>PVIA01000881.1:0-342825 GCA_004024845.1 Tonatia bakeri
CTCCCACGCTGTGGGAGGCAGTGGCACCTGAGTAAAGGCAGCTCCTTTAGAGTCCCCCTGTGGCTTGCTGATGGCCACTGTAGTGATTTGAACTGCCAGTCAGTCCGAGTGTTTTCTGACTTGCTTCCATAAACTCTGACCTGACAGACTGGAAATCCTGCCAATAACTCACTAAGGAGGGGAAAAAATGCAAGACCTGTCTGTGCTCCTTTTAATTAGCTTAGAAATCTGGCAACCAGAAACTCTGCCACAAAAAGACAAATAAAGTCTTATTTAAAATACAGTGGGAAGCTGACTCTGGAACACTGACCAGCCTCCCTCCCCCACCATTGAATCAAGGGTGAGGGTGAACTAAGCAAGAAGCTGCTCAGTTTGTGGGTCCTATTTAAATTCTTCTGTGCATCTCCCATCTACCTGCACTGATTTGCATTTAGGCCAAAGGCCCAAGGATAGCAGGCTGACAGAGCAGTCTGACCACCATTGCATCTTCTGGTCATCTTGACAGTTCTTTCTTCTTCCAGTGTGACAAATGACACTCCTGAGAGGCTCTGGAAAGCTTCCAAGTTGTGCTCTGTGTGTGTGGTAAAGGGAACAACAGACTCCAGTAACACACCATGACAGTACATTTTCATAACACTCTGATTTTTTTATTAATCAGAAAACATTGCCCATCGTTAAAGAAATGAATGGGTTGAATATTGCAGAATGTTCCCTCTACAGGTTAAAACTCTTCCTCCTTTTTTCAATCTGTTTATCTATCACCAGCCCTAAAACTAAAAGCCCTCATTAAAAGCTCAAAATATGGACGGAGAGTGGGGTCTTCTTCTTTTTCACACCCATAACTCAAACAATTAGAGGGAACTGTATTAAGGTTTCTTTCTAATTCTCATAGCGAGCCTTGAAATTACACAAGACCACTTACTGTGCTAGATGTGAATGAGAATATAAGCAAACACATGACATCTTTTACGTATAAGAAGGTGTTTTTAAGTATGAAGACATAAAAATACAGCTGACCATTCCCTCATGCCGTCAAAAATCTACATGTAACTTTGACTCCCCAAAACTTAACTATGAGTAGTCTTTTGACTGGAATTTTGGATAACATAAATAGTTGATTAACACATATTTTGCATGTTATATGTATTACATACTGTATTCTTACAATAGAGTAAGCTACCCAAGATAATATTAAGAAAATTATAAGGAAGAGAACTACATTTACAGGATGTATTGTAAAAACCTACATGAAAGTGAATCCAAGCAGTTCAAACCCATATTTTTCACAGTCAGTTGTACTTACAAAAATGAAGAGTGATGATAGATTTCAGGACCATACATGTGTGCACACACACATGTACCACGGACAGAAAGACAGCATGGTGGCCATTGATGGGGACAGGGAAGTACCTTGGAGGCTTCACAGCACTGAGCTGGACTTTTAGGAAATGGCAAGGATAGACTGAGCAATGAAAAAAGTAGAATTTGGTGAATAAAATACAAATGGTCATGCTTGAGGCCATTCACAAAATAAGGTGGGAATTTTATATACTTTGTAAATACATTGTATATACTTTATATCCTTTTTAAATACTTGGTAAAATCTCATCCCTTTTCCCCAGAGATCAGACTCATTGCATGGTCCTCACTACCAGAGGGTCAGGCAGAGCTGTCACTCACCCTCCCTCCCATTCTGCCTCCTCCAGGTGGACAGAACTTCCTGGGTGTTCCCTGCGGGGCAGAAAGGATGGCTGGAGAGTTCCAGACATCAGTTGCCAATACTGTTCTCAGGGCCCCACAATTTGGTTGCTTGAATGATTAGTGAGATTCTCATGGAAGTTGTAGCATGTATCTTATTTTTTCTTTTGCTTTAATAAAAATGAGATGACCTCTTCTTGCTGGGTCTAAAGAGTTAGTCAACTGACCAAAAAAGAAAAAAAAAAGTGAAAGGCATTTTGAGAAGGGGAAAGCATTATAGCCTACATCCCCTTCACTTTTTTAAGATGCCAAAGTATAGGAAACTCCTATTGCTTTGTCTAAGGCCTTTACTTTTCTACCTGTATATGGATACTGACTGTCTCTGTGCCTCAGCCTTCTTGTTTATAAAATGAGGTTAATACTGCAGATACTGCCCAGAGCAAAGCTGTAAGGATTAATTAATAAAATATGATTGCTGAGGCCACTGAAAACGTGAAGCATGGTATGAAGATACTTGGTTGGAAAGTAATAGAGTGAGGCCTCTGAAGTACTGGGCAGGGCTGCTGCAGACTCGGAGCCACAGCACACCTCCCTTTGAGCATTCAAGTCAACGCAGCTCCTTTGTGGCCTCACCATGGAAATCTTTCCCAAATCCCAGACCAGCAGCACCTTTCTTCAGAGACTCAGTACCCTCCACATTTCTCTGTTCTTCCACCTGCACCTGCTGCTTCTCTGTGTTTTATCTCATCTCAGTTGCTAGGTTTTCATTCTGTCTCTCTCACATTGATATTTCTCTTTCCAATTGTCTCAGCATACAAAATATTCTTTCTACACTAGAAAAACTTCTCCAATCACACTCCTCACCCAGCAGAGGGACAGACCTTGATGCCGCTTCCCCCTCACCTCCCTGTGTCTGTGTCTGTGTCTGTGTGTACCTGCCCCATCCCCTCCCTCCCTCCACCTTCCTCCTGCCTCTCTCTCTCTCTCATACACATGAAGGTAGGGAGATAACAATGATTAACTGGTTACTGTGAGAGAGGAGATAACGCCTCCTGTGGGAAAAATGGATTCTGAAATATTCACTAATTTGGCTCAATTCAAAAGTTCAATTTAATTAAAACAAACATTTATCATGCAGGTTTGTTTATATCAATCATGATGCTACCCTTAGTGCACTACAAAATAACAAACCCAGTTTGTTGCCCTTAAGAGTTAGAAGGAGATGTACATGAGTAGCCATAACATAACAGAAATACAGTGCTTTAAAAGAAATGTAACTTAAAAAAGAAAGAAAAATAAATAAATTTCAGCTTGATAAACAGAAGGAAGGATAAATGGAAAAACAGAAGGAAAACCTTACATCTATTGAGGGGCTGGTATGTTTCCATCATCAGTATACTAAATGCTTCCATATAAGTTACGTAATTTCAATGTTCCAACTCTCGTATGGGGTATTATTGTTTTTGAAGACATTAAAACTGACAATCAAATAGGGAAGTAACTTTCTCAATTGTGAGGTATGTCAGAGGTCAAAAGCATATTCACAATATAAAATCTAGAATTATGTTGGAAGTTTCAAATATACCACTACTACCAACTATGAAAGAAATGCCACATTATATAAATTACCATTGAGAGTATCAATCTTTGAGTGCACTGGCATGAATACCTTTATTTTTATTTTTATTGGGGTAACATTATCTGTAAAATGCACTTTGTGTTCACCACCCAAAGTCAAATGTAAGCATTATGTTTAACCATGTATGAAAGGGAACCCCCCAAGAAAAACAACACTAGAATTTATTTATAAAAAATTGTGTATTTATTCTTGCATATTTAAACTTCAGTTACCTTCTATGTACTATTTGATGCAATATATCTATCAAGATATTTCTTCCACTGCTCAAAATAGTCTTCAAACTCATTGATTTTGATGCTTTTTAGTGCTTCTGCTGTTTTTTGTTTCACCTCTTCCACATTGGCAAAACATTTCCTTTTGTGGATTTTTTTTCATCCAGGAAAATTGAAAAAAAAAAAAAAAACTAGCTGGGGGCCAGATCAGATGAATAGGGAGGGTGGAGCATCAGGGTCATGCCATTTTGGGTCAAAAACTTCTGAATACAGCACAGTGTGGGCAGGTGCACTCATATATTATCCATCATGAAATGGGCCAACACCTTGAAGGAGTCCTCAGAAAAACAATATACTGAAGTCGAATGCAGCCTCTCCAGACAATATCACCAGTTACACTATTACAGATGGGTTCATAGAACACTCACCTAGTGGGGGAAGTGTTTACTACAAAGGACACACCCTCCAGAGGATAATTTCAGTTTTATGGGGGTTTCCCCTCATAGATAGTTGCACCATCACTAAATAACTACTTGAAAATATGTTCAAAGAATAGTGTGACATAAATAGGTTCACTATATTTCTAACACACGTCAGAACAAGGAGTTTAGTATAGCAGCATCCATGGGCCAACAATAAAGGCAAGTGCCAATGTCTCAATGAAAAATCTTTACCTGTCACTGAAAACCATTGTCAACAGATAAATGTCATAGAACACAACTTTTTAAGGAATATGAAATTAGAGGCTCAAGACGGTCAAGATGGTGGTGTAGGTAAACACAGCTCACATCCTCGCACAACCATTTATTTTACAACTAAAATACAGAACAATCATCATGCAGAACTTTCAGAAACTGAGTTGAATGAAAGTTTGACAATTATGAAATTAAAGAAAACACATCCATCCAGACTGGCAGGACAGGTGGAGACACAGAACAGGCTGGTCCCACATCCATGTGTGGTGGACAAAAATGTGGGAGAGATATCTTTGGAGTGAGAAGTGGTATGAAGCTGCTTGATTATAAAGTAATAAAGTGAAGTCTATCAGGGGCAACCATACACCAAGCACTCCAGCCCAGGGATCCAGCACCAAGAAGAGAAGTCCCCATAACTTCTGGCTGCAAAAACCAGCAGGGGTAGAGTTGGTGGAATAAACTTCTGGAGTTCCAAGTAGTTCCTCTTAAACAACCCACACAAAGACTTATTCATACTCACTCCCTCTGATCTACAGCACTAGGATAGCAGGTTGAAAGGCACCAGTGACATACACAGAGAAACTGGAGTATCTGGCATCAAGGCATGAGCTGGGGAACAGCTTTCTCAGACAGAAAGGTGGGCAGGGGCGATTGTCACTTTTTTGAGCCCTTCCACCACAGAGCCACAGAGCTGGCAGGCAGGTGCCATACCTGAAACTCCAACAACCTATCTAACACTGTTTGCCCCACCCTAGAAATCTCCTGAGACTACGTCCCACCCAATTTATGGGCCCACCCAAACTGTTAATCCTGACTTTTCCATATGAATGGATAGTTTTGGCTCACCCTGTACAACTTCCTAAATCTTCTTAAACAAATAACATCTAAGTGGCCCCAGGTCCAACACTAGCAACCAGCCTAGATTCACAGCTTGGCTTTGCCTAGAAATCTCCAAGCCCAGATAAAGTAGCAGTTATTTCAGATTGCTTTATAGCTCAGGCAGGGTATCCCCTGGCAAAACACAGTTGGGGGCTGACCTTGACCTGCACCACCTAGGAATTCCCAGAGCCTGCACACCCAGTGGACAGCTACAGACCACAGTGGAGCACCATCACCCTGCCCATTCACAGCTGATCCTCTACAGAGAGCATAGGTTTGATGGTCAGTGGTCAGAGCCTGTCCTTGCAGCTGATTGGCCTGAGTAAATACCTCCCATTGATCTTATAATAGCAATCAAGGCTCAACTAAAAGAGGAGGGTGTACTCAGTCCACACAAAGGGCATACCTCGAGTACCCGGCTTGGGTGATAGGGGAGGCTGTGCCACTGGACCCTACAGGACACCTACTACATTAGGCCATGCTGCCAAGACAGGGGGTCATAGCAGCTTGACCTAGTACATAGAAACAAAGACAGGTAGGCTGCCAAAATGAGGAGACAAAGAAATAAGGCCCAAATGAAAGAACAGATCAAAACTCCAGAAAAAGAACTAAACAAAATGAAGACAAGCAATCTATTCAATGCAGAGTTCAAAACACTGGTTATAAGGATACTCAAGAAACTTAGTGAGGACCTCAGAAGCATAAAAAAGATCCAGTCAGAAATGAAAGAATTTTGAAAAATAACTCTAATAAAAATACTTCATAATGACAAAAAAAAGAAATGAAGGAACTGAAATCAAGAACAATTTACAGGGAAACAATAGTAGAGTGGATGGAGCTGAGAATCAGATCAATGACGTGGAATATAAAGAAGCAAAAAACAATCAATCACAATAATAAGAAAAAAGAGTCCAAAAAACTAGAATAGTGTAAGCAGCCTCTGAGATGACTTCAAGCATTCCAACATTCACATCATAATGGTACCAGAAGGAGAAGAGAAAGAGCAAGAAACTGTAAATTTATTTGAAAAAAAAATAATGAAAGACAACTTTTCTAATTTGGTTAAGGAAATAGACATGCAAGTCCAGGAAGCACAGAGAATCCCAAACAAGATAGATGCAAAGAGGCTCACTCCAAGACACATCATAATTAAAATGCCAAATGTTAAAAATAAAAGAGAATTTTAAAAGCAGCAAGAGAAAAGAAGTTAGTTACTTACAGAGGAGTACCCATTAGACTCCCAGATGATTTCTCAAAAGAAACTTTGCAGGCTAGAAGGGACTGGCAAGAAGTATTCAAAATCATGAAAAGCAGGGACCTACAGACAAGATTGCTCAACTCCACAAAACTAACATTTAGAATTGATGGGGAGATAAGAGTTTCCTGGAAAAGAAAAAAACACAGGAGTTCATCATTACCAAACCATTATTATATGAAATAAAAAGGGGGCTTATTTAAGAAAAAGAAGATCAAAACAATAAACAATAGAATGGCAATAAATACGTATCTATCAACAATTGAATCTAAAAAACAAACTAGGCAAACAAGAAAAACCAAGACAGAATCATGGATATGGAGAGCCATTTGATGGTTACCAGATGGGAGGGGGCTGTGAGGGAATGGGTGATGAGATGAGGCAATTAAGAAGTAAAAATAGGTAGTAGTTATAGAATAGCCATGGGAATGTAAAGCATAGTATAGAAAACGGTGTAGTCAAATAATGTACACATATGACCCTGGACATAAACAGTGGTGGGAGATTGCCTGAAGGAGCGGAGGGAGCTTCATGGAGGGTGGCAAAGGTGAAAAAAATCAAGACAACTGTAATAGCATCATCAATAAAATATAATTTAAAATGATAACAACACAGGATACAAAAATAGAATATATTACAGGAATCACTCCAACATGGACAATTTAAAAGGTAGGATTCAATGTTAAAAACAATCTGTCTAAGCTAGGATACAAGGTGGTTAAGGTGTCAATGGCTCCTTTTAAGTATTGTATGATTGGCATACTTTTCCATGAAATATCAAATCAGCAGACTACTATCTGTTTCAAGAGCAGACAGGGCATCTGACATTCCCACAAGCCGTGCTTTTTCTTAAGGGCTAATGAGTTGGCATAATATTTGTACAAAGTAATATTATCATTATCATAAATGTTTTCTAATTATTTCTTGGGATTAATGAAAGTATATTATATTGTTGATGGATTAAGTACAATATTTATAAACAGTGATAGGATTAAAGAGAAATAAATATGTATGTTTTTCCACACGTGTAAATAATAAATATTAATTCCCACCATCAATTTTGTGCAAAGTAGCTTAATACATACTAATAACTTCCTAAATATTTTAGCAATCTGTTGTGAATATGAGGTATGAATACAGTGTTTGTTTATATGCAGGCTGAAGGACGTGGTAATGCCTTTGAAGACTGCAAGAAGGGCAAGAATCTGGAAAATGGGTCCAAGACTATGGAAAGTTTGTTGTGATTTTTAGAAAATTAGTGAAATGTACCAAATAATTTTCAAAGGAAAGGAAGACAACTTCTGTCAAGAACAAAAATAAAATAAAAATAAATTTTGTGATTTGTCATAAATCCACATAGCAAATATATATGTATATTTGTTGGCTCATATACATGTACTTTAGTGGCATTTTAGCACCATTATTTTGATTTTTGACTTGTGTGTGCAAGTTTTTTTTGGTCCCATTTGGTTGTAAGTTCCCTGCAGATAGTGCTAAAGCATCCACATAACATGTAGGATTTACAGATAAAATACATGGCTTGGAATTTAGACTTTGCAGCTTACTGGCTGAGAGATCTTAGAAGGTAGCAATGGCGTACATCATCTTATTCTCTTGTCATTATTTCAGTAACTAGGTCAGTCATTTACTGCAACCAAGGGTTTTATCTTGATACAAGTGAAAAGCAATTTCTCCTCCAAAACTTAAAAGTATAATACATCGAAAGCTAAGATTGAACCATTCGAGAAACATATGTTTGCTGATGAGATTTTCAAGAAATTATATCAGTGAACTGATGGAAGTCACTTAAGCAAATAGATTCATAAGAGGCTCCTGAAGTTTTCAATCACAATGCTTCTTCAGTAGGTATATGAAGTCGTTTTTCCTTTGGATTAATTTATTCTAATTTAAGGGATAATGGTTCAGAACTGGAAAAAAGGAAAAAACAGGAAAGCTGTCTCTCGTCCTTCTATTCTAGTCTGTGAGTAAAAGGAGCCTAAATAGTATAGCTTCTGAACTTCTCATTTGGTTAACTTGATTTAATTTCTATTTTAAATAACCTGTTTCTAACATACTACCCCATTTTCCTATTCTTTGGGCAAAGTTATTGTCATTACCCTCATGGTTCCATTATACTAGCCCTAATAGATTTGTTAAGAATGGAATAACATCAGATAAGGAGAAATAATTTACAAAATTAAATTGGGAAGTCTTATCCTCAGTATCTAGGTTGATTTTTGACAGAAAGTATTCAGACAATGTGGACTTTTTTGAAGTTGCCACAATGACAGGTGGCTGTGTAATGACATGCACAGATGTTGTCAGTGCAGGAGTTATCCCTGGGTCACACAGAAGTTCAGTCTTCTCCCCAGGCATCCCCCAGGTGCAAGCAGCCTTTTCAAACCTGCACTTGTCCCAGAGGATCCAGAATACCCATGACCCCAAGTGTGCAAAAGCATCTGTTCTTAGCAATATTACACCAGAGCCAACTTTATAAAAACTGAAATGTTGCCAGAATATGACAATAAATATTGTTTCTTAATGTTAATAATTTCTAAATGCCTGTCCAAACAAGAAATGACTATGTAGTATACTTTTTAAATCACTTATGTTTTTTGCTGTTCCAGTTTAGTGTCATATTTCTCTAAGCACTTTTAGGCTGTGTATATATTTCAAATCCAATTTGGTCCACAAAAGTTATTTTTAATCAGCTTGTGGTCCACAGCCACTCATATTGAGAATAAAGGCACTAAGCACACAGGATTCCTTATTAACTAGTACCCAGGGAACAAAAATTATAACAAAAACAAGCACAAGTCAAGTTCAGGAGGCAGAAAATAGAACAATCTGGGCTTCAGATGATAATTAGATGATCTGTTTATAAGCTAACTTTGGAAACTTTATTCATCACCAGAGTCAACCTGTAAACTTGATGATAGGTCAATTTTAGAGGTTGAAACTTAGGTTTTATCATTTACAGGTCAGGTCATTTACTCTCTAAATTTAATGAAATCTCAACTGCCTTAGAGTACATATTAGCTCAACATACATTTTAGAAAAGGAATTATGATCGTATAAATTAATATAAAGATTTGTAAATAGCTCTATAAACATTCTGTTATAGCCAAGTAACGCCTACTAGACTAAAATACCAGTATTGCTGTAGAACAGTGGCTTTCTGAGAGCAGTCCTCAAACCAACAGCATCTGTACTACTGGGAACATATTGGAAATGAAAAATCTTGGACTGTATCTCATGCTTACTTATCGAAAACACTAGGAATGGAGCTCAGCATCCTGTTCTTGAATGAGGAGCACTGCAAAGGAAATTATTTACCCAAATTCTATTCAGAGACATAATTACTCTAGGCTATTTCCATATAGACATGAATTTAACCTACAGTTCATTGAAAAATTAAGCCAATGATAATATTCTAGTCCTTGTTCATAATTATTGATTAAAATATTGTGGTTATTTTCTTTATGATAGTATTTAGGAACTTTTATTGACATTAATATTTATAATATCAGCTGGTTTCAGGTCAGTGGTTTCATTTGATTACAATGGGAGCAAAATATTTTAAATAGCAAGAATATAAGGCAATAGCTTTGATGTTTCTATGTAGCTAAGCCACAGCCAGCATATCTCGGTTTTCACATATCTATCAGGTTTTATATCAAAGAAAAAAAATAAAAGATAATGTCAAGATTTTACAATATCAGATTAACCATGCAGAAATTTTGAGGGTCTGGTATGACTTGAGAATAAAATAGGGAGCCTTTGTTTTTATAAGTCTGTGCTGGAGTTGAGGTGGAAAAATGTAAAGCAGAATAATATTCTCACTTCTCTTGGAGGTTTAAATTCTTCTGAGCAGCTGAAAACTAGTGTAGAGACCTACTGACACTTTCACTTTCCCTCCCATTTTTCTCTTCTAATTGCCCTTGGCCAAATGAATAACCACTGGGAGAAAAAAAAAAATCCCCTCCAGGAATGAAGGATTCTTAAGTCATAGATAACTGGGTTCTGAATTTCACAGTGCAGGAGCAGAACATTGCAGAAGGGGGAAAGTGCAGGATGAAGAGGGCTCATTCAGAGCCTGACAGCTCATAAAGAGCAGAGATGAGACAATCATGGACAAGCTAGTCAGATTTGGGAGTGAAGAAAATAAAGAAGTAGGCCAGCAATAACAAGGTAGTCAGACTTGGTGAGGTCAGGTGCCAACAGAAATGAAAAATGGGAACAATAAGGACTCATTAGAGAGGGAGGAAGTTTTGCCATTTCCTTTAAATCCCACAGCAAGTTATATTCTCAAGATTCTAAGTTTAGGTCATTTATAAGACACTGGCAAGTTAATGAATACATACTTTAATTCCTGTACTAAATTTTATGATTCACTGTACTACCTGGTATGCAATGTTCGGCTACTTTACACTCTTGGCATTTAGCATGCTGGTGTTTATCTTGAAGTAACTCATTTTGATCAGACCACCTCTTTTTTTCCTTCTAGCCAGGAAGCAAATACAAGATGTCAGCTCTCAACTTATGGCATAGAGGGAAAACCACATGGGTTTCCTTTTTACCATCTTATGAGTTGCTGAAGTGAGGGCCCTTAAGAATATGGTCAGCCCTGCCTTCCTCTACACATCCTGGACACCATGGGAGAATCCAGGCCATCAGGGCTCACTCTGCTCAGCCCTTGGTCAAAAGAGTATAGAGAAACGATAAACCACAGATCAGCTATCAAGTGGTCAATCTTATCTAGTTATCTTAATGACTAAAAAAGGGTATTTAGTTCTTTTAGTCAGTAAGGCCACAAAATCAGATCATTCATTCTGGAAGTGACTGACTGGCTCTGTGATTCCCTAAATCAACCTAAAAACAAATAATAAATAAACACCTAACATAAAACATAATATCTTAATCACTTTAAGTATACAATTGCAGCATATAGACTTAATTTACTTCCAAATAATTAAAGTTGAAGTCAACCTCAGATATAATAAGGCCCTTTCATGTCCAAATCCAGAAAGATACAAAAAATCTAGAAATGTTGAGAAATTTGTCCAAAAGTCACACAAACATCTTGTGGCAAGATCAAAACCAGATCCAAGTTTCCTCATTCTCAGGCCAGTCCTCAAATTCCCTTTTAGTCAATCTGTGTCAGGACAGCACAAAATGAAGTTATATAGCAATTATCTGATAAATTTGATGGATGTGTACAGACAAACAGGGATAATTATGGCCAGAAAATCCAATTTAGGTCCTCAGTTACCTAGATTGACTGCCTACATTGACCAAATAAACTGGATAATGGCCAAAAATGCACTCTACATTCTGTTGGGCACCCGTAGAATGAGAAGCACTTCATTGTGATTTTGTGATTAATAGGAACATACATACCACTGAGGCAGCTAGAAAGTGCAAATCTAACTGGAATTATCTTCCATCCATAAAACAGATTTGAAAGTTGTCCCAAATCCCTTATTTATTGGTAAGTCAAGTGAAAATGCCAGATGAACTAAATGTATACACACTATAGAACTGCTCTGAAGAAAGCAATCATGCTGCTTCTGTTCAGCTCCATTGTTTCATCAAGCCTATTATCCTTCCAAATGAATCAGCTATGATTAGGTCCAAACTGTGTGGTGAAAGATTACAAAGGCCTCATATCAAAAGCTTCAGTAAATCTGGGTCATTCTTTTGACTTTATTCTACAAATTATGTAGGTCTCACTTGTGGACTTAAGATAAACATCACACTTGGGATGTTTGGCTGCGCGTGGGAAGCATTAGAGAAAGGGGCTTTCAGAAAAACCCTCCAAAAACTTTCCTGCAAGATTTCATGTTTTAAAGTAAAACATGTTTCATGTTTCTCTACTCAAATTCAAGTAGAAGAAAATTTCATGTTTCTGCTACTCAAATTTAGGCGGTTTGCCTATGCAAAGAAAGTTTCATTGAGGAAAATATATTTCAAAAATGAGATGTTTCTCTGTGATTTTAGAAATGAATAGGTTCAGCACTTTGTGGTCATCATGAGGAACACAAATGACTGTGCATCATGCTTTCAGGCTGAGAAGATAAGCCTAAAGAAAGGTGAATCAAAAAGCAAGAGAGTGTATACCCCATTGGACTGGAAGTCACAAATCTGGTTCTAATTCTCCATTTGGCATGAAGTGTCTCAGTTACATCAGACAATTCACCCTGTCTCTGGACTCAACTCCCTTATCTCTAAAAGGAGGTTGGCAGGATAAGTTTCCACTTTTACCTCTCTTTGACATTAAGCCAGCAAACTAAGGATGATGGGTTAAATGCAGACCACCACGTGTTTTTGCAAATAAAGCTTGATTAGAACACAACCATATATATTCATTTACATACTGTCTATGGCTGCTTTCATGCTACAAAGCAGAGCTGGGTACTTGCAACAGAGACTGAATGGCCTAAAAAGCCTAAAATATTTACCATCTAACCCTTTACATAAATGTTTACTGACCCCTGCTCTAAGTCATCAATAGTGTTTCTGAGAACAGAAAATACCTTAATATTACTGCTATACCACAATCTATATTGTAACATACTATACCAATTTCTTAGGGCAGACTTTCACTCATCTTCTGCCAAATGTCATGCTGAATAATGTGCTTTGTGGGATATTTCTTTATTCCTCCAAAGCCATTCCAGCTGTTGGATATGTTATAACCTTCATTATAACTTTAATACATAAGTGACAGGAATTAATAGGGGCACCGTCTGGAGACTTTGCTGATCATCGGTAGGGTTGATGAAGATGACTAAATTCTGTCCAAAATTGGCCAGTTCCCAGGTCAAGAGGAAGCCTTCCACCATCTAAGAAAGGCTAGTCAGTCAAGAAATTGATACCAGATGAGAAAGAAGAGGAAAAGTTGTTGAATGTCTATAAAAGAGTGAAAGAGAGAGGATTGAAGACAGGAACAGTGTCTCATATAACTTTCATCTTCTTCAGGAGCACAATTTATGCTGAAATTGAAAATCTATATCCAAATTAGTAGGTATAGAATTGCCTCGGACTTTGAAATTACCCAAATACCTTAAAACTCAAGTGATGCAATGGAAGTAAATGCATATAAGCTCCTTATTATGCAATCTGACTTCTCTCAACACCTCACTATTAAATCAAAGGCTTCTCAGAGCCACAGCATAAGAGGCCTCCAGTGTAGCCTTATGTGGATGCTACACTTCTCTGTCATCTAAGGACTTGCTTGGCTCTTCATGCACACAGCCATATCTGAATTTGCTTCCTCAACAATCTTTTTGCTCCCTGGCATACTAAGACCTGAGAAACAATACTTCCTTGGAAAAACTCAAGCAGCTGGCAAAGATATAAAAGAGTCAAATCTCCACTAAATTGTTAGTTGTAAATTTTTTTAAGGAGCTAAGTAGGAGCTGCACATAGCCTTAAAACATACCCTATTGCTGGTGGTCTTGGAACCAATATGATGACGTGGAATAAAAGTAGGATTTGAGGTCAATCACTCTTGATTTAGGATCTGGTTTAGAATCTGGTTCTTTCATTTTCTTAGAGATAAAATTAGTTAGTTATTTAAACCCTCTGAACTTCAATTCTAACCAATTAAATGGACTTGAAATTATCTCCTTTAGAATATTCAAATCTCTGATAACTGTATGCAGCTGTATTAAACAATATCTATCACTATCTTTGAGATATCACTAGTGACCAGGTGTGATATATTAGTTCATTTGATCCTCAAAATATTATTTTCAAGGTTAGAATCATTAATTTAATTTTACAGAAAAGAAACTGAAGGTTAGACAAGTTAAGAAATTTGATGCAATAGCTTTTGAGTCCAGGCTTTTCTGAATCCAAAGCCTATGTTCTTTCCTCAAATCTGCATTGTTTTTCACTGATGACTTTTGTTCACTGAGGTCTACTCTAGTTTCTTGATTGTAATGTGAACAGGGGATAAGGGTGTGGGACACCTCAGCTTCATCATTCAGAAATTATTTGCCCTTGTATGATTCAAAAGACTTTGCTCCAGGACCCTAATCCTAGTGCCCTCTGCCTGTCACATGCTTTAGCACACAAACTAGGATCTGACTCAGCTTTCTCCTTACTTAGAGCTTTTCCCTGCATCTCAGTCCATTCAGCTTAGTCTATATAATCTACTTAGTTCCTGTTATTCATCTGCTCCCCATATGCCCAAAACAAACCATAGGGAACATATGGACATCTTTCAGCCATTTGGGGAATCTGGCCATTACTAAGAGAATGCCCAAACGAACAGAGATACCATCTACATGGATGAGTTGCTGCCTGGGCCTTGCCATTCATCAGATTTCATGCTCAGATGGCAACACCTACATGAGCCATGTCCATTCTAAGATTTAAATCCTGCATGCGTATTAAGCCCTGTAGAGAGAGTCAGACTCAGTGAACAGTCACCCAACTGTCTTTATTCCCTTTCTCCCTGACTCTGCCACTCATTTCCCCAGCATGCCTTCTCTCTCCAGTGTCTGCTCAAGGTCTTGAGTGATTTGTGCCTGAACAAGAATCTAGGTTTGTTAGCTCAGTAACCCAAGGGACATGGATAACTATGCCTTAGCTATGGAGCTTCTGCACATTTGGTCGGGGCAGCCATCCACTCTGAACCCAAATTCTTGTTGGACTAACTGTGGGCCCAGGGGGTTGAAGCCATCTGACCTGAGAGAGAATTGAGAATTAAGAAAAGGAAGAACTACTGAGTTTGGAACTTTAACAGATTGCAATATTATATAAGTGCTCAGTTATTTATCATAGCGTCTTCTTTCTCTGGCTAAACTGAAAAGGAATATGAAAAATCTTTGCTTAAAAAAGCATATGTTTCCTCTACAAAGCATATTCAATACTTCATTCTAGGATGTTCCTTTATAACTTGGTAAATTTGCTGCAGCTTATCATAAATGCTTCTAAAATCCCACAGGAAGAATGCAAAGAAGGAGATGTAAATTTTGGAAGAACTATAAAGGAAGAAGAGTAAGGGGTTTCACTCCTTCCTTTCTTCCCATCAGCCTCTCTTTCCTATGTCTTTTAAGTATATACAACAACAGTAAATAAAGAAAGAAAAGAAAAGATTATCTGTTGGCTGTTAATTCTGCCAGCTCATATTAGAAAATAGCTAATAGTTTGGACTACAAATTATAAGTCCTTATAGTATAAATCCTTAAAGTTCGAAACATGTGAAATATGTGAATCTATTTCCTAAAATAGTAATACTGAATGTTTCAGAACTTTGATTCTTAAAATACATAAATTCTCTGTGAATTATACTAATTCTCTTATGGATATACTAATTATCTTATCCTGTATTGAACTCATTTGTAAACATAGTATCTCACTTAGTAGACTAGCTTTTTGAGTTTAGAGTTCACATAAGATTTAGTATTTTTTTTACCCTGTACCTATTAAGTATCTGATACAAAAATAGATTCTAAAGAAAAAAAAAGATGAACATGAAAGATTTACAGTGCACATGAGATTTGTGTTTACCCCATTTCATGGTACACAGATTCACTAGGGAGTAGCTGTCTATGCAGGCACTACATTCTCAAGTGCATCCCTAATAAAATTGTATTGTGTTAAGCCATTGATATGTGAAGCTCTATTTGTGACATCAGCTAAAGCAACCCTAACTAATACAATGAACACAAAATTCAATTAATTAACTATTTAATTGATTATAGCTGGAATAATATTAATTTAGGATATTAAACATTTATTTCTGATCATTTAAGTAGAGCAATAAAACCAAAGAGCTTAAATTTCAGAGCCATTCACTTCCACAGCTCCCTTCTAAGGTCCTGGGAAAGGCCCTAGAAACTTACTTACGGTTTTTGTAAATGCTTCAAAAGCAGATTGTTGTATTCTTTTCCTTAGGAACAGAACCCAAAATTACAAAGGGTTTAGGATCCATAAAAACTGACTCTGTCCCTGGTTCAAGATAAAAGAGTATGGTGGTATATAATACATAAAGTATGAAATTTACATTTGTAATCTACAGAAAGTTGATCTCTTCCACTGAGCTGACTCTTTTATTAATAAGAATGTCACACAATCCAAAGTAGTCTGCAATTTACTGTCACATTTTCTCTCATTATTTTTCTATGATGCTTATTCATAAAGAATTACCTCATTAATAACTTTGAACAATTGCTTTTGCAAGATGTTGAATTTTTTTTCCTTTTGCATTTGACAAAGCTTGGAAATAAGACAAAAATGTCTTTCTTGTAATAGTGTTAGTTTTAATAATAGGTCAACTATAAGAGCTTTAAATATTTCTAGGAAATTCATCATTGGGCTTAGATAAACCCAAATTAACACACACACGGAGTTTATGGAATGCTCAGAAAAGAGGAAAAAATGATTAGCCAAACAATGACTAAAATATTAGTCAAATAGTGTTTGATTGAATTCACTTTCACATATTTTTATATTGTGGTGATTGAGACTATAATCATAGGGGAATACGGCTTAAAAATAAAATAACTCATAACTGTGGGTATGAGTTTGAGTTTTGCAGGTGAGAATATAATGGAACATTCTGTCTGAGTATTTAATTCTAAACATTTGTGTCTACTATATTATGAGAAGTTTCCCTGGAAAATATTTGAACTTGTTTTTATTCAATTTGATTTGCCTTTTCCTTTATGTCTACCTAGGTTCTTAAAGACAATTGATGAGAAGAAAGAAAAAATATTTTGCTTCATTTAGACATAGCCTTTAGGGATTTGTTAAAATTTAATTGTATACTCATTTTTGGTATCATAATTTTAAAAAATAAATTATTTTCCAGGAAAAAAATAATCTTGTAATTATTTAAAGCAAAATCTCCATGATAGTTAATTTAGGACAAAATAACAGAAGACAAATCAAGAACTAAAGGTCAATGATTGGGTGTTTAAAGATAGCATTCATGAAAACATTTAAATTCACATAATAAAAGTTGAAGACATCTCTATGGTTTCAGAAGCGAAGGAGCTCCCATAAAATACCAGAATCACTCATGGATGCATGCACAGTTCACATTTTAATGAGGAAGATTTTCAGAAATTGCATGGCAGTGTCATGCTATCCATATGTACACAACAAGGGCAGGAGATTTAACTTGTTTTCATCCCATTCACTTTAAGAGCTCAACATTAAAACACTGAACTTGTCACTGAGAAATCCAAAATTGCAAGTTTCACTTCTGAGAAACTTCAAGTAAGCCATTATAAAATAAATAATTTTAATATCTACATGTGCATTTCATGAGTGATGCTTTTCAATGCCAGTGCCCATAAAGATGCACTTTTACTATGAGTCCAGTGCCATTATCCAAAAGAACAGGAAATATATCCTCTATACCTACTTTAGACTCCCTTTTTTGTATAGGCTGTTTTATAATTCGATAATTAACTTTCTTCTCAGAGTTATCTCTTTAATTCCTTAAAAGACACTTTTGACATATTAAGACTCCCTAATTTCATTGGAAGAAAGCAGCTAAATAAATCATTTGATTGAGACCTGAAATGTAATTTAGTAATTTTCTCTAATCATTTGTGAACCCAAGCCGGTTGATGAACATTAACTGTAACATTTACAAGTGCTGGTAGCTTTTCACTGTCCATAACCTTCCCATATTCCTGTAGCCTGGAGATATATCAATTGAAGCAGCTAAACAGTGGTCAAAATTTCTTCTTACACCTTCCTGTTTGTAGTGAACATTTGTTCTGCATTCGTGAACTTGATATACAGCATTGAAATCAATGATGCACATTCATCATAAAAGAAACTAGCATTTTATCTAGGAACTGTAGGTTTACTGATAAGTGAAAAAAAAAAAAGGAACAGCACCCAAGAGAAGGGAGGGAAGAGAGATTGGGAACTAACAGTTGGTAGAACTGTACAGAGGCTAATGGAGTACCACGAAGGAGCAATTTATCCAGCATTTTGGCTACTGTCACGTTATCTTTTCATTCTCAAACCTGTCTAACCCTTCCTTAGGGGCCTGTTGCATGACCTTGCAGATACTAGGTGCTCAGGCAAGATACTTCATCACTAGGCCATACCAATGATCTGTATCTTTCTTGCTAGGGACACACAGCAAGGAAAGAGAATGTGGACAAGAGGACACACAGGGAGGCTCTTTCTCTCTTCACTTTTTTTTTAAATTTTTCATACTGGATGTAAAGTTCTTTTTAATTAAAGTATAGTTGACATACAATATCATATTAGTTTCAGGTGAACAACAAAGTGAAATTTCACATTTATAAACTACACAAAGTGATCACCACAAAAAATCCATTACTCATTTGCCACTGTACAAAGTTATTGTGACACTGACCATATTCTTTACACTGTACTTTATGTCCCTGTCAGTTATTTATTTTATAGCTGTAAGTTTGTACCTTTTAATCCCCTTCCCCTTTTTGCCTATACCCCCACCATCCAATCATCTGGCAACTATCAGTTTTTCTGTATCGATGAGTCTGTGTGTTTTCTTTGTTAATTTGCTTAGGTTTTTCTATTTCCAAATTGTACACATAAGTGAAATGATATAGTATTTGCCTTTCTCTGACTTATTTCACTTAACATAATACCCTCTAGATCTATCCATATTGTTGCAAATGGAAAGATTTCATTCTTTTCCATAGCTGAGTAATATTCCAGTATGTGTGTGTGTGCGCACAGAAATATATATAAGGACTGTTGGGGAAAAATTCAGCCATTGTTCATATAACAAGAATGGTTTGTGCAACATCAATGTAACCTGGCAGCCGAGGAGAGTGGGCTAAAATGCACATGTGTGAATAGTGACAACTTCACTGTGCTAGTCAGTGTGGGTGGTAGATGCAACTGAGTGAGCATGTGTACTGTGTGGCTGTAATATTCAAAATGAAAGAGCAAGTAGAGCAACAAATGTGCATCAAATGTTGCATAAGCTTGGACATTCCTCCACAGAAACCATTCCAATAATTCAGAAGGCTGTAACTATGGGCAACTGGTGGTTGGCAACTTCATCATGACAACATGCCCACTCACATATCACGGGTCATGCAGAGTTTTTGGTGAAACATCAAATCAGCCAGGTGGCTTAGCCCCCTACAGCCCAGATTTGGTGACCTGAAACTTCTGGCTTTTCTGAAAACTCAAATCACCTTTGAAAGGGAAGAGATTCAGGAAAATGCAATGGGCAGCTGACAGCAATTGGGAGAACTGTGTGAGGTCCCAAGGTGCCAACTTTGAAGGGGACTGAGGCATTATTGTCCTGTGTACAATGTTTCTTGTACTCTATCTTTTTCAATGAATATGTCTATTTTTC
Source organism: Tonatia bakeri (assembly GCA_004024845.1). NCBI lineage: Eukaryota > Metazoa > Chordata > Mammalia > Chiroptera > Phyllostomidae > Tonatia > Tonatia bakeri. The sequence continues at coordinate 19,715 of PVIA01000881.1, forward strand.
ATATTACATGACTGGGTACCTCTGGACAGAATATATATAATCTACACTTCTTTATCTATTTCTGTATTGATGAATAGCTAGGCTGCTTTCATATCTTGGCTATTGTAAATAATGCTGCAGTGAACATAGGGGTACATATGTCTTCTCAAATTAGTGTTTTCTTTTCTTTGGATAAGTGCCCAGATATGAAATTGTTGGGTCCTTCTTTATGTCTTGTCATAACCATTGGTTTAAAGTCTATTTTGTCTGATACAAACATTGTTATCCCAGCTTTTTTATTGTTTCCATTTCCATGAATTATCTTTTCCCATCTTTTAATTTTGGTCCATGTACGTCTTTCGGTCTGGAGTCTCCTGTAGGCAGCATATGTAAGGGTCTTATTCTGCCATTCATTTGGTTATCCCATTCTTTTTGTAATTTTATTATTTTTATTTATTTATTTTAAATATATTCTATTGATTATGCTGTTACAGTTGTCCCATTTCCCCTGCTTTATTCTCCATCCACCCTGCGTATTCCCTCTCATCCACATTCCCCCACACACACTTTAGTTCATGACCATGGGTTATACATATGTTCTTTGGCTTCTACTTTTCCTATACTATTCTTAACCTCCCCCTGTCTGTTTTCTACCTACCATCTATGCTACCTCTGTACCTTTTCCTCCTCTCTCCCCCTTCCACTCCCCTGTTGATAACCCTCCATGTGATCTCCATTTCTGTGGTTCTCTTCCTGTTCTAGTTGTTTGCTTTTGTTTTTGTTTTAGGTATGGATGTTAATAATTGTGAGTTTACCATCCTTTTATTGTTTATATTTTTATCTTCTTTTTCTTAGATAAACCCCTTTAACATTTCATATATTAATGGCTTGGTGATGAAGAACTTCTTTAACTTGACCTTATCTGAGAAGCAATTTATCTACCCTTCCATTCTAAATTATAGTTTTGCTAGATAGGCCAATCTTGGATGTAGGTCCTTGCCTTTCATGACTTTGAACACTTCTTTCTGGCCCCTTCTTGCCTGCAAGTTTCTTTTGAGAAATCAGCTGATAGTCTTATGGGCACTCCTTTGTAGGTAACTGTCTCCTTTTCTCTTGCTGCTTCTAAGGCTCTCTCCTTATTTTAATCTTGGGTAATGTAATTATGATGTGCCTTGGTCTGTTCCTCCTTTGGTTCAACTTCTTTGGGACTCTCTGAACTTCCTGGACTTCCTGGAAGTCTATTTCCTTTGCCAGACTAGGGAAGTTCTCCTTCATTGTTTGTTCAAATAAGTTTTCAATTTGTTGTTCTTCCTGTTCTCCCTCCAGCACCCCTATAATTCAGATGTTGGAATGTTTAAAGATGTCCTGGAGGTACCTAAGCCTCTCCTCATTTTTTTGAATTCTTATTTCTTCATTCTGTTCTGGTTGAATGTTTCTTTCTTCCTTCTGGTTCACACTGTTGATTAGAGTCTCAGTTTCCTCCCCATCACTATTGTTTCCCTGTACATTTTCCTTTAGTTCACTTAGCATGGCCTTCATTTTTTCATCTAATTTGCAACCAAATTCAACCAGTCCTGTGAGCATCCTGATTACCAGTGTTTTGAATTGTGCATCTGATAGGCTGGCTATCTCTTTGTTGCTTAGTTATATTTTTTCTGGAGCTTTGATCTGTTCTTTCATTTGGCCCTTTTTTTTTTTTTTTTGTCTCAGTGTGCCTGCTACATATAAGGGGCAGAGCCTTAGGTGTTCACCAGGGTGGGGCAACCCACATCTCTGCTTTGTGATGCTGTATGTAGGAAAGGGGTTGAGTGGGAACAATGGCACTTGTTTCACTCTCTGACAGATTTCAGTCACTTCTCCCACTACCCACAAGCAAAGAGGGCCCTTCTGGTGCTGATTCCCAGGTGGGTTGGCTTGTGTACATTCTGGGACCCTGTGGGTCTCTCCAACAAACTCTCCTGTGAGATTGGGAGTTTCTCCCACTGCTACCTCAACCCCCACTGATGTATTCAATCAGTAGTTTGAGGGTTTATTTCCACACACTGGGACCCTGGGTTGGGAGGTCTGTCTGGCTCCCCAGGTGTTCCTCCCTGTTTATCTGCACTTCAAAGTGGGACTGCCCACTCCACCAGCCCCCACCTCACCAGTCCACCAGCTGCTGCCTTGCTGGCCAGCTGCAGCCTTACCCACCCCACTCCACAATCTACCACTTCAGTGGGTGCACCAGCTACCACTTTGCCTGCCCTGGTCCTCTACTGCCACTTTCCCACAAGTCCTCTCTGCCCAGCTGCCCATCTCTGCCCATCCTACCAGTCTGGATGGATGTTTCTTCTCTAACACCTAGGTTGTCAGACTTCCATAGAGTTCAATTTTCTGTTCTGTTTTTTTTTTATTTTAAATTGTTGTTGTCCTTCTTTTGGTTGTGTGAGGAGGCAGTGTGTCTAACTATGCCTCTATCTTGGCCAGAAGTCCTGGTTACCCCATGTTTTTTAATGGAGCACTTAGTCAATTTACATTGAAAGTAACTCTTGATAGGTATGTATTGTCATTTTTGTTGTTTTGATACTACATTTACAAATGGTTGGTTTACTATCTTAACTATATGTTTGCCTTTCCTAGTGAGATATTTTTTCTTTTATATATATATTTTTATTTCCAGTTTTGGACTTTTCATTTCCACTTAAAGTGTTCTCCTTAACATTTCTTTTAATGCCAGTTTAGTGGTGATGAGGTCTTTTAGTTTTGGCTTGTCTGGAAAAATCTTGATCTCTCCTTCAATTCTTGATGAAAACCTTGCTTGTTAGAGTAGTCTTGGTTGCAGGTTTTTCCCTTTCATCATGTTGAATGTACTGTACCACTCCCTTCTGGCCTGCAAAGTTTCTGTTGAAAACTCAGCTATAATCTTATAGACATTCCCCTGTAGGTAATTAGTTGTTTTTCCTTTGCTGCTTTTAAGATTCTCTTTTTATCTTTAACTTTTTTTAAAAAATTACTTTATTGTTGTTCAATTATAGTTGTCTGCATTCCCCATTCCCCACCATCCCCGCCTCCCTCCCCTGCTTCCACCCCTCTCTTTTTTTTTGTCCATGTGTCCTTATAGTTGTTCCTGACTGTTAACAATTTAATTATAGCATGTGATGGTGTGGGTCTCTTTAGGTTCATCTTGTTTGGGACTCTCTGTGCATCCTGGACTTGAATGTCTGTTTCCTTCAACAGGTTAGAGAAGTTTTCAGCCATTATTTATTCAAATAGGTTTTTCATCACTTTCTCTCTCTCTTCTCCTTTTGGAGCACCTATGACTCAAATGCTAGTACACTTGATGTTGTCCCAAAAGTCCCTTAGGCTATCCTCATTCTTTTTAATTGTTTTTATTTTTCATCTTCCAATAAGGTTTCTTCCACTATCCTGCCTTCCTAATTGCTGACCCATTCTTCCTCATCATCTGATCTGCTGTTGATTCCCTCCAGTGTATTTTTCATTTCAGTTGTTACATTCTTCAGTTCTGGTAGGCACTTTTTAATATTTTTTAACTCTGTTGAAATTTTCATGGAGTTTATATATTTGGCTGTAGTTTTATAAGCATCTTTATGACTATTACTTTGAACTCTATATCTACTAGACAGCTTATCCTCATTTCATTTTGTTCTTTTTCTGTGGTTTTGTCCTTTTTTTGTTTATTTACAATGTATTTTTTGACTCTTAATTTTGCCTGTTGCTATGAATTAGATAGGTCAGCTAAATCGCCTAGTTTTGAAATAGTGACCTTATTTAGAAGGGGTCCTAAGGGTCCCAGTGGTGGAATTCCCCTTATCACCAGAGCCAGGTGTATACCCTGGGTGGACTAGTGTGACCTCCTGTTGTGGTTAGGTCACAACTTCTATGGACAGGCTGGAAGGCAAGGCTAGTCCCTGGACCACTGGCTTTGAGGCCTGGCCACAACTGGTGGGTTCACTGGTGTGCAGGGAAAGCTCTTAGTGTGGCTGGCTGTGAGGCTGCCCACCAGGTATGGCAGAGCAGGAGCTGCTCTGGATGGGTGCTAACCTGAGTGGGTCCTCAGGGAATTCCAGGGTGGGGTGAACAGTGTTATCAAGGTTAATGGAGAATAGTAGAAGTGATACCTGCTAGTGTCAGATCAGCTAGGTTAAAGAAATGGGGAAAATGTTGCCTACCAGCACCTCTGACTCAGGAGAAAGTTTCAACAGATCCCTGTGCCTCCAGCACACACCCTAAAGTTAATCAATGTATCAACTGCAAGTATGCCCTAGGTGTTTGTTAAACTGCTGCCTCTATGCCAGGATGCAGAAAGAGTGCAACCTGGGTCTTCTATAGTCCTTTGGTTTTCTCAGACATAAGCCACACTGGTTTTCAAAGCCAGATGTTATGGGGGCTTCTCTTCCTGGTGTAGGCACCCCAGGCTAGGGCTCACACCTCTCACTGTTCCAAGATAACCTCTGTGGCTGTGATATCCTTCCCACAGTAGGTCACCACATAGACAGTGAGGGATGGACAAGGCAGATCCTGGCTCTACTCTTCAAATATGTTTAAATGTGGCTTTTTCTTTTTATCTGGAGTTGTAGGAAATCTTTTCTGCTAGTATTCAGGACATTTTCAGAGGTAACTATTCTATATGAAATTGTAGTTTTGGTGTCAATGAGAGGAGGCGAGCTTAGGATCTTCCTAATCTGCTACCTTGACCTCAAAGCTAGGAGTCTTGCTCTTGAATGTCAGTGTAGCTTGTCTATGAAGTGTCATTTCTTGTGGTTGTTGCACTGCCCCTGCAGAAAACAAATGTGTCTCTGGATGGGATCACTGAGTCACTCCTCCCTTCACTCTTTCAATCACCTTTCTTGGAGCCCCGTATCTCCTCTGTCCAGTATTTGGTATTCTGCCTGGGCCCATTGGAGTGTCTGGAAAAATTTATTTCTTTTACAGCCCCTGAACAAAACCAGTATTCATTTTCCAAGATGGAATCACAAGAGAAATATGAAAGCTAACTGCACATAGTATAAATAAACATGGTATGGGAACACAAGAGTGGAACACAGCAGCCTGACACAGACGAGAGAGACAACCCAGCATAACAAATAGTAAGTTGTGCTTTGCCCGTGGCATTTTCTGGCTCCATCGATAATTATATAATATAACAGCCACTGATTTCTCAGCCCTGGATCAATAATGGGTTTCACATCCCCTCCAGAGCTGGTTGTTGACCAAGGTGCTTGCTCAAACCCCCACCCATCCATGGTGAAAATCAATTCTTGCATAACTGCCTGTGTGCTTGGAATTTCAGCATCAGAGTACTGGAGAAATGTGGAGTTAAATAGCACTGAAGAATTCATGGTGATTTTATAGTTGCCCACACAATCCCATACAGCTCAACCAGTAGCTTCAAAGAAAAGTTCTCAATCTGAAAAATACAGCGGGATCTTCCAAAAACAACAGCAACACAAATATGTAGCATACTCATAGGCCCAGAGCAGTCTGTAGCTAGATGCCCACAGTTTTAACTGTCCTGTGATTTAAAAAATCTCACATATTCTAACAAATGAGCTAAAAGCATAACATTCTATCTGCTTAGTACTATAAAAATGTAGTGCCACAAAAATATTTGGGATGAATCTTCTGACTTAATGGCCTCAAAATATTCCACCACATTTTATAAGGCATCAAAGGGTGATTACATCACATTATAACTTTTTTTTTTTCAAAATTTAAAGAGGCCTTATTTCCTTACACATAGTAACAAATTTTCAAGCACAAATATTCTCTGAAAATCAGACCTGTTTGTGAATACTCAACACAAGTACAGGAGGAGATCTAGAAGCATCATTTTAATCTAAACAAGACAGATGGCCAAACCTGATAATATAGATGCCAAAGTAGATTTTTACAATTGAATTACCCAGTTTGCTTATCTGCCTTGATTTAGTTAACTAGGCAATGGCTCTAGCTCCTCTTCACTCGTAAGTCCTCAGTGGTGGTATATGGATGAGGGCAAAATTGTGAAATAGTTTTTTCTTAGCCACTACTGTACTCTCCTCTACAGGGTGCCCTGGCATGAAAATGCCAGAGGAGTACATCACAGGTATGAAGAGCTTTCATTTTGCAGTTAAAAAAATAAATAAAATCCAGAGATAATAGACAAGTTGTCCAAAGTCAGCAACCACCTCAGAATTGTCTCATGGGCATGGGACCCATGTGCTGCTACACACTGTCAACCCTCCAGCTATACTGACAAATATATTTGTGGATTCTAAAGCCATGCCCAGAAATTACCTCCCTTTAACCCTCATCATACCATCTACCTTCAGCACAGATCCAAAATCTGACCATTTCTCATCACTCTCATGTTGGTCCACGTTACTATCACATCTTACCAGTGCTACTGCAATTGCTTCCTAATTACATCTGCAGAAGGTATCACTCTGCCTCTACCATGGCACTCTCATCCTCCCCACCCCCAGGTTATCCCCATCATCACAACCAAAATTATCCTTCTAAATATGAACATGCCATTTTCTTTCTGCTTAAAACCTTCTGACGGCTCTGCATGCCAGTAAAGAAAAATTAGGTCCTCACAATGGTCTATAAGACTCTACACAATCTATCCATCTCTCTGACTTCACCTTTACTTCATCCACTTGCTCACTCTGCACCTACAACACTGGCTTCTTCTTTTTTCAATACTCCAGGCATCCTCTGACCTCAGCATTTTCACACTACCTTTCCCTTCTCCTTGGACCACTTTTTATTCAGACAAATCATTGGCTTGCTTATTCTGCCCTTTCTTCAAGAGTTTGTTTGTCAACTTCCCCTATCTGCCTTCAAAAAAATAAAACTTCCTTTTCCACCCCTTCCCCAGCATTTCCTACCTAATTTTCTTCAAAAAACTTAACTCCTAATGTATAACGTATTTTCCTTTTGTATGTTCTCTGTCCTCCAGATCAGGATGTGAATTCCAAGAAATGGGAAGCAGGGAGTACAGAGAAGTTTTTTTTCATTTTTTTTCTTTGTTTGTTTGTTTTTCACTACTCAACCCCAACAACTAGTACACTAGCACTAGCAAGCATTTGATCATAAGTGATCAGATAAATTAAGGGATGATAAGATAAATATTAGGTTACAAGATTCAGAGGCAGAGGGGACAATTTGGGGCAAAGGAAGCTTTCTTTAATTCCCGTTCCTCATCCCCAGAGGCATGTTCTTTCTCTGACAATGCAGGAGGTTGGCTCAAGCTATCCAAGTCTTCTAGGAATTTAGGCTTCTGTCTTAAATGAATGTTGGAGATGATCTAACACTGAGTAAGTGTTGGAAATCTATCAATTACTGTTACTATGTTGCTGCCATCCAGGAAATGTGAGTCAGGAATAGTTCTTTCTCCTCTAGATATATGAGTTGGCAAAAGCTGGAAAATGAGAGACTTGATAGAATGAGGAAAATGTTCAAGAGCCTCGCTGAGGGAGATATGTAACATTGACTCCCTGCCTTCTCCTCATGATTTGCTCAGGGTCTGAGACCTTTACTTCCCTCACTCCTTCATCCCTTATATTTGGTATTTCTGTGTCTAGAAGCATATAGGAAGTGCATGAAATGGATTAGATCCTTTACACTGGAAATCAGGATTGGATGACAATTTCAGGGCTTTACCAAAGTGTACAGAAGAATCTAAAGTTTTTTATTTTTTAATTTCTAATAAGCATGGAAAGTTCAAAGAATATATGACATGAGCACAGCATCCGAGCCACACCGCTGGGCTGACTATATACCATCCAGAGAGCTGGGACCCATCAGCACTGCTGGTCAACTGGGCAAAGAACAAATGTTGAATGTGACCTAACACTGTCCAACTGCCTGACCATAAGGATTCCCTTTCTGCATACACCCTCAGTCTACACAAAAGTAGAGCATTAGAACAAATCTATCTTCTCTTTTTTCTTCTTCTTCTTTGGGCACATACATCAGAACAACATCCACAAAAGGAGCACCAGCAGAATGAATCTACATACAGTCAGCCGAAATGTTTAGGTTTCAGTACACTTTTACTTGCTTCCTCAGAGAAAGAGAGCATGTGCTACATCTGACTCAAGCAACTCCCTACCACCTTTATTTGTATTGCTTTCAAAACCTGGCGTGTAAAAGGTAATCAAAAAGGACCTGTTCCCTGGGCAGAGAGAAGCTGATGTGAACTGCGGATATTTTTTCCCTAGAAATATCCAAAAATAAAGTCATTGTCAAGAAACTTGACAAATAACAAGTAGTGATAGCAACACAGATCAAAACACCTTCATAATCAGAATTGATGTGTGTTATTCAAAAAAATTTTGATAATTAATGTATCTCTTTTATCTCATTGACAAGGCAAAAAAGGCGTAGTCAGTTGAACAAAATAATCAAACATGGCAACTTTGCACTCAATGTGAATCACCTGCACCAAGGTAAAAAGACAATCTTAAAACTAAAGAAATAAAAGGACCACTACTTTATTTTAGCTGTTTTCCAAGCCCCTGGTCATGACCTATTTTCAAAATTTTGGCCCTTAGAAAAAGACTCCAGTGTTCAAGCAGGTATGTAAGCCTACTCTCCTTCCTGGAGTTACTCTGAGAGAGTCCATAAAAAATAAGGAGAACAGCTAAATTTTTTCCAGGGACTCTGAGAAGGCACTTTACTCTGGATCTTTTGGGTTAAAACAATATTCATAGAGTGCTAAAGAAAAAAAGAATCTTCCCTTTGCCACTTGGCTTAAACTTGGACAGAGTCTTCAACCCAAACATTATAGAATCTTTGCTCTAGATTGGACAGGAAGGAAGGCTAAAATAGATTTTCTGCCTTTGAGATGAATAAAATATTGTCTGACACTAAAACAGTATGTAGAATTGCATACTTATATTCAAATTCATCCACCTGATTACTAAGGAATGTCCCTTTTTCAAGCAGAAGTGATTCTGGCATCAAGTAGAAGTGGTCCATACTCAGCTGGTCTACATCCAGCATCACATTATACACTTTGACACTGAAAGCTTTCATCACACCAGGTTGAGGAATCCCATCTTCCTTCGGTGTACTTACAATTGTAATTGATTGGTTGTGTGACTACAGCTGTTTGTTCACTGCTTTATCCACTTAGAAAAATACCTGACATATAAAACTCATTATAAAAAATGGATAAATGAATCAATGGAAGAGGAAGCAGTTTCTCTTCACCCATCTGCTTATTCCCAATGATAAGTGAGTTATCATTTTAGGACCTCTAACAAAATAAAAAGCTGCTGAGTCTAGTTCTGAGACAGGATCATTATCAGCTAAGTCCCTAAGAATAGAGATACATTTTCTTCCTCTCTCTGTGCTACTCTCTCTGGTTACCCATATTGCACCTAGATTTATGGATATAATTATAATGGTGTATATTCTCCTGTGCTGGGAATGCTCACAAAAAATTTCTTATGTTCAAACACAAGAGATTCCAGCATTTTCTACTAAAATCTTCAGGTAAATTGTCACTTCACCACCAACAGGGGGAGGTATGTCTTGACAAAACAAAATTTACAGTCCCACAAACCCAACAAGCACAAAAATTCAACCAAATGATGCAACATTAGCTGAAATGCTTAAGAGAAATCATTTCAGCAAGGACCATTGTCTCAAAAAATAATAGTACTTTACAGAGACTTAATTGAGGAACAGTTGACTTTTCCTCCCTTCCAAAGCAGCATAGGCTTTCAAGTAAAAGAAACCAAATTTAAATCCTGACCCCACCCCTTACTGGCTGGGTAATCTTGAGCAAGTCATATATCTAATGTAAACCAAGTTTCTTCACCTGAAAGGACTGAGGAATAATCATTCCTATTTTGCTGTGTAATATAAGGAATGAATAATAGAAGTCTCTACTATATGAAGGTACTCAATAAAGATCTACAGTCACATTTATTCTTATTTTAAACTGGGAAAGTTTAACCTACAAGTGTGTGTGAGAGCATGCATCAGTCTGTACTTATAATTTAAATTGTCTTTATTGATGGAAACCCATTTTTAAAAGTGAAGTTTTGGCTCTGTGTTCATTACAAGGCTGGGATCTCCAACACTGATGAAGCAGCCCAGAAGAGAATGCTGATGCTGATGACCCAGGTGTCTCCATGAGGAGCTCAGACGTTTAGTGCTTGTAAGGTACCAGAATCACACACTGATATTAGTGTGCTACCTTTGAAGGGGTGGTTAGCAGCCTCTTCCCTGAATATTTTCTGGGGTAGAGGAAGAGAGCTAACAAGTTATGTATACTTAGCACCTAGGGGAAAAATGTTACTGTAACACTTGAACACTGGTAAAAAATATCACTAAATTTAACATAAAATGATTTATAATAACAGAACATTTATTTGCCACAATGACATTTGAACTGGAGTTGATATTTTTCTTAGTTCCTTTTTTATACAAATATTAGCCTAAAATTAGACAAATGTGGTTACCTTTTACAAAATCTGTTAGAAGAGCAAAGAAAGAGTTTTATAGATCTAAATAAGAAGCTTAACACATAGAATAGAGGAAAATCTTGATAACCACCCTGAGGGAAATAAGCACTAACACAGATAACAAAAAATCAATTCACATTTGGCTTTCTAAGGGTTGTACTTATAAACATACTGATATTTGTGCACTCACATTTAGTATTTTATATTATATTATATTATATGCTATAAATTAGTACAAAGTATGTATTCATATTTTATATTATATATATGACATGTATATATTATATATAACATTAATCATATTGAAATATGTGTCCTATTTTCATGATATAATATATTATACTGTTGTATTGAAATACATTAATTAAATACTTTTAATACCTTGAGAATTCACATTCCTTCACTGATATTATAAAAGTCTGGTTGCCTTTTTCTTTTGTCCCCCTGCTTGTCCTTTTCATCTTATCTCAGAAACATTTCAAGAATGTACTTCTCAGACATTTACAAAGAGTCAACTTACAGTTGAGCTTGTTTCTAAACATGGTACTTCACACATTCCACAGGACAGGTTAATGATTATTTTTGGTTTTAGATGCCATCTGTTACCGCCTCTGCTGGGCCAAAGATCTTGTTTATGTCAACAAATCACTTAATTAAGCAAACTAGGTGATGAAACGATAAGGTGTTTGTTTTTTTTAAAGATGTGGATGTTCATAAAAACCATGTAATTCAATAGTATGCTTTATTTGAAAGAATGTAGAAGAGCTGAGTGGGGAGTGTCCTGAGCAGGCAGTGGGACGAAGGGTGCAGATAAGAAGGTTTCAGCGAAGCCCCTCACCAAAAAGGGAGGGGAAGTAATCTAGTACACAGGTTGAGGGACTGGCTTTGGGTCAAAGGACTTATACACTTTTTCTGACAGGAGAGGAAAGAAAGTTTTTCATACAGTAAAGAGAAGCCTAACTGAATTCTCCCTGGGCATTATGTACAATATTGCTGACCATGTGACAGACCACTGAAGTAAAATGTATCTCAATATCTCTGTACAGCCACAGCACTGCTTTTAAAAATCCACATTCACTTGACACTGAACATGACTTCAGAATACTCTGCCTCACTCTGGGATACTGTTTCTCATTTAATTCATGGCTCCATGGTATTCTTGCATATTTAATAAGGACAAAACCCCAAATCAGAGTACTACTCACATATCCCCTTAAAACATAGTTTTTGTAAAATTATAGCCACAAAATAAGATTTCATATCAATTGAGAAAATTTGCTAATTCTGCAAGCTTTTTAAATAATGCTTGTTTGTAAATTTGCAGCTTCCTTGGGTTTTCTTAAATTCTGATTATATGCAAAGATAGACTTAAACCACCATTATTATAGAAACCATTAAATTTACTATGATTCCAATAATATTGAAGGGATAGACTTAAACCACGTATTACCAGATGTTAAACCTAACTATTCACAAAAGTCATGATTTCTATATATGACAAGACTTCTCTTGGTTCGAGATAGGTTTATAAATATGACTTTTCTAAAAAGTCTAATGTGTTAAATAATGCTAATGTAGAAAAATGAATTTGTTGTAAACACATTTACAGCAATACCCCTAATTGCAATAATCTGGGGGAAACGTTCAGCTCTGTAAAAACTGCCATTGAGCCACTGGCCTGAGAATCCCTTGGGAATAACACATCATGGGCAACAACACCAGGTAGATGCAAAAACGAATTGTTAAGGTCCCAAGCTATGAACAGTGAAACTTCCCTCATTGGAAAGTTTATTAAATCTTCTGTAAGACCAAGGTCCATAAGTTTAGTACCTATTTTTTTCTATGTAATTTATTGTTTTAAATTTTATAATTAAATATTTCATCTGAGTTAATTTTTGTCTATGGGGACAAACTATAGTCTAGTTTCATTCTTTTGTATGTGGCTTTCCAATTTTCCCAGCATAATTTACAGAAAGGCTTTCTTTTATGCATTGTATGCTTATGGCTCCTTTTACAAAAAGTTTGCCCATATACATGTGGGTTTATTCCTGGGCTCTCAATTCTGTTCCAGTGTTCTGTGTGGCTGTTTTTTCTGCTAACAGGATGCTGTTTTGATTATCATCACATTGTAGTATAACTTGAAGTCAGGGAGTGTGATACACTTGGCTTCATTGTCTTTTTTTTTTTCCTCAGGATTGCTTTGATTATTCAGGGTCTTTTGTGGTTTCCCACAAATCTGATGAGTTTTTTTTTCCTATTTCTTTTAAAATATCATTGAGATTTTAATGAGGATTATATTAAATCAGTATATTGCTTTGGATAATATGGACATCTTACCTATGCTGATTTTTCCAATCTATGAACACGGAACATCTTTCCATTTAATTGTGTATTTTTAAATCAATTTTAAAAATACTTTGTACTTTTCAGTTATATAGGTCCTTCACATACTTTGTTAAGTTTATGCCTAGGTATTTTATTATTTGTGTTACAACTGCAAAAGGAATGTTTTATTTGTTTCTTTTTCTAAAATTTCATTATCAGCACATAGGAATACAGTAAATTTTTGTACATTAATTTTGTATGCTGCAACTTTGTTGTATTTGTTTATTGTTTTTAATAGTTTCTTGGTGGAGTCTTTAGAGTTTTCTATATAAAGAATCATGTCATCTGCAAAAAGAAATCACACTATTACTTCTTCATTCCCAAATTAAATGCCTTTTTTTTCTTTCTCTTGTCTGATTGCTCTGGCTAGGACTTCCAGTACTATGTTGAATAAGAATGGTGAGGGTGTATATCTTTGTCTTTTTCCTGATCTTAGAGGAAAACTTTCAGTTTTATACCATAAAGTGTAATATTAGCTGAAGGTTTGTCACATATGACCATTATTATGTTAAAGTACTTTCTTTCTATATCCATTTTATTGAGTGTTTTAATCATAAATGAATTTGACTCAAAGGCAAGGGAAGCAAAGGCAAAAATAAATGGATGGGACTATATCAAACCAAAAAAGCTTCTGCACAGCAAAAGAAACCACCAACAAAACAAAAAAGCAACCAGCCAAACAGAAGAAGATATTTGTAAACAACAGCTCTGATAAGGAGTTAATATCCAAAATATATAAAGAACTAACACAACTCAACACCAAAGGAATAATTCAGTTAATAATTGAGCAGCGGACCTGAACAGACATTCTTGTGGGAACACAAATAACCCACAGATACATGAAAAAAATGCCAACTTCTGTAGCTTTAAGGAAATGTAAATCAAATCTACAATTGGATACAACCTCACAACTGTTAGTATGGCTACACTCAGCAATACAAGTAAGTTTTGGGGAGGTTGTGGAGAAAAATGGAACCCTCATTTATTGCTGGTGTGAATGTAAACTGGTAACTCTGGAAAACAATATGGAGGTTCTTAAAAAAATTTAAAAATAGTTACCATATAACCCAGGAATCCCACTTCTGGATATCTACCCTAAAATTTTGAAAATGTTTATTTGCAAAATATGTGGATCTCTGTTTGTTACAGCATTACTCACAGTGGTCAAGACATGGAAACAACCAAAGTGCCTTTGCATAAATGACTAGATAAAGAAGATGTGGTTACAGATATACAGTGGAATATTACTCAGCCATAATAAAAGATGCAATATTGCTATTTCTGAAAACATGGATAGACCTTGAGAATATCATGCTAAGAGAAACGTCAGACAGAAAAAGTTAAAGAGCCATATGCTTTCACTCACATGTGGGATATAAAACTGCAAAAAAAAAAAAACCCACAAATGAACAAATAAGAAAAACAAACTAAAATTTATAAACACAGACAACAGTATGGTGGTTACCAGAGGTAAGAGGGTGGAGCATTAGTAAAGGATAAAGTGGGTCAAATATATGGCCATGGAAGACAATCTGACTTTAAGTATTGGGCACACAATGTAATATACATATCATGTATCACAGAAATGTACACTTGAAACCTATATAATCTCATTAACCAATGTCACCTAATAAATTTAATTTAAAAGTTTATTAAAATGTATATAAAGTTTATAAAAGAAAAGAGGAAAGTGGTCTTGCACTTGATAATTGAAAAGTACTATATTATTTAATTATCTGGGAAATGGTGGAATAAATGCCTATACTATAAATCTACTGGGTAGAATTCCTAATGACTGGACTTGCTAATGACAAACATGAGGTCACTAAGGAATGGATTAAGAGTTGGGAGGGAAGAGGAACTAAGTACTCAGAATAGACTCCATTCTGATCACCTGCCTTATTACTCTTTAAGGAAATTCTGGAATTCTAATACATAGAATGATCATATGTCTTAGTTTGTCTTGGACAGTCCTAGTTTATTCCAATGGTCCCAGTGTAATTATTGATAAAGTTCCCTTTCATTCTCAGAAGTGCCTCAGCTTGAACGATAAATTATATAATCGCCCTACCAGTAAGCCATCAGACAAATGACTGAATTTTCTTCAGGGTATTCTGACATTAAAAGGAATGGATCACCTTATTATCTGTTGCTGTCATTGCTATTATTTAATACTGAGTGAACAGCATTGGGTTGCTGCAGACAGAAATCAATAAAAAGCAATGCTATAAGCCTTCAGGAGGGTAAAGAGAACCTCATTGCAGGGAGGGGATTTTAGAAGTGAGTAGCATTTTATGTTCATTAGGACACAGTGGATTGTGCAGACTCCATGGCAATACCATTGCTTTGGTTTAATATTTAACTAGTAAGTAAAGTCCACGTTCACAGAATCTGTAAGGCAATAAAAGGCTCATGCTTCTTCCCCAACTCCATTTACCTTCACAATGTACAGAAATTGTAATTCTTCAATTGTTCAATCCACAAACTTGTGTTAGAAATCTATTATATTTTATCACCCTACCTGTCACAATGGACTATACAAAAAGCCTTGGTACTTGCATTTAAACAGTTCATATTTTAATTGATGATTCAAGACCAAAAGAATCACATGATAACTAAGTGTAAAATGATATGATAGTAACTCATCCAAGTAATTTTACAACTGTTAGAATGTTGAATAAAGGGATATTGAAGAATAAATGATTGAACTAAGGCCAAAAGGATGCAAAGGGCTCCAAAAGGTGGAGAGGGACAGCACAAGGAAAAGAATAATTGTGGGTGTAAGCATATGTGCAAGGAACAGTGGCTAAAATTAGGTTTGTTTGAAAAGAAAATAAATACTGAAAACAAAGTGGAGCCATGTTTCAGATACTTAAGAAAAGGTGAGTGTTTGGACTTGATGTAATGTATGATATTAACATTCAAAACCATCCAAAGTCTGCTATCTCCATTTTACCAGCACTTTTGTATACTGTAATCTGAGACCATGTCAACACAATGAAAGGCACTAGATAGGGAAAAATATCCAGCTTCTTGTTATTTTCAGTCCTGAAGGACAACTATAGTGAACAAAATATAGGTGGTGCAATAAACTGTTCATTAATTTATGATTAAAATATTTCAGAAGACTTCTTTGGTTTCTTTGAATAACAAAAGAAAGTCATGTCCTGATTCTGGGTTCAAATTTTCCACTTTCTTCTCTAACTTTCTAGGATTACATATTTACATAGGTAAAAACTTCAGGATTCAGATGCTAAGACTGTTCTGAATATGCAAAGGTTATCACTCTAATCCTGTCTGAACCTTTGCCACTGTTGCTTTCCTCAAGTCATTACTTATTCTATGAAGATATTTCCAAGTGAACCTCCCTGTCTCTACTCAATAAAATCACTCCACGAAGACAGCTGCCAATCCTTCCTCCCCAGATCCTTGAATTCTTAGTGTTTTCTAGATAGCAGTGATTAATCAATGACAGACATATCTGAATCATGCGAATCTGCCTTCTCCTTCCCCTTTTAGACTCTGATCACTACAAGGACAGGAAACCATGCTCTATTTTCTTGCACTGCTATCATTATGTATTATTATTTAGCATTTAATGAGAAACAGTAGTTTTTTTGTGGAAGAATACCAATCAGTTTCTCACAGCTGAAAGCAGATAATGGCCACAAAAAAAATAGAAGCATTAGTACTAGCCAAAGGGAATAAAAATAATGAGAAAACTAACTACATGTAAAATTTTGAATCAGATAGTAAGAGAAAATAGACTCTAAATAAATGGAGTAGGCTTGAAATCAATGACTACTCAACAATGGCTGAAATACTGAACTCAATCTTTTTAGCAGTAAACCAAAGAACAGTGGACAATTAGGAAGTAATGAAGACACTGCTAAAATGGCTATTGATAAAAGTCTGGTAGGAAACTACTTGGAACAACTGAACATTCGAACATTTACAAATAAGGAGTCCCCTGCTAAAATAATTGAACATAGTACAATGGGACAAACTAAGGGGAATAATTGGGTAGATTTTTGAAAGTAAAATCTGAGGGCAAAGGAAAGCAGAATGTTACAACATTTTTGAGATGGAATTAGTGAGGCAGTCTGCTAAAGAAAAACTGGGTGAGTGCTTGCCCTATGCAAAATTATTAAATAATCCAAAATTGTGTCTAGAATTCCCAACCACTACTTTTCACCCTTTGTGCATTGCCCATTTGTCCTGACCCAACACACTTTCAGCTGCCCTGACTGACTGGGCTATGAAAAGTAACTTCCCCTCCACGCTTACCATTCTTTTCCCAGACCTGTTTTCTGCTAAGACAATAGCTAGGTATGGTGCTAAACTAGTTCATGAAGGCTAACCTAGTTTAACTCAATATTTCTATTTAATGACTGTTACATGTCAGGCACTGTGGAGGATGCAGAGCTGTATCCAGAAGAAGCACAGCCACCTCAGTGTTCAACATATGGATGGACAAGAGATGTGCTCACACTTAGCATAGGACCTGAGTAAGTGACTTAAATTCTTCTGCCATACTTCTAGGCATCTGCTACAGATTAATAATGGTTCTGGCCTAGTGAGATTCAGGGTGTTATTATTTTTTTTGTGTGTGTGCAATATGCTTATTCCCACATCTCAGATTTCCATCCATTGTTCTTTCACCAATTTTGCTTTTTACCAACCTCCCTAAATGTGTCTTGCACTGCAGTTCCACTGTTTCTTCAAAATTTTATCTGTAATTATGGTATGATCCCAAGTAAAAATAATGATAGTCATGAGTTTCTTCACTACACATTTTAAGTGATCAACACCAGATTTTTTGACACCCACTTGTCACAACAGGATTTTTCTAGGAAAAAGTCCAAGCATACTCATAAATGACCAAAAGAAGTTAATATGAGAGATGAATAAGATGGCAAAGTGAATAATTAAAAAGAAAATTTTGCATGACAAAGTTGAGAAAACCTCTGAAACTGAAAAGATAGTTTAAAGTGGGAAAATTTTTTGAATAGTAATATAACAGTAATAAAACTCTTCTAGAATTGGAAAAAGCGCCAATAGGATGTTTCAAGTTTTTTTTTTGTTGTTGTTACTTTATTTTGTTTTTTATTGTCCTTAAAGAAATTTTATTTGCAAAGTAAAAGAGATGATTCTTCAGAGAAACAAAATACATAGTTATCCCCTACTACAAAGTAGATGATACATATCTGTTCTCTTTCAAATGACAATTTCAACCCATGAAGCAGTCAACCAAGAGAAAGGTCCTGCTATATTCTAGCACTATGGACAAGATACATAGAAAAAATTTGAAAGCACAGTCCCTGAACTCCAAAAATTTATAATACATTCAACAAATTCACTCTGGCAAACCAATGCACAAATAATTTACTGTAAACCTGTATGAACTGTACAAATTATAGATATATAGGAATAGATGAGCACAGTTCCATTAATACTAAATAATTGTAAAATAGATAAGGAACAAATGAATAAATGACCAAACTATGGTAATTAGGTTCAGTACTGAGAGGCGGGTAGACTCTGATGAGCTCAAGCTAATGCAGAATATATTTGATGTGCAAGAATTAACAGAGCAGAAGCCACAGCCAGGAATGGGAATGGTGTAGAGAGGTTGTACTTCTAGTGGCTAATGTCACAGAAACCAGTTCAAATTGAGGAAAAGGTCAAAGGGCATAAAGAACACATTTATGTTTGTTATAACTACTTGTTTACTCTCTAAAAATATTATTATTCCAAATTATATTATAGTAATAATTAAATTGTTCCAGTGTAACAGTTTCACAAGCTTAAGGATGTGAGTGCCCAGAATAACATAGAAGAATAAATATTAATATGATTGACTTTATTTCAGTTTATATCAATTTTTACCCATTCACTTTCTTGGTCCCACATTCTCCCCCTTCACTCCATTCTCTTCCTTTTTCTGTTTCAGTGTCATGAGATTTTTGTCTCTTTGGGTTATTTTTGGCTCACCTCCCAGTTACTCTTTGAATTCCAGATTCTTAACCATCATCTACTATATCTGCTAGGATTTTCTGATCTCATTCTTCATGCATTTATAATCAAAATATATAATTTCAATATATTGCAACATTATGCAGAATGCTAGCACAGGAAATAGGCAGGTGTTCCACCATTCTGAATATCTTGAGCTGCACATTTCTTGTTTCTTTGCTTTTGCCAATATAATGGCATACTAAAGTGCTATCTGACCTGCATGGAGTTGGTGACAGCCTAGAAAACACCCATGATCCTCTAAAGCACAGGTGGCAAACACAAGGCCATGGGCCAAATCTGGCCCCCCACCTTGTTTTATCCGGTCTAGCACCTTGTTTCTACCCAGCGGCTGCACCAAGCTCCTTGCCCCTAGTTAAGGAGTGGTTAGATTTATACAGTCCTAAAATGACATTCAGCCATTTGAAGGCAACCTCAAGGCTGTTGTGGCCCCCAGTGAAAATGAGTTTGACACCCCTGCTCTAAAGCTACTTTTGGTTAACAAAGAAGAGAATAGAAGGGAAGGAGAAGGGAGGGGATGGGAGGGGAGGGGAGGAGAAGGGAGGGGAAAAGATAGACGTAGAAAGAGATACTTCAGGGTTGTATATATCCTTATTGACATTAGCCACATCCACGGCTTACATAACAATCCATTATCCATCCATTCATAACCTGTTTACATTTCCAGTCTTTCTACCTTTCCATATAACAAGTTCTTTCAATTCACTTTTCAATACATTCAGCAACAAATAAATATAGGAAAAGGTAGAACTTGGAGTCAGAAAACCCATGCTTAAATCTTAACCTTCCACTATTTTACAAACTTAGGAAAGCCATTCAAATTACCTTACTCTCTGAGTCCTCTTCTGTAAATGTACTAGATAAAAAAAAAAAAAGTCCCTGCATTCCTACAGCAAATTAGATACAGGAAATTCTTAGAACATTCAAAAATTTTCATACATGTATTTGTGCATTTGTTTCTTTTGAGCTCTGAGAGTCACTAATTTGTAGTCTATATTCATTGACCTTCTCTAAATATTTTATAGATTTTTGTCTTTGTTTTTCTTTTGAGATGCAATGACCAAACAGACTTCAATGCCCAAAAGAGATCTTGATACACACTAGGCACTCAATTAGCATTTTTTGACAAATTGACTAAATATCTCATATTATGATACATCATTTAATTCAAGTTTAATGTTTCTGTGTGTTTATTTTCAATTTCCTTCCTAATTTGTCAATATACTCAAGGGTTACCTCAAAGAATGTTCTATAAAAATGTCTGTGTCTTTTATGAGACTCACAAATAACTTGATTTATTTTTCCATAAGCATAGCTTTTATTATTTTTTCCTAAGTGAATTACCTTTCATTGCCCACTTTGCTATCATCTACCACTTTTCTGCCCACTCATGCCGGCTGGCAGGTTCTTCCTGCAGTTTATCTCCATCTGCTTGGCATTTCACTACCTGGAAGAGCTTAGTGTTATCTGCAAACTTGGATAATTCATCATGCATTCTCTCTTCCAAATCATTTATGAAAATGTAAAATAAGACAGGGTCCAGGGCCAATCCCTAAGAAACCAAACTGTTTTTACTTCTCCATTCAGAGAAGCTCTCATTTATCTCTAGATCATGTTTTTTTCTTCTTGTTAAAATAAGCTTTGTATAATCACTGTGTGTGTGTGTGTGTGTGTGTGTGCATGCACGTGTGTGTGTGTGTAAAATGTTTCTTCTGGGAACTAAAGCTATTTGTGATTTTGGAGGTACAAAACTATCCAAAATGTTTTCCTTCCATAAAACTCTTATGGAACAACCAACTTGAATGGAAGTGAAGAAGTGGAACAGGTAGGACTTTGGACCCTTTTGACTCCATTTTCAATAAAAGCATATCTGTTCTTATCTGCTTGATATGTCATGACATCAATTTGTGAGTCAAAACAATATGTATAACTTTGAAACCACTAGTCCAGAGAAAAAGTTTTGGAATCTGGGTTCCAAGAGTTTTGCTCTATTCCACACTCATCTACGTACCAACCCCATAATCTTAAACCAGTAGCCTAACCTTGCTGATAATCTGTTTCCTTAACAGTAGAGCAAGGAAAATAACTCTGCCTTGTCACTCTTGCAGAAATTGTGAGGATGCAGTGATATAATGTAGTTCAAAGTGATCTGCAGCATTGATAAAGAAGTAAGGTTTTCTGGATGGAGGCCATAGAAGGGGCAAGCCTACCAACATTACCAGAGGGGACATAGTTCAGATATTCAAATGGCCTGAGCTGGAAAGTGGAACTAAAATGTCAGGTAGCAGCTGATATGAGAAAGTGAGCATAGTGAGGACCTTTAATTTCAATAAGATCAAATATGAGAGATAATGGAAGTGAGTGTGAAAGACAGAAGATTCTCTTGAAATTCTCTGGAGACTGTGGTCAAAGAGTAGAATATTGGAATTCAATATTTATGAGTAAGGGACTTAGGAGTGGGTGGCTATATTGAAGTTGAAGTGAAGGATGTAGAATTGAGGGAACCAAGGTCTTGTAATTTAGTGTATAGCAAGGATCATCCAAAATGCATTTATCCCCTCAATGGGTGTAAAGAAACAGTAAGTTTAATTTCAAGATCTTCAACATGAGGGGAAAACCATCAGGAGACTGATGTGTGGCAGTACTGAGAAAGGAACATTGTCAGATGGCAAGAACCTCTAAGGAAGACCTTAAACAGGAAACAGCAGCCTGAGCCAGAGAATCATCCATCCCACCCCATCTATGATTCATAGACTCACAGGTAAAAGGTAAAGGAAAAATGTCATACCCAAAGGAATGCCTAGATTCAAGAATGGAAATGCAGGTATGCAACAATTCTGCTAAAGGGTTGACAAAACAGGAGATTCAGTTGATAAGAGCACAGGGTTTTCAGAGGGCCTAAGCAGAAAAACTTAAAGAAGTTGTCACAAGGCAGTGTTGAGAGAGCTATGTAAAGACAGAAAGAAAGGGTGGGGGAGGAGAGATGGGATGAGAAAGGACTCTGACCAAGTGTTAAGGTTAAAAATATGCTTTGGTCTGGAAAAAAGATATCCTAACTTCTGGTTTAGGGGTTTTGATTTTGACACAGAATAAGGGCCTTAGGTTCCATCTGTTCTTGTCTCAGAGTGAAGATACTTGCTTCAAAGTTTACAAGGGCATCAAGCTGAATTTTTCTAGAAAGAAGCTGTCTAACACACATTAAAGAAATGCTTTTGCACCATACAGGTGTCCCATTCAGAGATACTTTCTGATATGGATGATCTATACATTTCAATTTAATGCAAAGAAAGCCAAATCAACCCCCCTTTTTTTCCTTGACTGTCATAAGTACCCTAAGTATCAGTACACATATAAACTCATCAGCTTTATCTATTCTAGCTTTGTTCTAAGGTTGTAATAAAATCCCTTTATCTTTTGAATACTGAAACTTGCATTTTAAGTTTTGATTGGTATTTTCAGATTGTCTTTTAAAACCTCCGAATCTCTATCCCTATCTCCTGTCTCTATCACTTCCCAGGTTTCGCCCAGAACAAATGCTGTGCAAATAAGAAATGCTATCTCTCACACTATTTTATCAGAAAGTGTTGACACACACTGAAAAATGTCCAGGACATTTTACCTTCTTATAACAGAAAGCGTAATTCAATTTAAATGTTATCTGTATCTGGAAATCTACTTAAAGTGAATATTAAAGAAAAATTCCACTCTCCTATTTTCTTTAGAAATAACCTATCTCCAACAAACCTTGTGTGATGGAGGATTCATCACAACCAATCAATAAAATTAATAAAAGTAAGACATAAATGTAGATTGAAGCTGATAAGGCAGTATGTGGCATATTGCACAGACACTATTAGTATCCTACCCATATCTACTCTCTCATCCTCTTAACAAAACCTTGATGACGCTCAGGGTGGCTATTTGCCTGTGAACATAAAGTCTCACTTTCCATCTCTTTTGTGTAACCACATGACATAGGTTCTAGGCACCGAGAAGGAAACACATCTGCTGTAGACTCATCTGCTGTGGAAATCATTTGTATTAACAATTCCCGCTTGACCCCCCTTCCTCCACCACTACTGTCATCTGCTTTGAATGTGAATATGATGTCTGAAAACACTATTCCCAATGTTGTAAACTTGAAGGCAAATCAAACAGGACAGGCTTAAAGAACTGCAGTGATGTTAGCCTCAATATTCTACACCACAGACTTTTTAAAATTATTTTTAAATTTTTTTCAATTACAGTTTACATTCAACATTATTTTATATTAGTTTCAGGTGTAGAGCATAGCATTTATACAATTATATATTTTACAAAGTATTACCTCTGATGTTTCAGGTACATACCTGGCCTCATACATAGTTATTACAATATTATTAACTGTACACCAAGTGCTATACTGTACATTCCTGTGACTTAAAAATATATAGATCATTTGTTTTACTTACTATATTATTTTCATTACTAAAGCTAAAGAATACACACACACACACACACACATGATATTAACAATATAGATGTGGTAAAGGTAGCTTTAAAGTTGAATTCTAATGGACTATTACAAAAAAAGATTTGGATGAAGAATGTGGATTATTTTTCTTAGAGGACTGTTTGTAGCCTTTGGTTGGAAAGCAATATAATTAAAATAAAAGAAGCTGAATTTTGAAACTGACATAACTAATTTAACATTGCACTGATGTCATTTTCTAGCTCTTGGGGTGGAAAGGGAGCCTCGCTTCTTCCTGTATAATTTAAACATAATTATAAGAATCTTATAGACTTACTCTGAAAATTATGTGTGATGATCACATAGTAGGTAATAAATACATGTGGCTTTCCTCCTTTCATTCAAAACTGATAATTTTTATGACAGAACAGCTTTGGTCCATATTCCAGAAGGCAATGCAATTTCACATTCTTTATTTTTGCAAAGAAGAAAAGCTGATATAGAGGTTTTTTTAAAATATAAACTACATATTTTAAGATATAGTATAGGAAAAACACTGATTCAAAAAGCCCTTAAACCTTCTAGAGCTACAGCCTCATAAACTGAAAAATTGATGTTCATCATGAAGAACCATGAGATTCTGCAAGATCCAGACCTAGAAGATTAAACTAAGTTCACTCTATTGGACTTCCCAATGCAGGGCATATGAAAAAAACATACAGGGCATGATTAACTCCTTGCTATCTAGCATTCCCTAAGAATAAGTATAATCCCTTTAAGGATAATAAAAAGAATTTTTTAAACTGGGAGAGAAAGGGAGATGATCAGTCACATGGATAAAGGACAAGTTCTACAGTTTCATAAGGTTAGCTGTTCTTCTGGCTCATTTAATATAACATTATATAGTTCATGGTTGCTTTATAATTAAGAACCATGTTTGTAGGATTTCCTGTTTATTTGTTAGATTTAGCAAATGTAATTACAAAGTAGTAATCAGTAGAGAAGCTATTAAAATATTTCTCAAAGAGTGTTCTAAGAAACATTAGTCCCCCAGGATGTTTTGGAAAAATTTCTTATAGTTAAGTAACTTTGGGTAATACTGTATAATGCATGGTTCTGTTAGAAACTAAAATAATACATTAATATATTGTAGACTCAAAGAAGCCTCACTTCTATGGAAACTAACATATACCTTAGCCCAATTCCAAGAATTGTTTCAAATGTCTTCGACCATGAAAGGTATTGTCCTAGTAATATCTATTAACTTCTAACACAGTGTTATTTGAAAAACACTTCAGAAACTGCTGAATCTCTAGTATAGAGTGTGGTGGCCATATAATATAATTATAGTGATCCCTATAAAAGCAGAGTGAAACATATTCTGCTGTCAATTTAGTCTGCCCATGCAGTCCGATGGATAATTAAGCTGAGAAAGATGGCTCACATGCACCTGGATTAAAGGGGAAGAGACTGATGTTAAGGTGGTTTTTTTTTTTTAGCCCTAGATTTGTACACTCATATCTGTTTTACAATGTTACTTGCAGGAAAATGTTAGCATAGATATACATTATCCACGGGGAATACATTCCAAGACCCCCAATACATATCTGAAGCCACAGATAATACTAAACCCTCTATATGCTATGCTTTTTCTTATATGGGGTGAACAGAAGTAGGTTTTCAGTTGTTTGTATGGAAAATAATACAATAATTAATAAATAATACAGGACTAACTCTGTTTCACAGATAACTGTAAACCTATTTTACCCACCACTGTATATACCTATGATAAAGTTTAATTTATAAATTATGTACAGTAAGTTTAACAGCAATAACTGATAATAGAGTAGAACAATTATGGCAATATACTGTAATAAAAAAAAAAAAACAGAAATGTGGTCACTAGTTTCAGGGAATCCTGTGCTGAAGTCTTAGTATGGACTCAATGCTTTCCAGCAAAACACGTTGCCATCAGTCACATTTTCTGCTCATGTCTTCCATATGCAAATTTAATGACTTTTCCTTCTCAAGCACGTGTCTTTTCCATCTTAGGCATGTATCATGAACTGTGGTCATATCTTTTGCAGTTCGAGGTTCAACAGCAAAACTAGCGCCAATTTCTTTTTCCTTATTTATAATTTCATGGATGGAAGTTTGTTCTTCCCATAGAGTTTAGCAACCTTAACATATACTTTTTTTTCTCTCCTTATTAAGAGGAAAACTGTCACCTTTTCACTTAAAGGAAGCATTTTACAGCTTCTCTTTGGCATTCTCGAATCGCAGCATCACTGCTCTTGCACTTTAGAGTCATTATTAAGTAGGGAAGGGTACTGGAACAAAAAGCGCAGTGATGCTGAGACAGCAGATCTGATCACTGAGATGGCTGCCGAGAAACTGATGGGCGGGGAGCCTACAGAGCAGCCGTGTTGGACAAAGTGATCATTCACGTCCAGAGCAGGATGGCCCAAGGTTTTGTCACGCTCCTCAGAACAGTGTGCAATTTCGAACTTGCAAACTGTTTATTTCTGAAATTTCCATTTAAAACTTCAGATCATAGTTGACCTGAAAAGAGAAACATGTATAAGGGGGGACACTACTGTACACATACGTACACAAATAATTTATAGTAACAGTGAACAGTCAACTATATTGGCTCAAATTTTTTGAGAATCTTCTCCCTACAAAGAATTCTGTTGGTAAAAGAATATAGAACATATGGCTTTGGTGGTTTAGAGTCCAGTGTAGAAGAGGAAGGTGGTGAAAAGCAATTTCCCAAAACATGTTTCTCCTGAAACATAACATCCTTTCAAATGAATAAAAACCACCATGATGGAAGCTAGCATAATCTGAAGTGAATGGGTATGATTTCAATTATTCTTTAAATCTATGTTTCATCTGATATTTTGCAAAGTAAGGCATGGTAAAGGAAGAGGATATATATGACAATTTTACTGAAATGGGAATTGGTGAGTAAATTCTGCTATGGGAAACCAGCTATAATAATGTTCAACATAAGATTTTTCTTTCATTGTTTTACATTATATAGCAACAATATATGCACTATCTACTATAAGCCAAAGCAAGCTGGATAATGAGAAACCTTTTCTTTTTTTTTAAAGAAAGGATGATCATTTTTTCCTTGGGAGTTTGTAATCTAATTAGAAAGACAAGATATATGCCCATAAAAGAGGCAACACTACAAGGGAGAGATGACTAAGTGTCATGATAAATGACGAGTGATAAAGGTATCAGGTGCTCTGAGGGGAGTGGAGAAGAAGAAATCAACTGTCACTATTTTCATGGATATAAAACATCCTAAATTATAAAATCAACCTCATTTAAGTGTATTTAACTTGTTGTTTTGATTTTGCATGTTTAATCCTTTATAGAATTGGAACTCTTGTCACCAGTTAGCCAGAGAGAGAATAAAACAGGCAGTTTTGTCCGTGCCATCTGCCACTGACTCCTGCGGCAAATCAGGTGACTGCCTATATTTGTGTTTGCTACCCAATTTGTATTTGTATTAGAGCTGAATATATTGAGATTCTCAGATGCAAGAAACTGTGAAAATACCTGGTCTCATTATCTAAACTTTCAGTCTGAGGTTTAGCCATCCCTGAACAATCATGGCCCGGCACTGAAAGTAAAGATGTACCTACATAAGCACAAATTGTAACAATAACACTTCGCATTTCTGAAACATCTTCTATTGAAATAGCTCATTCTCAGCACTGCGTACAAACATTAATTTCACCTCACAAGAGAAAGATAATTTGCATGGAATAGGTTAACTCTCTCACTTAAGATGGCGCCATTCCCAAAGTCAGTCAAAAGTGCAGACTTTCACAGTCCTGGCCTGGGAACTTGCACAAGCAAGAGCTACTTGAATCCCTTTCAAAATGTTACTTTTAAATACTTTTGACATGCCATCATAATAAGTTATAATATGGCATCAGTATAGATACAGAAAAATAAATTTTAAAAATCCTTTTTTTTCCTGACTCTATCATTGTTACTACTGTCATTCACAATCTTTCCCAGTGAAGCTTTTTTTGTGTCTGTATCCACTGATATGAAAATAATTATATTAAAATAATAACCTTCAAATATGAAAAAAGTTCAGTAATAGGAAGAAAGCAAACATGAAGAAGATCTGAGAACTCACAGGTAGATTTCTTCATTAAAATTTGACCTCCAGGTTGTTAAATGAAATTAATGACTCATCAGCATATGGTAGATTAAAATAGGAACAATGATGGGTCAGAGCAAAATATGGTTACATATCACCTCACCAGTATCACTGATGGAAGCTAAGGGAATTAAAAATTGGAGTGTCCTGAAGCAGACAGAAAAGTATAGTTCTGTGAGAGGGAATAGCAAAGAGAGAGTCTAACAATTATTCTCAGTACTTGGAAAACTTAATTATTTACCTTTTTGTTCAAGTAAATAACTATTGAGCATTTTCCATAATCAAGGTGCCATTCCAGGTATAGAGACATAAGTCCTCAAAAGGAAAGATATAAATGTTTAAGCCAAAAAATAATAATGAGAGGTATAAATACATTTATTCATTTAATATATTCAGAGCATCTATGATAGGTATGGCCAGAGGTTCCTAAAAATGCTGATGCTTTGGAGGATTTTGAAATTTAGCTGAGGTGGCTTTGATTGTCACAATAACTAGAGGAGCCCCAGATATTTTATTGGACAGTATCCAGAAACACCAGACATTCAGGACAGTCTCAACAAAAAATAACTGTCCCAATCTTGCATGAATTTTAAATATACCACTGCACATTCATAAGGGTAAAAGGCTAGCTTATAATTATTTGAGGTTAGACCCTATCTATAAATTGTATGTCCCATGCAAAGAGCAATTTACAGTTTTAATAAATACTGAATTCTCTGAGCATGAATATTAATCCAAGTAATGTTCCACAGTATCTGAAAGTTTACCAATATGTGGTCATTATTTTGGAAAAGCAAATATTTTACACTATTTGGTTGAGAATTTACCAATGCGTGGTAACTATGTTGGAAAAATCATGTCATCAGTGGAAATGCTGGGACCTTTAAGTCAACAAAATAAGATGCTGCATGCATCCTTTGACATATGCCATGACCATGGTCAACTGATGTCATGCATACATGCATGTACCTGCTGACTGCATTATACCTTCTCATGAAGCCTTGCCTGAGTGATTATATTTTAAAATACATCTTATTTTATTGCAATTACTTTTCCTTTATGTCTTCTTACTATTATAGTCAGTCATTATGTTAGCTTTTAAAAAATTAAGTAAATAGGTTATATGATATATTAATTTTGAATTCAGATAATAAAGGCATATTACATACTATTTTTTTTAAATGTGTCACATTATTTGATATAAACCATGTTTTATATTATATATTATAAATAATATAAACATTATTATTTAAAAGGAGGTGAGCCTGTGCTGTGCACTGGAGATAAGGGTGGAAGGGAATGGTCCTGGCCTCATAATCCTGACATTCTGGTTTAAAAAAAAAAAACAAAAAACAGGTGTCAAGCCAATAAACACACAGATAAACATAAAATCACAAACACCCCCAAGTGTTACAAAGGAAACAAAGATCATGAAATGAAAAAGAACAGCACAGAAGGACATAATGTAAATGGTATAGGGTCAGGGAGGTTTTCTCTAACCAAACAGAAGATAGTAAGAGTTACCAAATGAAGAGGAGTGAGGGTTTCCTCTCAGCAGGGAGAAGAGCATGTGCAAACAATATGATCAGAGTGTGTAAGAGAAGAAAGGCGTTTAACCGGGTTGAATAATCAGGAAACCCATACAAGATGAAGGGCCTTTTCCACATACCCCATTCTTCCCTTAGTAATTTCTCTACCTTCCTAAAGCCATTTCCCTTTAAAAGGAATTCAAATTTCCACTCAGGATTTATTTAATGAACCCCAAATTTATCTGAGGAGGAAGAAATTTTTTTAAAAAGTGTCACTAGAGCGTATGTACCTTTCTTAAATGCCTTCAGATAGATTAAAGTATTCCAATATTTTCTCTGGGTGAATGTCATCTGAACTGACAAATTGGGATTTCTATTCCACACTCCGCATTTAGCATGGCCTTGCCTAAATGTTGAAACAAATAGCTTCTTGCCTAAGGATATGAAAATAACAAAATCAAGTAATACATACCCAGGGCTCCCCTTGGATCACTTGATCAAAGAAAATATTAAGTAATGCTGCTTTCATAACTACCATTGTGGGGACACTTCAATGTGCAGTGAGAGAGCGCAACAGTAATGCCTATTCTCATAGTACAGTGCAGTAGAGAAAATACACTGAGGAGCGTTTGTCTCATAAATGGCAAGTATACAGGAGGTGTA
This sequence comes from Tonatia bakeri, assembly GCA_004024845.1. NCBI lineage: Eukaryota > Metazoa > Chordata > Mammalia > Chiroptera > Phyllostomidae > Tonatia > Tonatia bakeri. The sequence goes on from PVIA01000881.1 coordinate 49,409, forward strand.
TTCTTGACTCCAATCAAACATCACAAGGCTTCTTTAATACAAGTGTTTACATGAAAGGAAACCATCAAGTTCTTGAGGCCAGTTATCCCTTCCTCCTGCAATCTCTCACCCACTTTGGGTAGAGGCATGGGAAACGCAGTCTGTTGAAAACTTGATTATGTTTATTATATTGTACATATAGGTGAGATCACATGGTATTTGTCTTTCTCTGACCATCATAATTTCCAGGTTCATCCATGCTGTCACAAAAGGTAAGATTTTCTTCTTTTTTATAGCCTAGCAATATTTAATTATGTAACTGTACCACCTCTTTTTTATCCACTCATCTATTGATAGGCACTTTGGCTGTCTCCAGAACTAGGCTATTATAAATAATGCTGCTATGAACATAGGGGTGCACATACTCTTTCAAATTAGTATTTCGGCTTTCTCTGTCTACATTCCCAGAAGTGGGATCACTGGTAAAGGAAGTTCCATTTTTAATTTTTTGAGGAAACTCCATAGTGTTTTCTACAGTGGCTGTACCAGTCTGTATGTGCAAAATAAATTGATCAACAAAATAGAAACAGAGAACAGCTGTCAGAGGGAAGGGGTGTTGGAGGGCTCAATAAAAGAAGATGAAAAAATTAAGCAAAGAAATTATATACATATAATTTCTATATACATAATTTCTTATAATTATATATATAATTTCTTTGCTTAATACATATATATTTTTAAGTCACATAGACACAAACAATAGAATAGTATGGTGATAGCAAGAGGGAAGGGGGGGAGGTAGAGGTAGGTAAAGGGAGATAAATGGGGCAGAAAGAGATTTCATTTTCTGCAATGATGGCACAATGCAGTAGTATGCAGATAATGTTTTGGTGAGTTGTACACTCAAAACCTGTATGATTTTGTGCACCAATGTGCCCTAATAAATTTAATTAAAAAAAAGAGAGAAGAAAATCTGTCTATGAATCTTCTTCCTAACTATGAAGCAATTCAGAAAAACTTGGGAAAGTGTAAATTCTCACGTTCTCATCTGATATCTTTCCCCTCTTCTTTTCCACTTTTTATTTTTAGCAGAACCAAAGGAAATGCATCTCTATCTGATTCTGGGTTGGAAAGAATCATTAGAGAAATATTTGTCCAGGTCTAACTATCTGACACATGCTAATTGTGATGGGCGGACTATTGCTTATACTCCCTTCACTGTCACCAACCTCCTTCCATTAGTCAGTTGATCACATTCCTTGTCTCCTAATATGTTAGGAAAACAAGATTTAGAGCCTTCACCTATTACTTTGGAAAGCCTGTAAATCTTTGCCTCAAAAATAAATCCTATGAGACATGGAATTGCTATTACATTTTCCAACTTGGACAAAAGCTTAATGGTTGATTTAAAATAATAGTTTTGAGTTTTACATAATATAGGTGTGAAAAATCTTCAACTAGACTGGAATTCTAGGTCATACATGCTACTGAAATATTCAAGAAGAAAAAAATCTTTCTATTTCAATAGAACCTCTATAAGGTATATATTATTTTTTTATTGTTGATCTATTACAGTTGTCCCAATTTTCCTCCATTACTCTTCCCTGTCCCACCCACCTCCCTACTCCTGCTCCATGTTCATGGGTCATTTATACCTCTTTTATACCTAGACTAGGTCCCTTACCTTCTTTCCCTCCTTATCTCCCTCCTGTCTCCCTACTGGCCACTGTCAGTCTGTTCCTTGTACCCATACCTCTGGTTCTATTTTGCTAATTTGTTTGTTTTGTTCATTAGGTTCCTCTTACATGTGAGATCATATGATATTTATCTTATTTATCTTTTGCTGCCTGGCTTATTTCACTTATATAATACTCTCCAGCTCTACCCATACTGTTGCAGGTGGTGGGAGTTCCTTCCTTCTTTCTGCTGTGAAGTATTCCATGTGTAAATGCACCACTGTTTTTTAATCCACTCTTTTACTGATGGGCACTTAGGCTGTTTCCTGCACTTGCCTACTGTAAATAATGCTGCTATGAACATTGGGGTACACAGGTTCTTTTGAACTCCTGTTTCAGGATTCTTAGGGTATAATCCCAGCAGTAGAATTGCTGGGTAAAAAAGGCAATTCCATTTTTAGTTTTTTCATGAAATTCCATACTGTTTTCCATAATGGCTGCAACAGTCCAAATACCCACCAACAGTGCACTAGAGTTCCCTTTCCTCCAATCCCCACCAGCACTTGTTGTTTGTTTTGTTAACAATGGCCATTCTGACTGGTCTAAGGTGGTAACTCATTATGGTTTTAATTTGCATTTCTCCGACAGCTAATGATGTTGAGCATCCTTTCATATGACTCTGGGCCCTCTGTATATCCTCTTTGAAGAAGTCTCTGTTCAGGTCCTTTGCCCATTTTTTAATTGAACTGATTGTCTTCTTAGTGTTGAGTCATCTGAGTTCTTTATAATTTGGAAATTAAACCCTTGTCTGAGATATCATTAGCAAATATGCTTTCCCACATTGTTCATTCCCTTTTCATTTTGATGATGTTTCTTTAGCCATGCAGAAGCTTTTTAATTTAATGTAATGCCATTTGCTTAGTCTTTCTTTTATTTTCCCTTGCCCAATCAGTGAAAATATTGCTGCATGGGATATCTGAAATTTTATTGCCGATGTTCTTTTCTAGGAACATTTTTTGTGTTAAAAGATGTTTCTAGGAACATCTTTTATTTTGTCATGGCTTATGTTTAACTCTTTTATCCATTTTGAGTTTATTCTGGTGTATGATGTAAATTGGCAGTCTAGCATCATTTTTTTGCAGGTACCATTTGAGTTCTCCCAACACCATTTGTTGAAGAGGCTATTTTTACTGTGTTTTATACTTCTGCCCCCTTTGTCAAATATTTATTAGGTGACCATAGAGACATGAGTTTATTTCTGGCCTCCCTATTCTGTTCCATTGATCTATGTGTCTGTCCTTATGCTAGTACCAGACTGTTCTGATTACAGTGGCCTTGTTGTATAGTTTGATGTCAGGTATTATGATCCCTCCCACTTTGTTCCTCTTTCTCAAGGTTGCTGAAGTTATTCAGGGTTGTTTTTAGGTTCATGTAAATTTTTGAAATATTTGTTCTAAATCTGTGAAATATGTCATTAGTATTTTAATAGGGATTACATTCAATCTATAGATTGCTTTAAGTAGAATGGATATTTTAATGACGTTAATTCTTCCAATCCATGAACACAGTATATGCTTCCATTTATTTGTATCTTCCTTAATTTCCTTCTTCAGTGTTCTGTAGTTTCCCAAGTACAGATCTCTTACCACCTCAGTTAAGTTTATTTCTAGGTACTTTATTTTTCTGCTTGCTATAGTAAATGGGATTTTATTCCTAGTTTCTCTTTCTGATAGTTCATTGCTGGTGTACACAAATGCCTTCATTTTGTGAATATTGACTTTGTATCTCCCTGTTCTGCCAAATTCACTAATTAGACTGAAAAGAATTTTGGTGGAGCCTATAGAGTTTTCAATGTACACTATCATATCATCTGCCAATAATCACAGTTTCACTTCCTCCTTTCTGATTTGGATGCCTTTTATTTCCTTTTCTTGTCTGATCATACTGGCTAAACCTTCCAATACTATGTTGAATAAAAGTGGTGAAAGTGGACATCCTTGTCCTGTGCCTGATCTTAAGGGGAAAGCTTTCAGTTTTTGTCTTTTGGGTTTGATGTTGGCTGTAGGTTTCTCATATATGGCCTTTATTATGTTGAGGTATGCCTCCTCTATTCCCACTTTGCTGAGTATTTATATCATAAATGGGTGTTGTACTTAATCAAATTCTTTTTCAGCATCTATTGATATGATCATGTGATTCTGTCTTTAATTTTATTTATGCAGTGTATTATGTTTATTGATTTATAAATATTATAACACCTTGCATCCATGGTATGAATCCCACTTGATCATGGTGTATGATCTTTTTAATGTATTGTTGGATCTGGTTTGCCAATATTTTGTTGATGATTTTAGCATCTATTTTCATCAGAGATATTGGACTGTAGTTTTCTTTCTTTGTTGTGTCTTTATCTGGTTTTGGAATTAGGACAAAGCTGGCCTCATGAAAAGAGTTTGGGAATCTTCCCTCTTCTTGAATTTTTGAGAATAGTTTGAAAAGGATAGGAGTTAGCTCTTCCCTAAATGCTTTGTAAACTTTGCCTGTGAAACTGTCCAGTCCAGAGCTTTTGTATGTTGTGAGATTTTTTTTTTTTATTACTGCTTCAATTTCTCTAGTTGTTATCTGTCTATTCAGGCTTTCAGTTTCTTCTTGATTCAGTTTTGGAAGATTATATGTTTCTAGAAATTTGTCCATTTTGCACAGGGTTGTCCAATTTCTTGGCATATAGTTCACAGCAATTTCTTACAATCCTTTGTATTTCTGTGGTATCTGTTCTAATTTCTCCTCTTTCTTTCCAGTTGTACTTATTTGGGTACTCTCTCTTTTTTTCTTGATGAGCCTGGTTAAAAGCCAATCGATTTTATCTTTTTAAAGAACCATCTACTGGATTTATTAATCTTTTGAATTGTTCTTTTAGTCTCTATGTCATTTAATTCTGTTCTGACCTTGATTATTTCTTTCCTTCTACTCACTCTGGGCTTTGCTTGTTGTTATTCATCTAGTTCTTGTAGATGTACAGTTAGGTTGTTTATTTGAGATTTTTCTACCTTTTTTTAGGTAGGCCTGTATTGCTATGAACTTCCCTCTCAGGACTGCCTTTGCTGTGTCCCATAGGTTTTTGACTGTTGTGTGTTCATTTTCATTTGTTTCCAGAGACTTTTTGGTTTCTTCCTGTATCACATTGTTAAGCCATTCATTATTTAATAGCATGTTATTCAGTCTGCATGAATTTGATTGTTTTTAGTTTTTTCCTTGATGTTAGTTTCTAGCTATAAGCCATTGTGATCCAAGAAGATGTTTGATGATTTCAATTTTCTTGAATTTGTTGAGGTTTGTTTTGTGTCCTACCATGTGGTCTATCTATGAAAATTATCTATGTGCATTTGAAAAGAAGGTATATTTTGCTTCTTTGGGGTGAAAGGTTCTGTATATATGAATTAAGTGCATTTGACCTAGAGTGTTGTTCAAAACCACAATATCCTTGTTGATTTTTTGCTTGGAAGATTTATCCATTGTTAACAGTGGGGTGTTAAAATCTCCTACTATGTATCTGTTGCTGTCTATATCTTTCTTGACATCCTTCAAAATTTTCCTTATATATTTGGGAGCTCCTATGTTGAGTGCATATATGTTTACAAGGGTTATATCTTATCGATGGATTTTCTCTTAAATATTATGTAATGCCTTCCTTTGTCTCTTTTTATGGCCTATGTTTTGAAATCTGTTTTGTCTGATATAAATATTGCTACCCAAGACTTTTTTTTGTCTGTTTGCCTGGAATATTTTTTCCATCCCTTTACTTTGAGTCTGTGTAGATCTTTTGTTTTGAGGTTGGTCTTTTGTACACAGCATATATACAAGTTCTCTTTTCTTTTTCATTCAGCTACCATATGTCTTTTGATTGGAGCATGTAATCCATTTACATTTAAGGTTATTATTAGCAGATACTTATTATTGCCATTTTTCTTTTTGTATCTGTGTTCCTCTCTCTCACTCTTTTTTTTCTTCTTTTTAAAACAGCCTCTTTATCATCTTTTGCAGTGCTGATGGTGGTGGACATGTATTCTTTTAGCCTGTTTTTGTCTGAGAAACTTCTTATTTCTCCTTCCATTTTAAAGGAGAGCCTTCCTGGGTAGAGTGATTTTGGTGCAGTCCTTTGCTTTTCATTACTTGGAATATTTCTTGCCATTCCTTTCTGCCTTGTAGTGTTTCTACTGAGTACTCAGCTAATAGTCTTACTGGAGCTCCCTTGTACATTACCTCCTGTTTCTCTCTTGCTGCCTTTAAAATTCTCTCTTTGTCTTTAAATTTTGCCATTTTAATTATGATGTGTTTTGTACTGGGACTCTTTGGGTTTATCTTGAGTAGGACCCTCTGTGTTTCCTGGAATTGCATGACTTTTTCTTTCATCAAATTAGGTAAGTTTTCTGTCATTACTTTTTCAAACAGGTTTTCTATGCCTTTCTCCTCTTCTTCTCCTTCTGGTGTCTGTATGATACAGATAATATTACATTTCATGTTCTCCTGAAGCTCACTTTAACACTCTTGGTTCTTCTTCAATCTTTTTTTCATTTTGTTGCTTTGTCTGGGATTTTTTTTTTTTTACCTTGTCCTCCAGTGCACTGAATCATCCTATGCTTTGTCTAGCCTGCTTTTAATTCCTTCTACTGTGTTCTTCACTTCAGAAATTGTATTCTTCATTTCCTCCTGGCTCTTGTTGATATTGTCTCTGTCCTTTTTCAGGCTGGTATAGTTGCACTAAGTTCCTTGTAGCTTTCCTGGAGTTCCTTGTAGTTCTCTCTGAGCTCATTGAGCATCTTTATAACAATTGTTTTGAACTCAGTGTCTAACAGTTTACTTGCCTCAATTTCATTTAGCACTCTTTCTGAGGATTCCTACTTTCCTTTCAATTGGGAATTGTTTCTTTGTCTCCCTATTTCAGGTGACTCTTCTTGTTTTTTCTGCTTCTGTAATAGATCTGCTTTGATTCCCTGTTTTCATGGTGTGACCTTCTATGGTAGGAGACCTGTGGGATTCAGTGATGCAGTCCCCTTGATCTCCTGAACATGATGTTCTTGAGATGTCCCTCATGCCATTTACAACCAGCTCTCTGGTTGTAATTGGGTTTTGGTTGTTGTTGGGTCATTCTTGGGTGGGTCTTTCCCTTCAGCTGGCTGACTGAGAGTCACTACACCAACCACGTCTTGTATGCTGTTGTGCAGGTGCTGCCAGAGCAAAACAAAACAGCCCAGGAAACAAGCCCACATCCACAAAAATAACTCCCACCCACAAATACACTATGAACAACAAATTAGCCAATATGAATAAAGGTGTAAAGAGACTAAGGCTATTATAATAAATGAAAATTATATGAGATGACTACCTGAAAGAAAAGTGATTTTAAAAGGATAGAGGGAAGAGCAATAATGAGTATAGAATAGAGACAAGGTGAAGAGAGAAAGTAAAGTTTGCATCATAAATAAAAAAGGGAGGGAAGAAGGTGCTATGAAGTAAGAGAAGGGAAGCATATAGTATTGGAATAAAATATAAATTTAAAAAATATATCGTGAGAGAAAAAATAGGAACAAAATGTGAGTAAAAAATCCACCACAGCACTATCAACAACAAATGAACAAAGTTTAATATAAGTGGTAGGGGAAAAAGAAAGAAAGAAAAGCTTAGCAGACAGAAACACTGCTGTTTTTTAAGCTGGATACTATTTGGGTTACTTTCTGGATCTGGTGCTGTAGGCTTGGGAGCCCAGCTTAGGGTTTAGACCCCTCACTTCTCAGGGGGAATCCACCGGCCACTGAAATTTCCATCCAGCTCTTCAGCTGCCACCTGTGGAAGCCAAGTCAGACCGCTCACATCTCTTTTACACTGCAGTCACGTTCGCTGAAGAGGTTTCTTCCGCCTGCCCACAGTTACAAGGTTTCTCTCCAGCTATTGTTCAGTTGGTTATTCCAGATGATTTCTCTACAGTTTAGCTGTAATTCCAGATTGGTCCTAGGAGGTGGTTAGTGTAGCTTCCACTTACTCCTCCACAATTTTGGGTCCTCCAAGATATATATTCTCTTCTGAAATTGTGTTGTCTTGTGTTTAATATTTGTACAATGAGGAGTGTAAACTCTAAAGGTTTAGTTTATAATCTCAATGTGGGATCCTGTCAAATCAGTAAAATTGCCCACAGATGCCTACACATTGGGAGAGAAAATTAATTACATTAAGCATTAAGAAGTTCTAAGTTCTGTTAAATTGACTGTAAAGGCAGATGTGTGAATCTACATGTGACATGCCAGGGTCAACCTACCGCTGCTTGGGAAGCCTCTGGGCTGGAAGCTTTTCTGTCTATTGAACCTTTATATGATCTGTAAGTCCTAGACTGCAATGTTCTTAGACACCATCTCTTAGTTGGGAATTCTACATTGGGATTCCAGATGTTATATTTGGTGACATGGAAATTAGAGTACAGCGTTTAGGATTAAGATAAGATGATGTGGTCCGCATAGGGTGATCATGAATAAAAGCCAAGTGTGAAGAGTGGTCATGCTTCATGTTAACAGAACCACCAAACCCACACTGGCCTCCTAAAACCACCAACCTAGAGTGAACTTTCAGCACTAACTCAAAGCAGTTATATTTGGGTAGCCAACAGTGCAAGCATATCCATAAGGCTAAATAAAATTAAAAGGCAGCTGCTTTAAGTTTTTCAAAATGTCATTCAAATGCCTCTACAATTCATTTATAAATGCAAGTGTGTTAAAAACCATTGTTAATGTGTACTACAGAAATCCACCAACATACCATCTCTTTGGTCACACTAAACTCTGAACTTTAATACAAAGCCCACAATTTGCTTTAGATTGACTTTTTTTTTTACAAACTTTAGAATTCACCTTATGAGATCTGAAATAATAAAACATGGCTTTAAGTAAAAGCCTTGCCCAGCACCTCAAATTTGCAGAAGTCACTGAGATCAGAGTCAAAAAGATGAGTAAAACTGCTCTGCCTGGTAGGATGCTTCAACAAGATAATGTAACACTTACTAGTGCGAGTATTCCAAAATGATTTTTCTTCAATATTTAATGTTATCAAAAGGAAAGGAGAGAAAATTTAATCCCAATCTTTCTTACCAAAATGACATATGTACAGTTGTTGCTAATGTAGTTCTAAAAAGATATTGTAAAAAATTATCAGTGATCCCTTTCTGAGACAACAAAGTATATTTTGGTTACTTAACAATAGAAACAAGAGAAAAATATCTGAATACCTTCATCTTCATATTAAAACCAGATTAATCAACTCCTAAATAAGTATAATAGACTTCTACAGGATATTCATATTTAAGGATAACATGGCTTGTTTTCACAGAATGGATGGAGCCCTCTTTACAGACCAATTTCATGCAGTATTTTCAGTGATTATCCTGGGAAATCACAAAAGAAGCTTGACTAGTTATTAAATATATTCTGGTGTACTGATATACTATCCCTGTTCAACAGATGGTAACTATGTTCAGAGGTCCGAGATGTAGTCATTCAGGAGTTGCTATATGCCAATCAGTCTGCCCTAGGAGCAACCACACTGTTAAGATATGCTGAAGATCATGGGGACTCAGCATTGCCTGAATGAACACTGGGGCTGACAGTCAGCTAGAGGCACTTGTGTCTTTAGGAAATCTAGCAGAAGTGAAACTTTGTGAGGGGTACACATTAAAAATATCCTGAATTTAGCTTCAGTCTAGGGACAGTTATTATTTTAGACAACCAAGTAAAGAAGGTATGCATACATGTTAGGGATACAAGGGGCACTATGGACCAGTAATTTACAAATAGTCAGTGCAGCAACAGTTGATGATTTACCTTGTAATGATGTTTCTCTAATTCTTTAGCAAGTAGGATATATCCTGCTGCCAGGACATATTTATCAGCATCGTTGCTGAGAGAACTGTGAACAATATTAATGAGTTCCCAGTGTAGACATTCCAAAAACATCAAAGCACTTATCCCTGATCTTCAGCTCAGAGTCTGAAGAAAGAACAGAGGGAAACCTACAGGCAGTTGCTCCATGGTTTGTGTGTATGTGCACCAGAAGGGAGCAAACATGAGAAAGAGGAAAAATGTGCAGAGCAAGAATGAAGGTGAGTAACAGGGCTCTTGCAAACAAACAAACAAACAAAAAATCAAGGAATAACTGCTTTAGAAACTGAGGTCTGGTGGCCTATTTGCTTGTTTAGCAAAGACAGGATGTATGCTGTGAAAGAAAAATGAAGTGAGAACAAGCCAACATACATTCCTACTCTTCTGTGCTACCTACTTTTATATCCCTTCTTCCACACAGCAACACTGCAGGTGCTGCAGGAAAGGTGTCAGCAGGCCCTTCTGACGAAACAAAGGATCTTAACATTTAAGTAATTTGTTAAAAGACCACACCTGGAGAACAGTTTCTCAAGGAATACAGACTTTGAAATCAACTGTTTTATTTTTGAAATTAAATTTATTGGACTGACATTAGTTAATAAAATAATATAGGTTTCAGGTGTACAACTCTATAATACATCTTCTCTATATTGTATTGTGTGTTTGCCACCCTAAGTCAAGTATCCTTCATCATCATTTTATCACCCTTTTACCCTCTTGTACCTCCTTCCACACACTTTCCCTCTGGCAACCACCATACTGTTGTCTGTGTCCATGAGTTTCCTTTTTTTTTTGTTTAATCCCTTCACATTTTTCATCCAGCTCCCAACTCCCTCCCCTCTGATAACTTTCAGTCTGATTCTCTGTATCTTTGAGTATGTCTGCACTTTGTTAGTTTATTTTATTCATTAGATTCCACCTATAAGTGAAATCATATGGTATGTGTCTTTCTGTAATGTGCTTATTTCACTTAGCATAATGATCTCCAGGTCCATCCATCCTTGCCATTGCAAAAGGTAAGAGTTCTCCTTTTTTACATCTGAGTAGTATTTCATTATGTAAATGTCCCATAGCTTTTTTGCCTACTCATCTACTGACGGGCACTTGGGCTGCTTCCAAATCTTGGCTATTGTAAATGATGCTACAATCAACATAGGGATACATATATTCTTTTGAATTAGTGTTTCAGCTTTCTTTGAATATATTCCCAGAAGTGGAATGGCTGGGTCATAGGGCAGTTTCATTCTTAATTTTTTGAGGTAACTCCATGCTGCTTCCCACAGTGGCTGTACCAATCTGCATCCCCACCAAGAGTGCACAAGGATTCCCTTTTCTCCACATCCTCTCCAGCATTTGTTGTGTGTTGATGTATTGATGATAGGGATTCTGACAGATGTGATGTGATACTCACTGTGGTTTTCATTTGCATTTCTCTGATGATTAGTTACATTGAACATCTTTTCATATGTCTATGAGCCAACTATATGTCCCCTTTGGGGGAGCAAGTATTCATGCCCTTTACCTGTTTTTTAATTGGATTGGGTTGGCTTTTGGGGGGTTCGGGGGCTTGGTGTTAAATTTTGTAAGCTACTTATAAATTTTGGATATTAAGCCATTATCAGACATATTGACAAATATGTTTTCTCATTGAGAGGATGGCTTTTCATTTTGTTGATGGTTTTTTTTGCATTGCAAAATCTTTTTAGTTTAATGTAATTTTATTTGTTTGTTTTTCCCCCCTTGCCCAAGGTGAGATGTCAGAAAAAAATACTGTTGCAAGAAATGTCTGAGATTTTACTGCCTGTGTTTTCTTCTAGTGTTTTAATGGTTTTGACTCTAATGTTTAAGTCTTTAATCCATTTTTAATTTATTCTTGTGTGTGATGTAAGAAAGTGGTCTAGTTTCATTTTCTGTGCATGCCTGTTCAATTTTGCCAATACCATTTATTGAATAGATTATCTTTACCCCATTGTGTATTTTAACTCCTTTGTCAAATACCAAATCAACTTTTACACATGCCCTCCTCCTTCTACCATACCATACTTCCCCTTCATAGCACTGATGATAGCAACAATTCTTGTTGGCATTCAACATTGGCAGATAAAGCAAGTATTAAAGTCTTTAACTTGTAACTACCTTTCCTATCTTCCTCCTTGCCCCCAATTTTATTCTCTTAGGACAATCCCCAAGTCACCACCAATAAATGCCAATCAAATGCAATCCCATATAATCCAGAAGTTGCCCTTGCACTCAACTAGTCGCCAGAATACTATGATTTATGGTCAGGTCTCCAAATTATCAGTACGATATTTTTTTAACATTTCAAATTACAAAGGATCTAAAGCAAGCACAGCTACATGCTGTGTCTGGAGAGATATGTGTGGCAGCACTGAAAAGCTGGGCAGGGCAATAGCTTTAATTTTATATTGTCCACATTAGGAGAATAGTGAGGCAGAAAATTTAAGGATTTTTGCTTAAGTTTAGCCAGTGAATAAATTGGTGGCCAAAATCCATGTTTAAACCATTACACTACTGTACAATGCTATGAGGACTAAAACATTTATTTTAATCCTCACTAATTTAGTAAGTTTATTTAACTTTCTTTAACAGTAAAATATAATCCATTTAAGTTACTACTGTCTATATTCATATTTTATGTCTATCCATTTTCTCTATTTTTATTATAGAGTTTGAACATGGGTTATAATCAAATGGTTTATTCTTTAATTCTGGATGATTTAATATAAATTGTTTTTTCTACTTTGACTTTTTTCCTATTTTTATTGCTTTGGAAATCTTTCCATTCATGAACACCAATATTTTTATCATAATGGTTTTTATTTAATGATTTTAGAGAGAGAGAGGGGGAAGGAGAGAAAGAAAGAGAGATTGATTTGTTCCACTTATTTATGCATTCATTGGTTGTTTTTAGTATGTGACCTGACCAGGAATCAAACCTGCACCCTTGGCATATTGGGGGGGGGGGGTGTTCTAACCTACTGAGCAACCTAGCCAGAACTTTTATTTTCATCCCTTCACCTTCTTCACCTTGCCCTGCGAACTCCATGCCATCTGATAGCTGACAGGCTGTTCTCTATGAGTCTGTTTCTATTTTGTTTGTTAGTTTATTTTACTCAGTAGACTCTGCATATGAGTGAAATCATATCACAATTGTCTTTATCTGACTGACATATTTCACTTAGTATAATGTTCCCCAGCTCCATCCATGTTGTCACAAAGGATAAGATTACCTTCCTTTTTATGATCCAGTAGTATTCCATTATGTAAATGTACCACAACTTTTTTATCTATTCATCCACTGATGAATGTGCTGCTTCCAAATCCTGGCTATTATAAATAATACTGCAATGAACACAGGAATGCATAGATTCTTTCAAATTTGTGTTTTGGATTTCTTTGGGAAAGTTACTATGAGAATTAACCTTTAACTTAGCATTTTCACAAAAGCTGCCATATACAGCAAGAAGATTTTAAGAGATAATTCTTTGGCATTTTCATTTCTTTCGGCATTTCTTAGTGTAAAAGTGAATTTTGATAATTATAATTTCTTAAGAGGCCTAATTTATTATGATTTCAAATATATCTATATGGATATTAAAAAGCAAGTATTACTTTTTAATCTCCTTACTCTCAATAGTTAGAGCTTGTTCATCATTCATAATACTGCATATTTTGTCTTCTATTTTTTTGTTAAAATTTCCAGATATTTTCCTATTATGTTGATTTTATCCAAAGATTTTTTCATATTATGTTTCTGTTTTCAGTTAATTAATTTTTGCTGTCATTTTCTTATCTCTTTCCTTATCTTTTTCACTTTGTATTCAAAATGTGTAAAGTGTTTTAATGAAAGAATATGATTTAATGCATCTTTATAAAAGTAGCATTATCCAGTTATTTCATTGTAATTGAATTTGGTTTTAAAGTGAATAAAATTATTTTAATTTAATATATGTTAAGGTTCCAATATTGCTATTGAATATGAATTATAATTTCTAGTTAATTCGGTATTTGAAAAAAACACATCCTGGAACACTCAAAAACTTTTTTCCAATAGGTTTCAAATGACAATAGGTTGTACCAGTGAATCTGGGGAAATTAGTTATATTCCAGAGAATATCATCTTATTAAACATTTGCAGCTGCCATCTTTTTAAAGATAATGTAAACTTTAGTTCTGACTTAGGGCTCTGCAATAAATGTCAAAATAATCAGCTTCTTTGAAAATTATAAATGAATGAAACATTAGAAAATGTATAATATCTACTTCTAAAATCCCAGTGATGGTGGAGCCTTGGTACTCATTTCTTCAATCCCTTCATTTTTTAATGAGGAATTAAAGTATAAAAATTGATTACTCATTCAGTCATTCTTCCAGATATATTCAGTGTGATCAATGTGCTGGTCACCATAGCAGAAATGCAGCAGGGAAGATGCGGAGACTAAGATCAATAGCATGTGACTATTGAAGTTTGGCTCAGTGAGGTAAGTCTAGCTGAACAACAGGCAGAGTCCACTACAAACACTCATCACCTCATATGAGTTTCTTCATTTTATCTATTTCTATCTGAAATTATGATACTCATTTGCTTACTCATTCACTGTCATCTATCTTCCTACCTTTTATGGTGAACTGCACTAAGAAGACAGAAGACTCTCTCACTACCAAATAATGTGTAGAACATTTCCTTACATGTAGAAACATCTCAGTGAATGTTTACTGAATTAATGGATGAAGCTATTGGAGGTTACATGGAGTATTGGCCTTGGAGGTTACATGGAGTCCAGTTGTACTACTGAGGTTAAGCCTTGAAGACTAAATCAATTTGCCATCAAAACAGGATAGAAACATGAGATGAGTGGATCAAAAACTATGACACATTTACATGATGGAATACCATGCAGCAGAAAGAAAGAAGGAGCTCCTACCCTTCATGACAGCATGGATGGAACTGGAGAGCATTATGCTAAGTGAAATAAGCCAGGCAATGAAAGACAAATACCATATGATCCCACTCATAAGTGGAATGTAATCAATAAAACAAACAAGCATGCAAAATATAACCAGAGACATTGAAATAAAGAACAAACTGATAGTAATCAGAGGGGGTGAGGGGGATAACAGGGAAGGAAGGGGAAAGGTCATCAAGGAACATGCATAAAGGACCCATGGACAAAGCCAAAGGTGGGTAGGATTGAGGGTGGGAAGTGGGGTGGGTGTGGTGGGGGAAAATGGTGTCGAGAAAAGGGAGAGAACTGTACTTAAACAATAATGAAAAAAAGAGAAAAAACTGAAATTATGGAGCAGGAGGAGTCATTAGAATGGAAGACTCTCCTTACTGCCATAGTTTAACGGGTGTAAGAAGATGTGGAAAGAAGATGGAAGAGAACAAGGTGCCCTGTATGTCAAATCTGAGAGTCTTGACTTCATCCCCCCAACCTACTCAGGAATTTTTAAAGAAAAGGTGAAATAGATGGATGCAAATTAGAAAACTCACTTTGGTAGCTGTTAGAGAAATGAACTGGGGAGAGATTTTGAGGTCACACTGATGGTTACCAATGGAGCTGCAGCTGGAATATGTTTTCAACTGTACATTGTCGTATTTTCCAGGACTGCACGTTTCAATTTAGACTGAAAAAGAGCCACTTATTTGGTCAACTAAGGGCCCAGTTTTGTAGGCTTCCCAGAGATTTATCTATCAGACTGTTTAGAAAGGTAAAAGGAAACCATTGTAACTAATAGGTGTCAGTGCTCTGATCCCAAATGTTCAGTGTCTTCAAGGATAAAAGGCATGTTAGCAGTAAGTATGGAGATTACAGATAATAGGCTAATCAGGCCTGTTGTCTCTGCAAGGCACTTTCCTTGAGTTAAAAACTTTTAATATTACTTCGTTAAAATAATTCTACTTACTTTTGAAAAAAAGACAACGTATATAAGTTGGCTTTTAGAAACTGAAATAATTTTTATGTCTAGGATTTGTCTGGCAGGAGTTTTGAGTGAGGAGACCAAGGGTTGTCTTCCTAATACACATAAAAAAATGTATAACCTATTGAATTGGAGATGGTATCTTTAAAAGCCTCTGCTTTAATTAGTTTTTAATTTATACCCATCCTCAACTAAAAGGATTTACAGAGTTTTATGTGTCAATTAGTTTTGGTAACTAAAAAATAATCAATAATAATTCGTTCAGTTTTCTACTGCAGTTATAAATTTCTTTTGAGAACATATCAATATCTATATAAAACAGAAAAATCTGATATAATGTGAATCCCTACAGAACCTATTTGGGTTTCTTCGAAATTTTGTTTTTTCATGCAGCCTGGTAAAATGAACCCAAATGGAGTAGATGAGCTTCATTTAACTTAGCTTAGGATTGATTTCCTTTTTAATAAGATTGTAGAATGTGTTGAAAAATTATTTAATATACTGGTATTTTGAGAAAAAGAACATTATATTTCTGTCTTACATACACTTGCAACTTATACGAGTGAATCACTTTTAGTAAGAAAAGGATATTTGAAATATGGACAAAAACAAAAGTAATGCCAAGATTTCTACTTATAGGCATCATCAATTTCTTCAATATCCTGATTTTTCTATTTTACTGAATGAGTGCTTCAAATACAGAAATCAATTTAGTACTATAATGCTTAATACTTATCTGCTAATGTTTTTATCTCCTTCACAAATAAACCATGATCCCCCTGAGGACAGAGGTGTAGTCCAATGTTTGGTCTAGCACTTAATGAAATGCCTTGGACATAGCTGGCACTCAATAAACGTTTGTTGCCAATAATTTCCGGGACAGGAAATTAAATGTTTTAACATTTTAGCATTGAAAGGGATAATTAGAATCATCTTGTCTAACACCACTATTTTACAATGAATGAAACTCCTGCTTAGAAAAGCTGGATACTTTTTGATGAACACAAAGCTCTCCAGGTCTCCTAACTCCTTTTTCAGTGTTTATTGTTTATAAAATCTGAGGTTTATGGGGATTTTTTTATCCCTATACCTAAAAATGAGTTTCAAATTATATTTATCAATTCAATTTAATGTTCAGGTATCAGGAACCAGGGGTCAGGAATCCAAATTACAGAAATATAGAGAATCAACTACCAACTCAGCAACACACGTCCTGCTTCAGATAGTCAGCACGATATTTCTGTGTGAGGGCATCAGAGCCACTATGTCATGTGCCCAATCATGAGGCTAACAGAATGAGAACTATTTTGCCCAGACTTCTTTTATGACTATAAGTTGAAAACGAAGTTCTCTAATGATAATATCAAAGAAGACATATAGAAAACAGATACTTTATGACAGAGACTGCTATTTACCAGGGTGTATTTCCCCCTCTTCCTGGAACAGATTTCCCAGTGTTCATTGCATTAAGGAGTAACCATGTGATTTAGTTCTACTTCAATGGAATAGGATCACAAGTGAAACATAGCACTTTCAAGATTCACCATGAATAGCTCCTTGCTTGTCCATTCTTATTTTATATGGACACATACAACCCCTATGGCAAACTTCTGAACCATGCACTAAGGCTTTCAGCAGTATCAGCAGCCTGGGTCCTGAATGACTGTGAGGATCAGGAGCTGCCTATTGACCTGAAACCCCCTTGAACAGTAATACATATAGTCCTACAGTGTTCAACCTGTGTTATGTTTTGTTGGCAGGGGGAGTGAGTCAGAGGGTTACAGCAACTACTGTTACTTCTATTTGAACCTTGCTATGGTGGGGAAAAATACATCATTCCTATCAAATGGGTATTTTTCAACATTTAGACAATGCAATAAGAAAAAGAGAGAATGGCTATTCCACACTACCTTTCACATTTTCAAGCAGTTATATAAAATGTAGCATTGAACAATCTTCACTTAGCATCACCACCATGAACTAGCTAATGTCTCATTGTAGCTCATTTCAAAGGACAGTCAGAAATTCTCAAAGTTAGTCTTTGTCACAATCACCTTGAAGGCTTGTTAAACCAGACACATGAGACTACTGGGACTTTCCTCCTGAGTTTCTGATTTTATTATTATTATCAGAACCTGACAATTTGCATTTGTAATAGGTTCCCAAATGATGGTGCCTTGGCAGCTGGTCCAGGGACCATACTTGAGAACTGTAACTATAGGGCTTCTTGGCTACTACTTAACATATTTAACCTTTTATTTCCAAACACTGGGCATATATAACCAATTAGGACATATAAAAGTTTTATCTGAGTAGCAATATGTCTGATGCAGCACTGAAATAGACACAATAGTATCTAGAAACAGCTGCTTAGCTATCAAGGAGGTGTTTCTCACTTTCAAAATTATCAAAAAATACCACTTGTGTCCAATAGTCCATCTAGAGGTAAAAAAAAATGCTTACTGGTTAATCAAGTCCTCTTTATGGTATAAAAAAGTTAAGGTGAAAAAACTCATTTGAAGATGAGAAAAGATGAGATGTTAAGACGGGAAAATCTAATTGTAAGCCATAGTCCTGGAGGCTGGCTGAAGACTAAGGCATCATTATAAAGATATACCTGAGGGATAAATAGAATCTCAACCTAGCATGAGAGGAAGCAGACGTCCAAGTTCCCAGCAGAAAATTTATCAAAAGCTGTTACCAAAAAAGAAAAAACAAGAACTTCAGCCAGAAGAAAAAGGCACCTTTCTACTATCAAGCACAACTTGGCCTTCCAAGTATCATGGAGTTCACTTATTCTACATGGTAGCTGCTTTCTGAATGCTCCAATTTGTAGGTACTTTGCCTGCAAGGCATGGGTAGCCATCTCAAAAGTGATGCTCCCAGCAACACAGCTCTGCCTGGGAGGGACTGTGTAGAGAATGACAGCAATTCCTTCCTGTGTGGCAAATACACAATGAGTGGACCTTCAAAGGTCCACTGAAGGCAGACCTCAAATACAGTGGCAGAGCTGTGGGTTGCTGAGGGGAATAATCACTGACAGGCATGTCTTGTTTACAAAGATCTAGGAAAGAGAAGCCTTTTGAAGCACAAGTTTGTGGAAACACATAAACTGAGAAATGCAATTGAGTAAACACTGATGAGACTGTAAACAACCAAGCACATCTTCTTTTGGCAAAGCAAGGAAAGGTTACACATCTATCTCTTTAGTTGAATTAATGGAGAGGAATTCTTGTTAGCAACACTCTTCAAAATAAAGAATCACAAATTGTAAATTTAAAAAGGAATATAATGTTAAATGAATGTTGTACCAAAAGGATACATGTATTTAATGATAATGAAAGCCTAAATTTATACAATACACCAGTCTGTCAAATGATATATCTCACTTAATATTCATAACAACCCTGTGAAGTAGGTAATAGTATTAGCCATGTTTTACATATGAGAAAATTCTGGCATTAATATCCAGTTTCCAACTTCTTTCCACTCCTTTCCACTTCTGAAAATTTTATATCCTAAACCAAATAATATATCTAACTTAATCTGAACTAAACATTGTCTAAGAAAAGTTGAAATATGGCATGTATAAAAAGGGATAACTTTTTTTCACAATATCATCTAAAATGCTCTTTTACTATGAATGGAAATTTTTAGACATTTCTTGGTACTATCAAAAAAAAAATATCTGCTAGGTTGAGTGTGGCCTTGAAGTCTGACCCTATTTTCTCAAAAGAATATATATTTCTCTCTCTCCCTCTCTCTCTCCCTCTCTCTCTCTCTCTCACACACACACACACACACACACACACACACACACACACACACGAGTATCATTCTCTCTGCTATAGGAGTTGATATTAAAAGCTGAGTCCTTGTATTAACAAACTGCAGAGCTTTGTTCTGTACAGGTTGCCTGCCTTGCTTTGTAGGGGCTACACAATGACACTGAACTGACTTCAGCAGCATCACAGCCATCACCATCCTCACTGTCATTATCACCATCATTCTCTCCCACCCATCTCTACAAATGGCTTCAATAGAGCTCATTTAAACTAGCATCACCACCAGAGCAGGTGTGTTGATTAGTCTAGTACACAAAAGCCATTTAGAGGCATGATTACACATCCACAAAGTCTGAAGTGAAGGCCTTTTGGACCCCTCATTAGTGGATAGTGATTACATGCATAGGAATTCTTTGAAAGATGAATAGGTCATCCTGATTTCTTTACAAAATTATCTCCACATGATATCATTCTTTATTCTGAAGCACTACAACATAATGGTTAACTATGTTGACTCTGGAACCAGAGTACCTAGGTTCAAAACCCAGCTCTGATGCTTTTCAGCTGTGTTTCATTAGACAGTACAGACATCTTTATTTCTCTTTCTTCACTTCTGCTAATCAAGTTATTAATACTATTAGAATTCAATGTTAGCAAATGTAAATTACTAAGTACTTTATTACTATTATTATTTGATTATCATCATTACTATAAAATGGTGCAGCCCCACTTTGCAGACTCCTTCATGGGAGCTTGGCTTTCATGGCTTCAGATCTCATGAAGCCTCTGGCCACAGTCCGTCATTCCATTCCCAGCAACTGTACCCCACATAGAGTGGTCTTGTGCTATTAGAATTCTATGCTGGTTTTAGGAAGCCAATGTGGTGAGACCATCTCTAACACTTTTGTCACATGAGCCTGAAGAGTGAATTTCTAAATAGATATCAAAGATGATATAGCAAACTATATTATCCATTTCATTCATAAAAAGACAAAATCTGAGCTCTTGCTTTTTATCAGATGCCATTTTTGAAATAAACCATTGTATTACTGTTTTTTAGAAAGGATGCCTGGTGTTTATAATGGAACTTCTGGAGGAAGAGTGGCTATTGGCATGAATAACTGAAAAGTTATATAGAAAGAAATTTATAAGTAAAAGGAGAAAGTCAGATTATAAAACCTGAATAAACTTAAGTACAAAGATGAGGAGTCAGATGGTGAATGAAATGCTCTCTAGCCTAGCTCCATAAACTCATGCTTGACTCTTCTGGGTGCTTGGAAGTTCTTGACAGCTTGGGAAACAGCACTTTCGTCCTGCTGTTTTTTAAAAGCTTCATTAAAGAAAAACTTATGTGCAAAAACCTCCACATATTTAATGTATGAGTTTGGAACTACGTATACACACAATGCACCGACATAATCAAGATAATAAATAGATCCACTTCCTCCAAAAATTTCCTCATACCTCTTTATTGTTTTGTTTATTTGTTTGTTTGTTTGTTTGTTTTCTTTTGCTATATGGTAAAAACACTTAGTATGAGATCTACCCACTTAACTATAGGCACTGTATTGTATAGGAGTGCTCTAGAACTTATTCATCTTATATTACTGAAACTTATAGACATGGAGCAACCACTCCCCATTTGCGAAGGGGAATCACTTTAGTAAAGGAGTAAACTTTTAGAAAAATTAAGAACAGAATATTGAAAGACCAAGACACCATTTGGTTTAACCACAAAACATGGCCTAAATGGGAATGGAAGGTATTTTTGCCTACTTGAACAAGGTGATAATTTATTGAAACATGTATGGATCAAACATTAATTGGAAGAAATGACTGGAGAGGCCTGACCAGAAGTGAGTCAGAAACCATGGAAAAGAACAAAGCATAGGACAACATATGACAGTGATGAGGATGACAGTAGGAAGCATGCAAAGAACAGGCCCTGTAACTTCCACCACGCTCACAAACCAGTCACCAAACTCTTTCTTATTAAGGCCAAACTAATCTGCAGAATCCTTAAACCTATAGTTCTTGAGTCATAATGGTCACTCTAGAATATTATATAAAATGAAACCTATAAAGACATCTGCTCTGGGACCTCCTATTCAGGGAAGAAGAATTACAAGGAGATTAGAGATATCCTAAATCTGAAGATAGGACCAGAGAAAATATCGTCTGTTACTATTATGACTACCTCTTGAAAAAGTAATGAAGGGGTGATATATTTCATAAAACATTCATACTCTCACTCGCCCACCTCTTTGGTAGATAGCCGTACGCATTGCAGGCAGGATGTCCACTGAAATCAGTATAGGAATCAGTGGCAATGGTAATAGTTATTCCTACAGATAATTATATTGCCCTCAAATGACTTTTTAAATCTTATTTTTCTTTTTAAAGATTTTTTATTTATTTATTTTAGAGAGGGAAGGAAGGGAGAGAGAGAAAGAGATAGAAAAATATCAGTGTGTGGTTGCTGGGGGACATGGCCTGCAACCTAGGCATGTGCCCTGACTGGGAATCGAACCTGCGATGCCTGGTTCACAGCCCGTGCTCAATCCACTGAGCTACACCAGCCAGGGTGTAAATCTTATTTTTCAATTACAGTTTACATTCAATATTATTTTGTCTTACTTTATGTGTGCAGTGTGGTGGCTAAATAATCATACACTTTATAATGTGATCCCCCAATATTTCAATTACCCACCTGGCATCATACATAGTTATCACAATACTGTTGACTATATTTCCTATACTGTGACTATTTTATAACTATCAGTTTGTACTTCTTAATCCCTTCACCTCTTTTCACCCAGTCCATCAGCCTCCTCCGCTCTGTATCTATGAGTCAGTTTATATTGTTTGTTCATTTATTTTGTGCTTTAATTCCACATATAAGTGAAATCATAAATATGATTGGACAGTCTTTTTCTATCTGACTCATTTCACTTAGCATAATAGCCTTTAGTTCATCCATGCTGTTGAAAGTGGTAAGATTCTATTCTTTTTTATGGCCCAGCAATATTCCATTGTTTAAATATACCACAGCTTTTCTATCTACTTGTCTATTGACGGGCTGCCTCCAAATCTTGGCTATTATAAATAATGCTGCAATGAACATAGGAGTGCATATATTCTTTCAAATTAGTGTTTTGGTTTACTTTGCATATATACCCAGAAGTGGAATTGCTGGGTCATAAGGCAGTTCCATTTTTAATTCTTTGAGGAACCTCCATACTATTTTGTATAGTGACTGTACCTGTCTGCATTCCCACCAACAGTGCACTAGAGTTCCCTGTTCTCCACATCCTCACCACTATTTGTTATTTGTTGATTTATTAATGATAGCCATTCTGACAGGTGTGAGGTGATATATCATTGTGGTTTTAATTTGCATTTCTCTGATGATTAGTGACACTCAGAGTCTTTTCATTATGTGTTTTCACCATCTGTACATCCTCTTTGGAGAAGTGTCTATTCAGGTCCTTTGGCCATATTTTAATTGGGATTGTTCATTCTTTTGGTCTTGAGTTGTACGAGTTCTTTATGAATTTTGGATATTGACCCCTTATCAGATGGATTATTGGTGAATATGCTCTCTCAATCAGTAGGTTTTCTTTTCATTTTGTTGATGGTTTCCTTTGCTGTATAAAAATCTTTCAGTTTGATGTAGTCCCATTTATTTTTTCTTTTGTTTCCCTTGCCCAAGGAGATACATCAGAAAAAAATACTGCTTTTAGAAACATCCAAGATTTACTGCCTATGTTTTCTTCTAGGAGTTTTAAGGTTTGTCCTCATATGATTTAGATGCCACTGTTTAGTGATGTAATTAAGTCCACTTTTCCAACTGGTGGGTTCTTTGAAATTACCCTATTATGTATCATAAATTACATTTCCCATTGCTTTCAATATATGTAAGCACTATATACAAAGAATATAGGCAAAGGCTGGCTATATTTGGAATGCATGAAAGAAAACTGAACATTGAAAAAACTAATTATAATCTCCAATTCCTTCACATGATGAAATAGACCAGGTGATATTAATCCACTTCCCTAAATAACACATGTGGCAGAACCGAAACAGGAACCTCAGTATTCAGTTTCTCCCTGACAACACTCTGACCTATGGGTTAGTGAAGTACCTTAACTCTGTGCCAAGTTAGGGAACCAATTGCTATGAGCCCAGATATGAGACTGTAGCAATCACTTAGAACAGGAGACAATAGTAACCACAGTAAGAGTAGTGACATCCTGAAAATGCTCATGAGTGAAGGAGAAGAACTGATGGACAGCAATACAGGATTTAAAATAATATGGAAGATAGAGTATACTGGTGTAAAAACATGGCCATGTAATTTTTATTGGGTGCTTGTAGTTGGGAATTCTGTACCTAATTAAATGTTACAATAATCCATCTTATTATGACAAGAAAAGTAATTTCAAAAATTAAACCAAAAGCAGATATTAACCATAGGCTTCTTGATTATTTAATGCAAACTAGAAGAAAAACAGGATTAAATATGTCTGTGCACGAATATGCATATGGGTGTATATGCTTGGTGTGTTTGATAGGCCATATAACTGCTCCCTATGACAGATAGTAATAGAATAAATAGGAAGAAGGGGGGGTGGTATGGGAGAGAAGGACTTTTTATACAAAGTAACTGCAGAAATCAGCTGAGGCTGAGCCATATATAACAAAACTCAACCCCACATCCTAGTGGTAGAGGGAAATCCAAAGAAATCAATCACACTGTTATTTAATTTTAGAAAAGGAAACAACAAAAAATGACATCATTAATAAAGAAAAACTACAAATAAAAATAAATAACCCACAAGCTCTCTAAAGCTCTTTAGAAACATTTTAAAGGCTGGAGTAAATGCAGGTCCAGGAGGAAAAAAAGGTAAGATTGAAAAGTCCTTTGTTACCAGCTGGTAAAGTACAAGAGATATTAAAAGGCACAGGACAAAATGAAAATAAATGCATACAAAATATAAATAGAGTTTTAAAAAATAAACAAGGAAGGCCACAGAATGTGGTACTTCAAGTACAACTTAGAAATTAGACATCCAAAAAAAGAAACTAAGGAATAGCATGCAAGATAATCTATAAAGCCTAATGTAAGTTTATAAGTGTAGCAAAGGGAAGAGATCAGGTAGAGAATTATGCAAACCACCTGACCACAGAAATGAGAAGACATACCCAAGGTGATAAGGTAAAAGCCAGGAAACTAGATCTTTTGCCTCAGTCTATCTCAAGGTCATTACCTGTTTCATATTTTCAGGGGATAATCAGATAAAAGGATGCCCAATATATGTGACGTTTGAAAACAGATTGACAAACCAAATATAGAGGAGTCATCCTGGCTGGATGTCAGCCATCTACAGACTCCAAAGGCGACTCAAAGGTGGGACCTTGAAATTGTAGGTCAATGTAGATATGCTTTAAACTGCCACATTCTACAATTTAAGATTTATCAGAGATTTTTTGCCACAACAGGTTTTCCAAGAGAAGCCTGATAAAACTCCCTTTCCTAATGAAGTCACATCCTAGTGAAAAGCATCAAACAATCAATGTTCCACCCCCACCAGAGGTGGCACTGTGGAGAGAAAAGGGCACAGCACTGAGCCAGGAGGATGAAGATCAGAAGATCATGGCTAGCATTTTATCTCACTTAAATTACTGAATTGTCTAAAGTCTCAGTTTCCTCATGCTTCAACAGGGTTTACTAAAAAGAATAATTCAAAGAGACAACATGATTGTGATTGTCAAACAGCAGCAACTGATATTTTTAGAGATTTCACTAGGTTGCCAGGCACTGGACTAGATGTATTAGTGTAATGCTCACATTGCAGATACTCAAGACTCTTCATTTTCTTTCTTCCACACAGAGTATTCTTGGAGTCCAAACAAGTTAATATATGTGAAAGCACTTCATAAAGTGTTAAATCGTTTGAGCACCTAGGTACTTATGAAGAGATCATGGGATCTAGTAACCAGAATGCATCACTGAACAAGCAACCAAACATATATATAAGCTGTCGGAGGAAAACCAACATGGTTTCCAAAACATGACATAACACTGAGTTTATTTGCTAGTCAATGTTCTAAGGTTGCTAAAAACCACTATGGTCATGAAGCAAGAACAAATTAATTGTGCGTGATACCATGCCATATCTTCTTATATTAAAAAACACTCACCAAAACTATCAATAGGGCATTGATGAATAAATTATGGTATGGGAGCCTGTGCAACCATTAATGAAGATGTTTTAGGTGAATATTTAATAAAGAAAAATACTTAATGATATGTTATTAAAAGAAAAGAATAAATCACAAAGTATATGTAAACCATGATCCTAATTTTGTGACTTGTGAGTATACCATATATGCCTGGAGTGGGAGGGAGTCTGGAATGGTATACAACAAAAAATGTTAATAGTATTGAGCATATAATTAATGTTTCATTTCCTTCTGTGCTTTCCTGTGTTTTCTCATTTTTTATAATGAACACATTAATTTGTAATGAGAAGTTTTTAAAAATGTAAGTGATTCTTTAAGCCATACCAGGGAAAACTGTAGCTTCACTCATTCGAAGAATATAAAAGCAAGCTTTGCTTTGGAATAAAATGGGAAGTACTTCAAAGTTCTTTTAGTGTTGCCAAGGTTTATTTAACAATATTTTCTCACCATATATTATACAAGAACAGAACTAAACAGATGGTCTACATCGGAAATCCAGCAATCTAGGAAAAGCTATCCTCACAGTACCTACTCATAATATATTCCATACCATCATCACATACACACACACGCACGCAACTCCTCATTGCCTTAGTATTAACATACATGCCTAAGTCTTAGGTAGATCCCATATGTCAAAGTCAACCTATAGCACACATACACACCTGTGTGTACATGTGTGTTTTTGGAAGATGACATGACATAACTATTCACATACATCATATGACCCTACTGACTTTAAAAATTACATTCTTGCCTCACAGAGCATGCATTTCATACAGAAAAAACTAAGTAGCTTGGAATTTGCAGTAAACAAAGGAAAGGCTTGAATTTGACTCTGTATTATATATGCAAATGGCATCAAATTAGTCTTCCAAAAGCAACATTTCCTTTATGTCATTTCCTTCCTGTACCAATCAATGGTCCTTTATTTCTTTCAGAATCCAGTACAAATGGCTCAGCCAGGCATCCAAGGGTCACCCCGAGTGTCCAAGCTTCTTTGTCAATACTTTCTAACGTGAACCCTTAACTCCACTCAGACTGGAGTCCACACTACAACCCAAACACAGATTGGACATTGTTTCTCTGTTCTTTTGTGTAATAAAAAGTATTTTTGAACTTTTTCTTTACCCCTATAAATTCTCCTATCCTTCAATAACACACTTAAGGCTTTGTCAATGATAGTGTAATTTCCATCCTCTAGCTTCTCAAATTTATTTTCTGAACCATTCTGCTTTATACTTTATTATATGTTGCTTATTACTCTTTGGGAAATCATTTCTTATGGATACTAGACTCCTGATAAATACATATTGAAGTAAGCTCAAATGTCCAGTGGTATGAGAAATACATTATACTCTGTGCCAAAAAATTAGCTGGTGTTATGATTTTAGTGACTCAATTGTAAATAAATGGTGTTATCACCAATTATAAAAGAGTTTGGTTCTTTTTTAATTTAGCCATAAAATTAGGCCAGTGACTCTTTCTCCTTAAAAAGAATTTGCTGGGAATTAGCTTTTTCTATATGTACCTGAATATAATAAAACTGCATTCTTTAAAAAATAGCAAAGTCAGCTGTGTTGCTAATTAAGACTAGACTTCTCCCCAGTCAGAATAAAATCATAGACTTGTCTAATTTTTTAGCTCAAAGAGACCTTAGAGATTATTTTCAGAATCAGAGAGTAACTTGCCCAAGGCCACATAAATGGTTAGTCAAAAATCATTTTTAAAAATTCTATCAGTCATTCTCATTACACCACTACTTAGGACAACTCAGCGTGAAGACTTGGATTTGGAGAGGGAAGCCCAGGTTTCTGAGTCAGGCCCAGCTTTATTTGCTGTAAGTCTCTTTCCTCCCCCGTCTAGTGGAAATATTAACATATGGTCTCACAAGATTGTTGGTATGGATAGGTGATAGGTAATGTATAAGCATGGCCATTTGAATTGTCAACTTTGTATCCTGGGCCTAAAAAGTAATGCCTATTTACACACTCGTGCTAGAGAACTTCACACAACCAAGCCCTGAAGCTCCCTTTCATCAATGCACTCTCACTCTCTCTTGCTCTCTCTAGCTCTCTCTCCCCCTCACCAACCCAATGCCACAACCTTAGGCCAAACCAGCATGATCTCTATTATTATCTAATAAAAGCCTCTGGACTGGCTTCTCCCATCACTTTTCTCCCCATACTGCAACCAGAATCCTGTCTTCACAACTCACACCTCATGTGGCACGTTCCTACCTTAATGCCACCTCATTTTGCCCCTTAGACTAAATCCCACATCCCTGTAATACTCCTCAAGGCCCCACATGTCAGGCTTAGATCACTCATCTAGGCTGACCTCCTGTCATTTTGCTCTTTGGTCTCTGCACCCCTCCTTTTCCTTCAGTTTCAAGACTATGTTAGTCTCCTTCATACCTCAAGGCCTTGGCAAGACTCCCTTTTGCTATGAAAGCTCTTTCTACCCCTGTCTCCACATTGCTAATTCCTATTCATCATCCAGATACAATTTCATGTCAATTCCTTAAGGAACATCCTCTCTACCTCCCCAGACCAAGCTTAGTCTCCCTAAAATATATTCTCCTGATACCCCAAAATCTCCATTATATTTCATTACTATGTTAATTAACTTGTTATCTTTTAAGTGTCTGTCTCCATTGCTATGAGGTTTATAAAACTGTTTGCTTAGGCTTAATAAATATTTATGAAAGGAAAGAAGAAAGGGAGGGAGGGAATATTATCTATTTCTTGTATATCCACCCTTCTTCTAATGCCCTGCACCTTGTATATACCCAAACTAGCTGACATAACTACCCATTCTTCATGCTGCACACATCATACAAACAAAAATAAATTTAAACCCACAGAATACCCACTCTTCTCCTTCCTCCTCTGCTCAAACCACATTATTGCCTAATGGGAAAGATAGGAAATTAAAATTTCAGTAACAAAACCATAGTTGTTACTAGGAGCAGTTTCAAGCCTGCATCTGATACACCAGTGCAGGTTTGGGTTAAGTCAGTGGAATTAGCTTTATCTCTGCTACATGAAATAAAAATCAGTTTCTCTCCATTTATGCTCAGAAAGAGGGTCCCCAGTGAAATGCAGGCCTGGTTGCAGGCTACCTGGACCAAACTGACCCAGCCAGAATCCCTCCGAGAATTTGTTACACACAACTAATCATGGTTTCCTCCTAGCAGCTTGCTACTTTCTTCTTAGGAGATAAAGTCACCTACCGCCCCTCCTGGGAACAGGATACAGCTCCTGGGGCTACCAGTGTGGAGGGAGGAGAGATGATAGGAGGGAAGAGGTAAACCTCTCTTCCTGCCCAACCCCAGGAATACATAATTGCCTTTTCAAGGAGAGAAAAGGGAGCAAGTTCCTGAATCAGGGAAGACATTTACATAAATTCATCTTGCTTCCTCACAAGATACTTAGCATTCATTCAATTTAAAAACTAAGTGAAAATGTTGGTATAAATGTATGTAATCCTACATTTTAAATAAGGCCATAAAAATGGCCCTATACAGTGCCTATAGAGAACCCCTTAATACCATTGATATATCAATGGGAGACAAGTACTAATTAGTCACATCAATAATGCCAGCATATTTTCCTGCATAACTTCCTTTTTTCATGAATTTTTTTTCAGCCCAAAACAAGAAAGAAGAACATAGAAAAAGAGAGGAGATGGAGGTTATTTGAGCAGCAGAGTTCTGGTCTGCTGACACCCTCAGCAAGATTCATTAATCTTGGAGATTCTCACTCTCATTTACTAAACAACAGTGATTCACACAGAGTTACACAGCCACAGTAGCAAAGTTAATTGGAATCTAGATCCCCTAACATTTCTTCCTTCCTTCAGCAATTCCTCAGTACTGCAAGCTAACATATTAGGTGAGGTTTTTGTAGGCTTATGAGAAAGAGAAACAAACAAAGGGTGGTTAGCATGGGATAAAAGTGTACATGTGTGTTCCTTCAATTTTATTTCATTTATTTCGCTTCGTTTTGTGTTTTTTCTCAAGCCCTTTGAGCAAAGTGAGAAGAAGGCAGAAGCAGCTTATGCGACCCCATGTCAATACTGGTATCTCCCCTCAGCTTTACATTAGCACTGGGAGCTCAATATGGCTCTCACCCAAGTCCAGAGAAAGAAAGAAAGGATGGAGGCAGGGAGAAAGACACAGCTATGAACACTGGCAAATTCTGTTCAGTCAGTGGCAAGCAGCCAGATAACCCTTTTAATTTAACTCTTTATCTCTCTGGCCAAACAAATAATGCATTTGCTTAAAGACTTATACATTTCACAGCATGGGAATGACATCTGACAGTCACAATGCAGGCAATGAGGAAACCAAGACCTACATAAGATTATGGTCTGCATTTTATCAGGAAATTATTAATGAATTCAAAGTCAGCATCTAGGATTTCTAATACATATCTCAGTATTCTATTCACTTGACCACCTTCCCAACCTTAGTGGCCAGCCTAGCACTGCTTCTCTTGGCAACACTGACGTGTTTAAATAGTAAAGAATGATAGAGAACACAAGGGAATCATGGGTGGTGGAGGGGTAATGGGATGAAGGGAAGAATCATGTAAGGAAAACATTTTTTAAATTTATTTCAAATATGTCAGGCAGAATAGACAGGTATACAGTGAAGAAAATGTGCCATGTGGGAAAATATGATGAAGAGGATTTTCACATGACAAACATCATTACACTAGAAGACATGGTTAGCTTCAGGATTGGACCACAATTCTGTAAAATGAATTATAGTCTTGTTGGTTGATGTAGACAGTTATCAAATAACATAAGATAAATCCTAAGGCCTTTTGGTCAATTGCTTTACTTCTAGTCTGTTTTGTGCCTTTCTAGATTAATAAGCTACTTGTAAAGAACTCCCACAAAAAATAGCACATACATTTTTCAGCAGTCATAGTGGTAATTTGAGCTGGGGTTTTGTGTTATAATTAATAATCATCCCTGAATGCTTGTGACAAGGTCTGCTCAACCACCTAAAAAATCTAGGAATAACACAACACTCAGCAAAGAGGGTAAAGTCTAGGTTCCTCAGAATGTTAATGATAGTATTATTTTCAAATAAGCGATGTCAGA
Source organism: Tonatia bakeri (assembly GCA_004024845.1). NCBI lineage: Eukaryota > Metazoa > Chordata > Mammalia > Chiroptera > Phyllostomidae > Tonatia > Tonatia bakeri. The sequence continues at coordinate 80,075 of PVIA01000881.1, forward strand.
CATTTCCTTGAAATGCAAGTGCCTTAAGAAAAGGCACTAGGCTTCTCCTATATCGCAGACAGAGGGACCTCACTGCCATCAGTGCTCATTGAACCCGTGCTAGGTCATTCATGGTGGTGATGATGAAAACATCAACATTCCTACCTGGCAGAAAATCAGGCTTTAGGGACTCTTTTTAAGTTACTTGGGTAAAATTTGAAACTTCATATTTTCACTTCCTAATGACTTGCTACTATCTCCTTTTTAGACAACGTGTAACTTGGATTTAAAATTGAAGGGTCTTCTTTTTAGTCCTACATAAGACGGAGCTGTCAAATACCACAGGAGAGGTTTCCGCAAAACATCTGCAATGGAACTGTTTGTGAAGGGGCTGGAGAGTGTTCCTACGGGCAATGTAGGCACAGCTCTTGGAGGATATTCTTGAAAGGGAGCCTCATAACAATGGGAAAGAACACTCACTTCCTAGGAATTTCTGCAGCTCTCTCACTGGGCAGCTGCTGCAGAGCTCCCCTTAGGGGTTGGCCCTGCTGCCTCTTCTGCAGTGTAACTACACTCTTTTCCTAGCCACTCAGCATCCCAAATCAGGCTGCAGGCCAAAGCCAAGGCGACCTTCATGCCCAAATAAACCAGAAATGGGAGTGGGGTGGGCCAAGTAGAGTTCATCTCTTCTGTGATCCCCAAAGGGCACACAGCTACTGTCATCCCAGATGCCAAAAGGAGAGAATAGAGCCAAGGTCAGTAGAAAGCAGTGGCTGTCCTCTCGCTCTGGAGCAGGAAGAGGAAGGGACAGATGCCAGAAGAAATGGAGACCCAGCTAGATCTAAGCCAATGGAACAGGGGCATCAAATGAAACCGGGAACAAAATGGAGATTTCTGAGGAGATTTTGTTGTTGTTGTTGTTGTTGTTTATGTTTCCTTGATTCCCTTTACCTTTAAAAAATTCCAATTGAACTCTTCTCTCTTTGCTTGCTCAGGGTTACAAGTGAATGTGAGGATAACAGTGTAAAAACTTTCTTCTGAGAAACTTACACACTTTTATCAACAGAGTTGTCATTAATATAAAGTACATTTACCAATACATCAAATATAAAACCCAGCTGGGCCCTAACTATGTAACCTCCTCACCATTTCTTCATTACATGAAGTTGGAAGTTGCCTCTCCCGATGTGACTAAGATGTTGCATGAATGAGTATAATCATCTATTGCAAAATAGGATATCTGGATGAAAAGTGCAACAAATCCTTACATCATCACCGAGAAAACAAACAATTCTAAACACACCAATGTGTGCCTGACTTGGTCATAGCCACAAAGAATGGCAGACTGTACAGCCTCTGTCTCACAAGGCTATCCCAAGTTATTCGGTAAATATCCATCCGCACACCCCCAAATACTGCCATTGAACATTTTTTTTGAACACATAGGGTCTAATTGAAAATGAATACCAAGAACAACATTCATCTGTGGATCCATGAACACATTCATGAGAAACAGCAGAAGCAACCTTATTTCAGGGGGAGATAGTCGTCCAGGGATAGGGCAGATTGAGAAGGGCCATGCACTCTGACACTGAGCAATGTGTGTGAGAGAGAGAAGGGGCAGAGTGTTGTGAGGCAGCCAGGCTCATGGAAAGAGTGCATAGCAACTGCTTGTGGGTGACCCCCATGTTTTCTAGCCTTATCAGGCCACACTGTCTCCTCCTGCCACCCCATGACTCAGGTTCCTGCTGCCTGGTCTATGCCACACAAACCTTGAGAAGTGGGACCACTTGCCATAATTTCACTGAACTCATTTGAGTAAACCTTTGAAAACTCCTCATTAAAAAAAATAATATTCTTCAGGAAGAAAAATTATTTGTTTTTCCAAAAAAATACCAGATACTCAATTTCAGAGAACTGTCACTGTCATGCTGGTATTATTAAAGATAGTAGAGCTTTATTTTTTAAGTAAAAGATCTTCTGAAATATAAATATCTGGTTTGATGCTTCATTAGACCTTCCCCATCTTTTAGAAGTGCTATCTAACATCAGCCCAGCACTCTGATTTGCCCTTCACTCATGTGGTCCCATTATTGTGTACTGAATATTCCAGTTTTATGCAAACTTAAGAGAAGTATTTATTAGTGATTTCATTCTTAGCATTTTACTTGGAGATGTAAGTTCCTAGAGTTAAATGGAATAGGAAGGAAAGGGATTAACCTCTGCTGCTGGCATAGTACAGTCATGATGCTAATGTCCCTATAGGAAAAAGCTGAACTGCAGCAATATCTGAAATCACAGAAAACTGAGAGCATTGGAGGACAAAAATGAGAAGGAATAAAATGTTAAAAGCCAAAACAGGTGTGGGATTCTATTTTTCATGCAGGCAAGCTTAGTAGAGAAATTATGTATTATAAGACCCCACAATTTAGATGGTGGGGGAATGGGTTGGTGAGTTTCCAGATGAGGAAGTTTTTAGGACCTGTGACTTGTAATTGTGTTATGGGTGAGTTCTAGCTGCTACCCTTATTTCAAAATGCAACTTGGACATAGTATTCATTCACTTGCAATGCTTTCACTAGTAAACATCCAGGGAGCCTATTCTCTTTTCATTTGGCAAGAAGGTTCTATAGCTACTCAAAATATCCCCCAGCAAGGAAAAATGAAAGCCACAAATGTAACATTAGCAGCCAGCTGTCAGAAGAAAATCAGGAGTACAATTGCCAGTCTGGTCATCTCATGCCAATGTGTTCATGAGAGGGGCTGTATGTGTGTGTGTACACGAACAGCCTCAAATGTACAGTAGTATGAGGAATGTGACTGGGTGCAGGTCCTAATGGTGGCAGAATGCCCCAAACATGAGGTGTAGTGGCTAACTGTACAGAGCTCCTCTCATGGGTGGGAAGTGTGAGACAGGTGGATTAAAAGGATAATACATTGTTATGTTAGAATTACTTTGTGTATTGTAGCTATATTCAACATATATGTGGGCTCTGCATGCCAGCTTGTAAGGGAAATGCACACACTGTGTATGTGTTTTCATTTCAACCTTCGTGCATTCATTTTACAATCTCCCAAAACAGAGAGATCTAAAACCTTTTCAAAGTAAACATCCAGCACTAGCTATTTAGTCCTCCAAGCATGAAGCATATTGACCATTTCGAGTCGGCATAGCTATTAACCCGCGAATTCATTTCTCACCCACCTCGGGCAGAATCTGCAGGGGTTATTTTGCATAGATATACAAGTACCAGGTGCCAAGCTGATACCCAACCTCCTTCTAAACTTAATGCCAATTCCTTCCTGAAAGAACAGGAATGCAGTGGTATCAGCACTGGGGACGCGGGGACAGCGAACACTACGGTGGCGCTTGGAGTTTACAGAGGAGCATTCTCCGCTCCTCCGCCACCACCACTCGCACCAACCCTTACCCGGACAACACACACACACACACACACACACACACACACACACACCCCGGTTCCAGATCTCCCCGCCAAATCCGATATTGCAGCAAGTCTGTCTGCACACTCCTGCACGCCTCGGGACCCAGCCAGGGCACAGAGCTGGGAGGACAGGGAGCGCACCGCAGGACTTGTAAATAAGCCCGGTCCGTCCATGTCCATCTTCAGAGCGCTCCAGACACCATCGACCACCCCAGAGCCCCGCGGCGGGCAGGAGGGGACACGAGGACCAGGGAATGCCCCCCTTACCTTGCAGCGAGAAGAGGGACAGGAAGAAGCCCAGCACCCAGACGCTATGCAGCCAGTAGGTCCTCATGTCTCCGCCGCGCTCGACGCACCCTCACGCGCTCCGGCTCTCTCCTCTTCCACTGTACTCTCTCCAGAAAAACGCGCCGCTCGCTTCCCTCGGTTTCCCTCTGGGCTCTCCGGGCTCTGGCGACCCGGACAGACCAGCCTGCTGCCGCACGACGGCCGAACCCAGAACAGTCTCGCTCTCCTTGGCAAGAGCTCCAGCCGCGGGCTGCGGCGGTGGGGGGACGCTCGAAGCCTGCGCCTGGTGTAAACACAGTAAGCCCCCTTCTCCCTGAAGCTCTCCCGCTCTCCTCCTTCCTACCCTCGCCTCCCTCACTCCCCTGCAGCTCCAACTAAATGCGACTGTACTTAAACAGGCAGCGTTTTATAGGACCGCGAACCGAGCCGAAAGGACCCCGCTACTGCCATCTAGTGTGCACATGCCGGCATCGCCGCAACTCTGCGTCTGCTTGTGTGTGCGTGCGAGGTCCAACCATGGCTTCCAATTCCCTCTCACTCTCAGCAAACACTCGTGAAGTTCTTGCCCTCCAGAGTCCTTGACTTGACCTTGTTATCTCATAGGTCCTGATTATCTTTTTTTTTTACGAGGAAACGCTTGGAACTTAAAACCCACATTTGTTTCCATTATCTCATTATTCCTTCTCTCTTTGAAATGTCCTTCCTTCCCCAGCAACTCAATGGAAATGCTCCTCCAAATGTCGCCATTACCTTCACCGCAGCAGTCTAATGGCTCGTTGAAGCCTCATCCTCCCTGACTTATATGCTTCATTTCACAGTGTTGACCGTTCCTTTTTAGTTGACTTCAAAGTCAATGAATCAAAATAGTCCTCCTGGTTTCTGATCTTCCCTCCACCAGCCCCCCAAGACTGCTCCTCTGCCCTTCTTTGTTCATATTTTCTGTTATATTTTCTTGTGTGTTCCCTAAGTTTAAGTTATTTGGAAAACAAACACAATTCTGCTGCTAACTCCAAGATGAGGGCCTCATCACTAAATCTCCTATTTAGCCCTCCAATCTGACTTCCTCCTAGCTAGTGTGGGTATTAAAAACTTCCAATCGAATCTCTCTGCAGCCAGGTCTGAATGGAGCGAGAGGCCATATGGGTTCCCCATTAAAGAGCACTGTCTGGTGGTCAGATCCGCTGATTTTCAATTCTGTTACTGTGGGCTCCTCTTGTTAGGGACCTTAACCAAGTCATTTAATCTTGGAACTTCATTTTACTGAACAATGAAACAAAATAATCAAATTGCATAATTATGATGTCTTTGGCCCCTTCCAACTTTAACTGTCTGTAGTGTTTATATCAGGTTTCTCAACTTTGGTAATACTGACATAATGCACCAGATAACTCTTTGCTTTGAAAGGCTGTTTTGTGCAATATATGATATTTAGTAGCATCCCTGGCCTCTACCCACTAGATGACAGTAGCATTCCCACATATACAAGTCATGACAAACAAAAATGTCTCCAGGTATTGCCAAATGCTTCCTAGGGAGAAAATCGCCCATAGCTGAGAACCTCTGATCTATACCCACTGTCATATTCTTCAGGAATCATTCCCCATTCCCAATTTCCCTGTTTAAGTGAGAAAACTCATCCAACTCCACAGGCTCACTCCTTTAGAAGTATCTTTCACTCCTCTTTTTCAATTCCAGTTGGTCGTCAGTCTCACTGATGTGAATGTGCCTAAGCTGTCTCTATCTTTTACAAGCTCCACTGCCACCATTTTCATAATATCATAATATGTATTGTGCACTATACTTTCCAAAAATCTAATTTTCAGTACCTAATTTGATTCTCATAACAATGCCATGGTATACTCAGCATTACCTTTTTTGTGTTAGTAAGAAATGGTGACATAGAAAAGTTAAGTGACATCAGCAGAGCTGAGGGAAGTCTCCTGACTTCAGAGCTATTTCTAACCCATCTCCTTCCTCTCTGTCTTTATTGCCACACACTTAAATTCCTACAGTTAATCCCCTTCTTCCATTCTCCATGCTCTAATCTAATGTATACATTACCTTCAGGTTAAGCCTTTTTAACACTTTATTTAAGGTTCTTACCTATTTAAGAGTTATAGTGACTTCTTATGGTCTTCTACATATAGATTAGAACCACCTGGGAGCTTTTAAAACTTATTAACACATGGCCCAGAAAAATTAGATCAGAATCTCTGGAGTGGAGGCCTCACATCAAAAGGTTTTATAAGATCTCAGGTGATTCTCACCTAGGGCTGAGGAACACTTGGCCTACCAGATTGATTTCAGATCCTTATTTCCTAGCTCAAGATTATCTGAAACTCTCACCTTTAACAAGATACGTTCCCTTCTCCATCACCAATGAAGATGTATTTGAGATTGCCCAGTCTTCTTTTAGACCCATGTACTTCCTTCACCTGCTGCTTGTTTGTCTTGCTAAGATTGTACTACTTTGAGGAGGCAGTTTGCATAGGGGCCAGAATATGGGCTTGGGAACTGGGATGAGGTGGATTCAGATCTACTTTGCCTCTAACCTACTGTGAAACTTTGCATAAAATCTACAAGGGCTGTTGTGAAAATGACTCATGATATATTTGATGAATAATGTCTAGAAATATTGTTTTTCAAGAATCAACTTAGATTTCTTCAATGTTGATGTGTATCTTAGTAGGATTTCTCAAAACTGCAATCTGGAGACTCAGATGCAACAGAATCACTTAGTGTGCATACTAAAAATTATTTAGTCATGCACCAGACCTAATACATTATTACATTTGGATGTTGGAGTCTAGCAATCGGCATTTAACTAATTTCTTTTCAAGGTGATTCTTGTGTCTTTGAATGATTGAGAAAAATTATCGAAGAACACAAACTTGTTAAGGGAGTAAGAATTCTTTAAGCTCAGTTTCAGCCCTACTGGCATTCTGAGCTAGGTAAGTCTTTGTTGTGTGGAACTGACCTGTGCATTGTAGAATGTTTAGCATGATCCCTGGCTCTACCCAGTAGCTGCCATTAGCAACCCCCTTTCATTTGTGAAAAGCAAAAATACCTCCAGATATTCGACATGTCGCCTAGTGAAATAATCTCCTCATCCCCACTCTGCCACTCCTGTGGAGACCACTCATCTAAGTCCAAGATCCTTTATTAGGTAAAGAAATCGAGTCCCAGGGAACTCACACAGTCACACAGTTTAGATTTGGGTTTGTCAGAGCAAAGAAGTAAGTTAGATTAGATTTGTGATCTTGCTACACTATGTTTAGAATGGATTCCAACAATTATTTAGAAGTTTTCTCAAAATTTTTGTCATTCCTAGACATTTGCCAGAAATATATACTGTACCAAGTATAATATCTTTCTATTTGTTTCTATATTACTTTAAAAAATCAATCCCTAAAGTCTGTTAGTATCATATTTTTCCAAATTGATTGTAAATATACCTTTCAATTATCTTGTATCCCTTCGAGTCTAGCAGAGTGCAAATGCAGGGCAGCCCTTTCTTGAGTGGGGCCACAGAGCACTTATGTGTTCATGTGTTAATTGTCTGAATATTTTTATCAGAGACCACTTAAATTGTAGTATATTCCTTAATACTCTTTTCTCACAAATATTTTTTCTAGCAAAAAGAAAGTATCTATTCTATTTCTACCCATACCCTTCACTTTAGTTCAGGGACATTGTTTACAACGCAGAAGAATGGTTCTGAGACAGCCTGGGTAAAGTCACCTGTTGAAATTTTGCAAATAGAAGATATTCAGGCCCTCTCCCCAGAAATTGTAATCAGATGTGGATATGGCCATAGGTCAGTCTGATGCACTGCCATAGCTTGAGAGCACTGAACTTAAAGCTTGTGTATGCTTCCGAATGCAAGACTTTACCCACATTCTGTGAGGTTCAGCTTATGTGGATGATATCCTTCCTAATATTGTGTGTATGTCTGCACACACACACACACACACACACACACTTGTGTAAATATGTAGGAAAAAATGCGATTCTGCATCATTGGTATAGTTCCAAAAAGCCAATTTTGGTTCCAAATCCATACATAGCATGGGAAAAATTAATTATAGACATAGAGTCCTTTGCTAGCTTTTTACCTGAGGACATTTTCTTCCCTTCCCTTCACTGCCTTCCACTCAAAAAAAAAAAAAATCTCCAAGTTTATAAAGTCTGTCAACTCACATTGCTAATTCCCAGTGATGGGATTATAATTTACTCTGAGAAGCTTCCTGGTATTACTGTTAAGTCATTTGCATATGTGGAAAGATTTGTGTTCTGATGGGTCTGGGAATTCTAGGAAGTTTCCCCTCTCCTTTTTCAGCTGGATCCTCTTCTACTGAGTGGAAAATGAAAGCAGATTGTAAATACAAAAAAAAAAAAAAGGCCTAGTAGCACTGAACATCTTTATCAACTCTCTTTCTTTCATTAGAACCCCAAATTCCCTTACCAAATAAGAATTCCTTTCCCACTCAAAAGAGCTCCCCATAGGCACATGAGCTAACTCCTAAATATTTTATTTCAATAGACCCCAACCACTTCCCTATTGTGTGGGAAGAATATTTATGTTAAAATATTTGTGTCTAAACTAGCTTGCATGGATTATTCCTGCACAATTATCTGAATAATCATAAGATTAAAAAAACAGGTTTCATACTAATATCCCCAAAATAAAATCAAGAGGAAAGGAATAGTAAATGCAAGACATATTGAGTCAGCAAAAATATCTCTAAATAGAACACTTTTCAAACATTTCTCTAAAGTGTTAGCAAATCCATTTAAAAAGAAAAAAAACCTTCATTGCAAATACAATTAGATTTATATGCATAGAAGTGCATTTTGTTCATATATCCCTTAAGAATATTGAGACAATGAGTGTGTGTATATATATATATATATATATATAAAACAGGTTACCTATTTTTACCTGTTCTACATCAGAGCTGGTTTTCTCCCTTTTAACAAAAGAAGTCTCATCCTATATTAGTATACAACTGCCATTCATTCCTGCCTATATCATACTCCCAGTACTTGACTTCAGGCAAGAGAATATGATATGCACAATATCTTCCATAACAGGCTTTGCAATCAGCCTGCAACCCACAGGCTGTCCCAATGCCTGCCAGAGCAGTTCTCACAGATCTTGGAACTAGTTAAATAATTTATGTGGAATCAGACAATGAAGAACAAGAATACAGATTTTTTTAAAAGTATATTTTATTGTTATTCTATGAGAGTTGTCCCAATTTCTCTCCCTTTGTGCTCCTCCACGCAGCCCACCCCCTGCTCCCACAGTCATTTCCCAATCTGTTGCCCATGTCTGTGGATCATTCATACATGTTCCTTGACTAGTCCCTTCCCTTTCTTTCCACCCTTATCCCCCGCCCTTCCCCTTCTGGTAATTGTCAGTCTGTTCATTGTTTCCATGCTTCTGGATGGCCCATAGACATATGAAAGGATCCTCAACATCACTAGTCAACAGAGAGATACAAAATAAAACTACAATGATACATCACCTCATATCTGTTGGAATGGCCATTATAAACAAATCAACAAACAACAAGTGTTGGTGAGGGTGTGGAGAAAAGGGAAACCTGGTGCTCTGTTTGCATGAGTGCAGATTGTTGCAGCCACCTTGGAAAACAGTATGTAATGTCCTCAGTAAATGAAAAATGGAACTTCCTTTTGATCCAGTTATTCCACTGCTGACACTATACCCTAAGAACCCTGAAACACCAATTCAAAAGAATCTAGGCACCCCAATGTTCATAGCAGCACTATTTACAATAGCCAAGTGCTGGAAACAGCCTAAGTGCCCATCAGTAAAAGAGTAGATCAAGAATGCAGATTTTTGTAGGCATCTGAAATGAACCAAGTCCAGCTCCAGTCAAAAATGCATAGAAAGGGTAATTGTGTTCATCTAACAATAATAATACATTAAGGTCATGAGGCTACTTCACAGGCATGAACTCATTAACACAGCAATGGAGAAAATTTCAGAAGGTGGGAATTCGTCTTCTTGTCTTTGATGTGTTTCACCATTGAAGTTTACAACTAAAAAAGGAAAAGCTGGAATTTGATTTGTCAAGAGCCCAAACAATAGAACTTCATGTGAAATAATTTTAGTATAAAGGGACTGTTGATGAGGCAATGTGGTATGTGGTATGATATAGAAGAAAAATCTAGCTGTAACCCCAAATATATATGGGGTTTTCCACTCACTATGTGAGCTTGATGTTTATTTTCAAACTGGGTCCTGTACACTAAAGATAATGAGAGTCTGGAGAAAGAAGCAGATGACTTCAGATTGGTAGTTTTAATAAACAAAGGGAACATATATGTGAGCTGTGTCTTGGGTGGCACCAAGACAAGTGGATCTCTGTTTCCACATGCCAGAATCTTAAAAGTTTACATAGAGGCCTTAAAACTGGGTTTAGTCATGTATTCCTCCCAGATAGCCTCAATAACATCTTGTTCTTTCAAGGTTGTATCCATGAAAATAGCTCCAGCTATGGGACTGATTGGTGTGATATACAAGGTCTGTCCAGAAATTACCCAGCCATGTAATATGAAAAATAGGGACATGTATTGAAGATGTTATAAAGTACAAGAAACATTGCACACAGGACAATGATATCTCAGTCCCCTTCAAAGTAGGCACCTTGGACCTCACATAGTTCTCTCAATTGCCATCAGCTGCCCTGTCGTATTCTCCTGAATCTCATGGATGGTCTGAAATCCCTTCCCTTTCAAAGGTGGTTTTGGTTTTTGGAAGAGCCAGAAGTTGCAGAGCACCAAAGCTGGGTCATTGGTGGGGCTGAGTCACCTGGGTGATTTGATGTTTCACCAAAAACTCTGCAGGAGACGTGATGCATGAGCAGGCATGTTGTCGTGATGAAGCTGCCAATCACCATTTGCCCATAGCTGAGGCCTTCTGAATGTTCAATCTTAATGCAACATTTGATGCAGATTTGTTGCTCGGCTTGCTCAGTCATTTTGAATATGATGGACATACAGTACCCATGCTCATTCAATGGCATTAACTGCTCATAATGACTAGTACAGTGAAGGCATCATTGTTCACACATATTCATTCCAGTCCACTCACCTTGGCTGACAGGTTACATGGATGATGTCACATAACTCATTCTCATTACATTGACAATAGCTGGACTTTTTCCAGATGAACAGATCTCCTACATTTCAGAGACAGAGAGGAGTTGGGAGTAAGATGCCTCTGATTGCCTGGGACCAGCTCATGGGTCAACCATCATTCATATCCTCTCCATGACCTCCTCTAACCCCTGGGTAAATATCCCAGCTACTGTGAGGTCTAGTTCTTCCCTTAAGGGTATTGTGAATATCTATTGAAATATCACATATAAGTTGAAGCACTCATTAAAGGTTTATCATGAGACTACCTCAGGCACCACCACTCATCGTCTGCCTTTCCCTAAACCCGCTACCCCTCCAATTTTATGAGAAAGACTAAGGCTTCCAAAACTCACGCAATATGTCTAAAGTCATACAGCTAAACAAACAATACAAAACTTAGCTTTTCTGCTTCTTAATATTGTACTCTAAGTACACGAGTAAAGGTAAGGTTTCCCACCAACGATCTCCCATAAAATAACACTTCTCTCCTGTGTATAGTATAATTTAAACTATTTACATAAACCTAAACAAAACTCCAAAGATTACTTTGTTTTAGATGAACACCAGGTAATACAGCCTGAGGCCATTTGAGTAATGGCATAATTCCTGACCAATAAAGAAGTTTTGCTGAGGATGAAAGTTGACAGGTGTCAGAATGAGAAGCTATAATATCCCCCTTTGAACCAAAACAACTTATTTTCCCTTGAAATATCCCCATTTGCAACTGAAAAGAAAATAAAGTATTCTGGCTGAAGAAATTGCTTTTGCCATTAGGATGCAAATGGCCAAGCAAATTTGTTGCCCAATAAATCTTTTGGGGCATAATATAGACATAGTCTTAGAATTTGTAAAGCCTAAACTATAAAAGCAAATAACATAAAAGGAGAAGAAGCAATAAATTCCAAATCTAGATGACACTTTTGTATGTAAAACTCAGAGGGTCAAAACACACTCTTAAGAACAGAGATTTTTAGGGACCAAATGGAGTTTAAAAGGCTTCTGGTTTCTTCTCTCTTGTTCCTTCTGCCATTTTTAATATTGTACTTTTAGCAATTAATGGAGTGCCATAGCAGGACCTAACAACCTGCATTGAGCAATGTGAGTTAGAAATTCCATTTTTTCATCCTCATTCCCTGTGTTAATTGCAATCCATGGTGAGGGCATAAGAACAAATCAAACTTGGAAGGAAGGTTTTCTGGCTTTTGACTGTGTTCCAAAGACCACAAAGGAGGATTTGAATTTAGAATAGACAAACATTGCAACTGGTGAAAGGACCTTGATGATCATAGAGTCTGACCATTGCTTGTACTTCACTGATGAGTAAACAGGCTCAGAAAGGCACAAGGATGATTTTCAAAGAATTGTGCTTATGTGAAAAGAAAAGGTTGCACACATTTTCATGCTTATCTCTCACTACACCTCCACAGATACCTCATCCTCTAGCCAAATTATTCACTAATCCCTCAACAAATACAGCTTTTTTCTCAACACCCCCACCTACCTCACTGTTTATTTCCTTTAAACCCTGTATTTACCTACAGCAATCCTACCTTATGGTCAAGGAGCATCTTCTCAGTTACCTCCATGAGGCAAGGACTTGTCTGTCTTATTCACCACTATGTCCTTGGAACTAAGCATAGTTTCTTGTATCTAAGAAGTATATCTAAAAAAATATCTGTTGAATAAAGAAATTAGTCTTTCATCTGTGCTTCTGGAAGTGAGCCCCTACTTTGCTTTGTACAATTTATAAGTAATTGACTATAGTTGTATGCATAGGTAGCATTCCTTCCCTGTTCAATTGTAAGCTCTCTGAGGGCAATGACCATGCTACTGACTGTATTCGCTGTAACACTAAGTATTGTTTTAAACATTTAGTCACAATAAAGATAATGAATAAATAAATGAATGAATGAATGCATTAAAATTGCGGTTTTGAGAGAATCTCCTGAACTATATGAACAACATTAGATATTATTTAAAATTTAATAAATTAAAGGGCCAATAAAGAGTAGAAGTCTTATGTTTAACCATCTTAGAGTAAGTCAATTTTTAAAAGTCCATTAAGGAAGATTATCATTTTTCTAAAAGTATATATACACTTTATTTTGACTTAAAGCTTACAGATGTACATTTACTTACCATAATTTTAGTGTAAGCCCAAGGCTCTTTCTTCAAATAGGCCCATTATCTTTCTCTACAAAAATGTATGAAACATCTGAAAAATCTGAGTATGGGATTTCTTCTAGATTTTTATAATTTTCCCTGAGTCTTTTGCAGTTGTCTTACCCCACCCCCACCTAATTCAACAGCATTTTTTAGATTACCTTTAATAGATATGTCCAAAGCATTCACCATAGTTTTCATTTAAACACCAAGTTTTTCTTTCTGTTCCCTTTATTTGTTTGTTTAAATAGTAATTAGTTAAATCATGTAATTGCAATAGCATATAAAGCTGGCATAAATATGTTTGGAGAAATAACACTTGATAAACATATAATTTGACTGATGGGAAAAGAACAGCATGATGTACTAAGAGGGTCTACTAATCAGTGAGTCTTCATCAAAATAGGGGGAACAGAATATTGGTTAATTGATGAGTTGGGTAAGTATGGTTGGGTCTTTTCCTGTAACACAAATAAATCTAAAAATAGTTGTCTCTCTACATCTATTATATCAAATGCCTAAGAACCCAGATCTCTCAGAACAAAGAATGTTTATAACAACAAAAAGGGAATCCATGTATGGGCCTCAAATGTATTTCCAAATTTGACATTTTGTTAATGAATAGGTGCCTATATTATCCATCTATAAAATATGTCTAAGTTTACTGTAGGTTGTAGAAACAAATAATGATTTCATATTCATCTTATTTTTATGATTTCAAGGATGAAGGAAGACTGTGAATAAATTCTGTTACAAACAGCAATTGATCACGTATCATTCTAAGAGAGAGAGAGTTGTAATAGATGCACAAAAAATAAAGATAGGGGACACATGGCCTCTGCCCTCATAGGGGCTTACAATTTAGTGGGAGAAGCAAAAATACAACAAATCAATCATAGTGATGTAAAAAATGAGAAAGAAAATATTGTTATCACGCCTATTTAGACTATATATATATTAAACAAAATTGCAGCACATTCTAGTATGCATTGGCCAGGTGCTCTGGTCAAGCCACTGCAGTTCTGCGTAGAACACAACCATAATCCCAGGTATTATTTGTAATAACCATTTGTATTCTTAACCTTTGGCAAGGACTCCCTTGTATTTCTTGCTATCAGAAAGCCAAGATTTCGCTGGGAGCTTTTAGAGCAGGACAGGCACAGGCATTGGTATCTGTAGTTATGTTGAGTGCATCAGGTGCACGACAGTTATCAATGTCTTACTGGTGGAATGATTATGTCACATGTTTATGGGTCTTTTCATGTATGTAGCTACACATTTTAATGCCATGTATGTGTGTATGTGTGTGGTCATAGTAGAGTGGGAGAATTACATTTCTCTTTGAGAAATCATCATTTATCAAGTTAGACTGACTATCAGTCTGGAACTGCTTTCAAGGTCAAGGACTGCCGAATGTCCAGAAATGAGATTTCTCATGGATGGGTGCCATAGTCTATCAAGAGCTTGATGAATGTTCTCACACCTGGTCAAGCTGATAGACTGAGCAAACTGAATTCAGATTCCTTATTTCTTGGTTACCTGGTGACTGGCAGAACCCATCCCAATTTTGTCTTGTGACCTTGCGTAGCAGACTTTTTATTTCAAATTTTGCTTTAAGGACCATTATTTAATAGGGACCATTATATAATATTACTTAACATATAATATTATATATTATAATATTTAATATATAATAAGGACCATTATTTAATATATAATAGGGATCATTATTTTTCTGGTCCATTTCACTAGATTTCTATCCCTTCTGCCTCACCCTCATGTTCTTCACTACCTTTTCTTTAACAGCTCTGTCTGGCTGTGTTCACTCTCTTTTCTGTCTCTGAGGTGATGTCTAAAGACTTGAACACAATTTCATCTTAACACATGTGACACACATGGTCCAATTCTTCCTTTGCTCCTCTTAGTAGGGTGAAGATAGAGATTATGAAATTAAGACTTAATCTTTCATTTCTGTTTTAAATTTTTCATTCCTCATACATTTACTTATTTCCTCCCAGTTTACTTTTTTCTTTGTATTTTTTCAATAGTTAAAAATGGCAAAAATACATTAGAACATATTGAAATGTAACATCTTATAGAGAAAGAACATGCAGCATGACAGAGTCCATATTCTGCCCCAGATATCTTCTTCTCTATCCTTTTTTCCTCACTGTAGTCCAATCACTCAAGGTCAAACTTATGTCCACCAAATTATTATCTTAAAAATAACTACACTTTGGTCATCCCTCCTTCCTACAAATTCACATTGCTTGCATTATTTTCCTCATAATTATATAATAGAAAAAGTCCAACTATTTTTAATATAATGAGAATGGTTTGTGAAACATTGATGTAACAATGACAACTTCACTGTACTAGTCAGTGGGGGTGGTAGACACCATTGAATGGGCATGTGTACTGTGTGGCTTATGCATTCAAAATGACTGAGTGAGTAGAGCAATGAATCTGTATCAAATTTTGTGTTAAGGTTGAACATTCCTCCATGGAAACTATTTGAATGATTCATAAGGATTTTGGAGATGATGCAATGAGTACAACACAATTAAAAGTGGGGCACAAATGCTTGAAAGATGGTTGAGAATCTGTTGAAATTGATTCACATTTCGGAAGGCCTGCAACAAGCAGAACACCTGAGAGTGTTGAATGTGTACAGGCTGCAATAAATAAAGATTCCTGACTGACAATACAAGAACTAGAAGCTGCTCTGGGGATTCCAAATCTACTGAGTCTGAGATTTGGACACAGGATCTTGGCACAAAATGTGTTGTGACAAAATTCATTCCATGGCTTCTGCTACCATAGCAGAAGTAACATTGTGCTGCAATAGCTAATGATGTGATTCAAACTGCTACCAATGAGCCAGATTTCCTCAAGAAGGTCATAACCAGAAATGAATCATGGGTCTATAGCTACACATATGATCCAGAAATGAAGGCTCAGTCATCCTAATGGAAGTCACCTGGTTCTCCACACCTTAAAGAAGGCATGTCAAAGTTTCAATAAGATAAATACCCTGTTAACTGTGTTTTATATTGAGAAGGTGTTGTCTGTCACAAGTATGCTCCTCCAGGCCTAACAATTAATAAGAAGTATTACCTCAATGTTCCTCATTGGCTGTGAGATGAAATATAATGAAAACAGCTGCAGTTATGGGCAACTGCTGATTGGCATTTTCATCATGACAATGAACCCACTCCTGCATCACATCTCATGCAATTTGTTGGTGAAACATCAAATCAGCCAGGTGACTCAGCCCCCCAACATCCCCTATTTGGTGTCCAGTGCCTTCTGGCTTTTCCTCAAACTAAAATCACCTTTGAAAGGGAAGAGATCTCAGACCATCAATGAGATTCAGGAAAATACAACAGGCAGCTGATGGCAATTCCAAGAAAGAATTTTGCAGAGTATTTTGAACAGCGGAAGAGATGCTGGGAGAACTGTATGCAGTTCCAAAGGGACAGAGGCATCATTGTCCTATGTACAATGTTTCTTTTATCTTATATCTTCTTCAGTAAATGTCTCTGTTTTGCATATTACATGGATGGATACTTTTCAGAAAGACCTCACATGCTGCCTTACACTATCCTTTTGTTATAATATATGTTTTGCATTTTTTGGTATTTGTGTAGGATTTCTCAAGTTATCAATCTGATGTCATTGAAATCATTAAGAGATAGAGAAATGAGCAACTCATACTTTATCCCCTCATTTTTGTGACTTTTCATGTGGGCTACCTTTTACACTATATGGACTATAAGCTCCATGGTGAGCAAAAATTAAGCATTATATAATAATAACATCAGTATAAAAATATTACACTGGTTTGGCATTGTGTTTTACATGAACACATTCTGACTTCAATAATGTATTTATGAAATGAAAAAACCACAAAGAGTACACTAAACAGTATATGAAAACTGAAAGAACCGATAATATAGATAAGAGTAATAAATTTCAGCATCCTGGTCTAGTAGATGGAGTTAACTATATCCATCTGCTCACTTCACAGAATGAAATTATTTAACTATAAATTATTCCAATGATTGTACACCACTAAAGATGATTCTTACTATTACTTACATCATCTTTTGAAAAGCTTCTCTATCAAATTAAACTATATATATTTATTAGTAACAGATAAATACATAACTAATTGTGTAGTAAAATAATCAAGAGTTATAATAGTATCCTAATTGAATTATTTCAAAATATTATAAACAAGTCATAAGTATTAACTTTACAAGCTTTCTCAATGGGTCTAGGACCCTGGGCTAGGAATATGTATTCTATGGAAATTTAAAGGTATTATTATTTTATTATTTATTTTTTTAACAACATTAATAATGATAAGACAAATTCCCTGCTGAAGAGGCCAGTTTTTAGTCACTCTGCAGTTATCCCTGGTTTTGAATCTCCCTTCTCTGGAACGGTCAGTTCACAAAATGCTAAGTGGGTAATTAGAGAGGCAAGAAAGAACCTCTCTTGAGTGGTTCTCTCTCGTGAATGTTAGATCCTTATTCACTTGCCTGTAATGTGTTGTTGAGTGGTCCTCTCTTTTATTCTCTCATTGCAAAATTACAAACTGATTATAAGACCATCATCTTTGAACTGCTCTTAGACCAACACATAGAAAGCATCAAAAATAGCAAAAACATTAAAAAAATTATTCCCCAACTTTTACAGATTACTCTTAACCTAAACTAGACC
The DNA here is from genome assembly GCA_004024845.1 of Tonatia bakeri. Taxonomy (NCBI): domain Eukaryota; kingdom Metazoa; phylum Chordata; class Mammalia; order Chiroptera; family Phyllostomidae; genus Tonatia; species Tonatia bakeri. The sequence goes on from PVIA01000881.1 coordinate 97,849, forward strand.
CATTCTAGTATTTCTTGAAAAATCACCAGCAGGTATTTGTCAGCTAATTTTGAGAGAGCTGTGGTCATCCCTTGTATAAATTGCCCTTCAAATCCAGGGAGCCTAATCCTTTTTCTTTTTGATAGAAATTAGTTTTGGGGTGATATACATTTGAATCTGAGTCTACTCCAATAAAATCTCAAAACTTGCTAAAGAGGAATTGAGGAAGATTGTGTTGTTAATTGAGGAAATTTACTTTAAAATGATTAAAAGTTTCTTTTGTCAGAAAACCCATATCTTTTTGCTAGTTTAAAGCTTCCTTTCAATAATTCCTACACACTTCATGGGTCAGCATGACATAACAGTGCAAGATAGTTATGAATTTTTGATTGCCCACTTCCACACTGATAACATTCAGGTCTGGGCCTTTTGAGACGATGCTAGCTAGTGAAAAGCCATAGCAATTAATAAATATTAATTTAATGGTTCTCCTCCAACTCCAAAATATAGGCCCCAAATTGTAAAAGCTAGTGGCATTGTTTACTCAAATCGTGGCATCTGATTTAGCCTAACAGTTTCAGAACACAGTGGAGGTACATTGTGAACATTAGAGGGAATTATTAATAATACTCAAATACAGAGCAGAAAAGTAATTTAACTTTAAAGTAGCTTATCTTAGTTAAAATTTTTAAGCACTTCCATATATTAGACATAACTGCTCAGAGTTTTGCTCTCAAGGAGGTCCTATCAGCATTAGAAGAGAGATAGAGAAAGGAGATTGTTTTTAGAGTGTCGTTAATGTTACATCTCTTGCTGCTTCTTTCATTTTTCTAGTGTTTATTTACATCTTTGGAAAGGAAAAGGGTCAGAAAGTTATTTGTATGGATGTGTAAGGACCAGCTATTAAAACACATCTTATTCCCACTTAATCAAAAATGCCTTCGTGGAGTTGGAATTCAAGGATAGTTTTCAAGGAGAAAAGAAAGTTGATTTGACTGGATCATTCCAATAGTTGAAGTAGACTACTTAGCCATCTGTTGTCATCTGAAGGTATTAAGCTTAAGTTGGCAGAAGTGGCTGCAATTGTTGATAAGAATGCACTAGAGAGTCATGCTGCTATGGAAACTATATCCCTGAGTTTACATTACACCCTGTAGAGGTCTTGACACCAAGAGTGACCAACTATAGTGAGAAAGTTTAATAAGAAAGTACAGAAAATTGTGAAATAATATTTAGTCTCTAAAGGAGAAAGTTGCTAATTACTAAGGCAGGCTTTTTGGCTTTGTATCTGACTTTTCTGATGTAAAAAGGAAGTTATTTTATAGGTAAATGCATCTGTGTAAGGATTTAGTACTCTGCTACTGCAGAAAAGAGTCTCGTAAAATATTTATTCCAGTAATTTACCTTCTTCCCAGAAATAAACTATGAGCAGATTAAAAAGGCTAATTTATTATCAAATTTTTAAAAAATTAATCTAGGACCAACCATATAAAAAAATTATAGAATGTGTAACTTCACATTGGAGACAAGAAATTTCCACATGAACATCATTAAGCTCAAGGCTAAGTCTGAAAAAGACACTGGAACTTTACACTAGGTTCTCTGACCTCTAAATATAAAAGCTGGATTGAGATAGAAAATATTTTAGCTATTCTTAATTACAGAGAGAGATACACACAGACACAGAAAATATCAATAACTTTATAGTAAATAATTGTATTTAAAATATTTTTAAAGAATTACAAGTTAAATGAAAATAAAAATGGAAAATACTGTGAATTTTTTTTTTAAAAGTAAAAGATAATCCCATAGACTCACCTCTCAAATACAAGCTTTATGCCATTTTGGTATATTTTCTCTCTGTCTTACTTTTAATCTCCGAATATGTTTAAGCAACATTTTATGTTAGTGAGGATTTGACTTCAACTTAGAAGACAAGAAATGCCCAAAAGAAAGAACTGAGTCTAGGTGCAATACATTTCTCATCTCCCATCTTTATAGAACATACCTTATCAGGTTCCATTCATAGCACCAGAGATCATTATAACTAAAATGGATCCCAGTTATTGTCCATTTCAATTCCCTCATTTGATAAATGAGGGATCTGAAATCCAAGTAAGTGAAGTTGCTTGCAGAGATCATGCAATTAGTGAATGGTGAACTTAGACTCACACCATTTTCAAACCAGCCCCGTGCCACCAATTTACTCTGACATCTTTATATATCAAAATAAACTTTAAGTTACTTGTGACTAATATAAATATATTATATTAAGTTGTTCTTTTCCTACTCTTTCTACCAGTATGTTTCTCCCCCCATAACAAAAGGATTGTAACATGCACTGTGCCTACAGCTGCCTTGACCAAATAGAAATTCCCAACTGTTCTGTTCAGTTTACCTTGGTAAGAAGACAATGCTTCCCCCTCATTCTCCTCTTTTTAGAAACGTGTCAACCCCAGGTCAGAGGGGAAATTTACATGTGTTCAGAATAGTTGAATGGCAGATTTCTAAAGCGATGGATGAACTCAGTGAATTGACACACTAGAAGATGATTAGAATTTAGAGTCCTTACCACTTCACTTCCAAACCCAACAGGAAAAATTCTCCTTTTCCTTTGAAACCCGCCCCTCATGCCTAAAGTTCAGTTTCTCTCATTTCTCCCATACAATATGCAACTTTTTTTTCTTCTTTCCCTTTATCCAAACTCAATATTTCAGTTGAGTCAGGCTGCTATAACAAAATACCCACACTAGTGGCTTAAAAGCAATAGATTTCTATTGTATTTCTCACAGTTCTGGAAGTTGGATGTCTAAGATCAGGTTTCCAGCATAATTGGGTGAGGAACCTCTTCCAGGACAAAGACTCTGACTTCCTCTGCTGTCTTTCTGTGATAGAAGACCCAAAAGAGCTCCACCTTCTAATACTTTATATTGAGAATTAGGATTTCAACATATGAATTGGGGGCACACACAAGCTTTTAGACAACAGCACTCAGTCTTACTTGGTTTCTTGGAGATGAAAGCCTAGTCTGAAAAATTGCTAAAAAATTCCTCCTGTAGCTCTTTGTTTCAGCATTGGTATAGGCTGAGATAAAGAAAATGGCTTTCATAGGATGAGAAGAGAGTGAAAATACACAGAGGGAAAAAAATCAATATTTGAGATTTAAGTCCACCACGAGATTGTATTCAACCAAAAGACAGGAAGCTAGAGCAGAAAAGGACTTTTGGAATCATTTGATCCAGATTACGCTTTTTAGATGAGGGAACTGAGGCTTAGAAATGTCAGGTTATTTTGTTTGTACATGATCAACCAGGAAGATGGTTCTGGATTCAAGACCAGAGTCCAGGTTGCCACTGCATTGGACATTAGAGCTCTGTATTAAGGCCCTGAGGATCTCAGTGGCATGCAGTTGCCAACACCACTTGCATATGAAATAATGTGACTTAAGACAGTAATTACATTTGAAGACATTGTTGTATTCTTCACACTTCTGAAATGCTCAGACTCACATGAGACCTGAGACAATAACAATCCCTACGTAACATGTGGCTTTTCTTTGCGAATGGCTTAAGACTTGCATCTCTTAATCTTCCAGCATATCCATTCACATATCTTTCTGCTTTCAGAGAACTTGTCCTGTTGTGCTGTAACAGGAAACGTAAGTTTGCTGAACGCTGATGCTTTTTTAGGGAGCTACAGTACAAATACCAAGGAACAAGTGTGAAACAGTAGGCCACAATCAAGCAAGAGAACATGTCCAAGACAGGCAAAAGAATAGAGGGATTCCAGAGAAAAGTATTGGAAATATGAATAATTGGTGTTGTGGGGCTACCTTCCACTTACCCTTCTTCTCTGTGATACCTGCTAACCTCTTATGATGAATTTATGCCTATTCCAGTAAAGTTACACATATCCCTAAATACGTGATCATTTATACTTTCATTAAGGTATATTTGGCCACAGCACTGCCCTCATTCTCTAAGACCATTCCACAGTTGTCAGTTATTGTCAAAAACTTTAAGAACCAGTTTATGGTCTACCCTACTCCTAACTCCAATAAATCCCTCCCTGAGATCAGCATGTTCTTATTTTCTCACAGCTGCAGCTTAGAATGTACTTTTTAAAATGTCATTTCCAAGGCCTCTTAGTTGCACTATCTCCCCTGTGGATTACTGCAATAGCTTCCTGAACTCCTGTACTCCTACCCCCAACAGCTATTTTCTGCAGAGTAGCCAGAGTGATCCTTTAAAAACATTAACCTGATCATGTTACACCCTTGCTGAAAGCATTGTAATGACTTTCCATCACTTTAGTATGAGATCAAAGCCCTTACCTGGTCCCTCCTTCCCTCTTATTTGCTCACACGCATCCCAGTTTCTCTGAGCATGTGCTTGCTCAGGTCCTTCCCTGATAGGACTCTTTTCTCTTAAATGCACTTCCCACATAGCTTACTCCTTTGACTCTTCCTAGTATATACTTAACTATTACTTCTTCAGATACTTTCTCCTTGAATGCCCTCCCTAAAATAGCAGCATCCCTATTTGTTTTGCAAACTGGTCTGGCACACAAAGATCAAGGAGTAACTAAAGAAAGAGGCAGACCACTCCAGGTTGTTAGGTGGCAATTCAATAAGGAAGGGAACGTAACATAGCAGCTTTCCTTGAATGGCAGCAAGTGGATCTCTGCACCTGCTGCCAGAATCTTCACAGTTTATATAGAAGCCTTAACTGAGTTTAGTCATGTATGCAGTCTGGAAGGTCTCAAACACATTGTTCTCTCAAGGCTATGTTCTTGACGATAGCTCCCATTTTGGGAATAGTGGCAGAATATACATTCCAAGCACATGGAGAGGGTGAAGAAACTCCAATTGCCAGGGAGCAGGTCCCAGGTCAAGTGGCAGTCACGTCCTCTCCATGAACTCCTCCAACAACCCCCCGCTCACTCTTTATTTTCCTTTGCCTTTTCCCCCCACAAACCAACTTCTTATTACTCAGTGTTATTTGTCTGCTTATTTGTTTACTGCCTAAGACTTCCTGCTCTTCGAAGGCAGGTATGTTTTCTGCTGATACACTCTCAGCAAATATTTGTGAAATGGCAGGATAAAGTGTACTTGTGTTGATCATTTGCTACTAACATACTTGGAACCATATATTTGTTTTGAGTTTTGATACAAATACTTCATTGCTAATAATATGACAGTTAATGTTTCATTTATTTGATGTATATAAGAAGAGATTTTTTTTTTTAATTTAAATGTGTCTCCTTCAGCTCTGGCTGGTGTGGGTCAATGAATTGAGCTCTGGCCTGCAAACCAAAGGGTTGCTGGTTCCATTCCCAGTCAGGGAACATGCTTGAGTTGCAGGCCAGGTTCCCCAGTAGAAGGTGATCAAGAGGCAATCACACATTGAAGTTTCTCACCCTCTTTCTCTCTCTCTTTCCCTTTCTAAAACGAAATAAATAAATTATTAAAAAATAAATAAATGTGTCTCTTTCACATCCCTATATACCTTCTTGAGAAAAGAGGTTGGGATAATGGAAGGACACTAAAAATAGAATCTCATTCAGTATTCTGCTTTTCTTTACCAAAGTCTACCCCCAAAAGTGTCATGGAATTGCCCATCAAGTGTGTCTTCTTTTAAATGAATTTATTAATAAAATTATATAGGTTTCAGGTGTGAGAGCAATTCTATGACACATCATCTGCATGTTGTATTGGGTGTTTACCACCCCAAGTCAAGTCTCCTTCCATCACCATTTATCCCCTGTGTGTCTTGATAAAAATACAAAGAAAAGATTGAGATCAATTTCTTCACTTCCTGTTTGGTATGAACATTGAGAAGAGGATTCAGAATAAATCCACAGCCCCATCAAAATTATGGTCCATAAATATCGAGGTTACCGCATTTAACATTTCTAAAGGCCCAACTTCCACTATGTGACATAATTTACAAAAATCATCTAATACAGTTATTAAAAAACAATAGGTATTCAGAAATGTTATTTCTCCTTCCTTGACGTGATTTTCTCAGCTGTGACAGGGATAAAAACTATGCTAGTGTAAGTGTTAGCTATCTACCCTTCTCTGAGTGTCCTCTCTGTGCCACATTAGGCCCTCCTTTATTGGGAAGAATACAAGTAATGAGTGAAGTGGCAAAAAATATTAACACAATGTCTAATGGAGCAGGAGGGTGAGGAGGGCCTAAAGGAGTTTATGGAGGATGGGTAGATAAACAGATTAATGGACTTGGGAGATGAAATGACACTTGGAAGCGATGGGAAGTAGACAGTTGCCAGACACATGAAATAATTAGCATGTGATTGGAAGAGGAGCTTTCTAAAAGGTTGGGAAACACTGTAATTGCAACACCCTTTGCGAAATTTTTGAGAGAGTAGTAATCAGGACTCAAAATTCTCTCTCTTTTTCAAAGATTTTGTTTACTTATTGTCAGAGAGAGAGGAAAAGAGGAAGAAAGAGGGAGAGAAATATCAATGTGTGGTTGCCTCTCAAGCTCCCCCAACTGGGGACCTGACCTGCAACCCAGGCATGTGCCCCAACCAGGAATCAAACCGGCAACCCTTTGGTCCACAGGCTGGTACAATTCACTGAGCTACACAGCCAGGGCTCAAACTTCTACTAATTAAACTTTTGTCACCAAATTCTAGGTTTTTGTTTGCTTTTTTTTTCTAAGGACATATTCAGAGTAAGAGTAATCCAACCGATCCAAGCTGGTTCCTCTCTCTTATGAAATTCAAATTCTCTAAGTTGTTACAATTTCTAGATAGAAATTGGGTGGGTAATACAAAGCTGAATTTGGAAAGGTTTCTGGAGTTATATCTTACATGAATCCCACTCAAACAAGAAGAAAAATTAAAGAGATACATTGGTAGAGAGCAAAAGGTATCATATATAAAATATTAATAATAATAACAATAATAATATTTATATATATAAAATCTTACTCCTCTTAATAGAGGCCTATAAAATGCTGACAAAAATATGTGAAAAACCTCACCCTTTGACCCACCACTCAATAAACAGGGAAGCCTGAGTTGCTGAGATGATCCACACCATCACACAGTGAGGCAGTGAGGGAGGCAGAAGGCATTCTGAACCTTTACATATACGGTGAAAGGAGGGCTTGTTTTTTAAGAGTTGACAAAATAACAGAAACACTCATGCACAGCTTTACCATAGAGAGCCAGAAAAAGTAGACTTTTAAAAACTTTGTGGTGTGCTAGAATTAAGCTCTTTCTACTAACATTTTTGAAAGAGACTATATTAAATGACCAAATTGTTTTTATCACTTTTTAAAAAAGTGAGTCTCTGTTGAGACTAGCTTCAAGGCAAGGTCCAAGTAACTTAATGTTATGCAAATTTCAAAAGAATAAGCATTTTCTACTTTTCCTTCTCAAATCCATATTGTACTCTCTTTCATCAGCTATAGGTAAGCTGTAGGAGGGTCAAGTTTGCTTGGCTATCCACAGAGCCTATCTCTATATCTGGCACAAAACCCATGTGTAATGTGTTACCTAAATAATGCTTACATTAACAATCTAATTTTTAAGGAGGAAAAACACACCAATTGGTGGTTGTCTATATTAACAGAACTCATTTATTTTGGACACTTAAGGGACTTAGAATATTTTTATTTTAATTTCCTGGCAAGAGAGCACACACTAAAAAAGAATCAGGAATTATGAATGATGTTCATGTCAAAAAGTGGTCAGCTGAGTGGCTATTCATATATTTATTAGAAATTTGGTTTATCGCCATTTTATTTCCACCCAGCCACCAGTGGAGGCGATACTTATAAATATTTTATTGAATAGCTTTCATTTTAACATAAGCAGTAAGTAGGAGAGCAGATGCTTCCTCATCTACGGGATTGCCTTTGTGATGAAGCCAAATGTCAGGGCTGCTTTGGCAAAAGCTTTAATATTGGCTAGGTCTCAAGATCAATGGTCTTCATCAGGACTTATTATTTTTTTCAAGTTATCATATAATAACTTCTAAATATTTTATTAACTAGCCTGAAGAAAGCCCACTTCCTTCAAATTCTCAACTAAAAACAGCATAATTTTGGGATAATTACTTGACAGCTCCCTCTCTGAACACCTGACTGCTATGTGTCCTGTCTTCAGCCTCACAACTAAGAGGCCACTTCCTCACCATCAATCTGCCTCACACCACACCTCCTGGTCTTTAATGATTCCAGGTGACTGATATGAGAAATTCTGGTCCAAGTTAAATTCCACACTACAGTATCTCCTTTCTCTCTCCTCAGGGCCTTTCTTCTTTTCACCTGACATAGCTCAATTAATTCTACTGTGGGAAATTTTTATTTTACCTGTTAACAGTGTGATTTATCTCTGCTGGCAGTGTAATATATTTGGTCACACAGTTTCCTGAGGGAAGTAACACAGGGACATTCAAGCTGAATTAAATTCTTCTTATTCTATGTTAGATTTTTGCCAAAAATTCCTGGTCTTACTCTGATGAGATAGGTTTATGTCACAGGTGGCAAACATAAGGTCCGTGGGCCAAATTCAGCCCTCTACCTTGTTTTATCCTGCCCGGCACCTTGTTTCTACCCAGCAGCAGTGCTGAGCTCCTTGTCCCTAGTTAAGTAGTAGTTACATTTACACAGACCTAAAATTACATTTGGCCCTTTTAAGGTGACCTTGAGGCTGATGTGGCCCCCAGTGAAAATGATTGTGACACCCCTGGGCTATATTATAAACTGAATATACATATTGGCTTAAGCAAATAAGTTTATTTTTATTAGGAAGTCCAAAACTACTTGACTGCAGGACTGATTTGGTAACTTAGCAATCAGGGATGACTTCCTTTAGCCTTCTCATCATATTGTAAGATGGTTGTGGAGCCTCTTGCCATCATATCACAGCCAGACAAGAAAAATTAAAAAGCAGCACCAGCACTAGCTGTCCACTTGTATCTCATAAGCCAGAACTCTGTCACACGGACAACCTTAAGAGTACATTGATTGGGCCAATCTCCAATGCCTGTCTGCCACACTCTCCTTTACTATTTCCATAAGGTCTAGGCTTAAACATTCTGCCTTAGTGAGCCCTCCAGAACTGAGGGCATCTCTGAAAGATAGACTTTTCTATCTTACTCACCCAGTGTCAGGAAAGAAGGGCTTAAACACAAAAGAGGGGCAATATTTGTAACACTTTATTTCACCCACAAAGTCTAGTCTGTGCACATTCTATCCTTCATTTGGTTCTCGACCTACTGGTTCCATCTTCTCTAAGGAAGGAGTTCACTGCTGGGAATAAGGAAGACTTACCTCAACACTGTATTCTGAATGTAGGGTTTGCACCTTAGAGAATGTTAGTTCCAAGCACCTGCATTGGTTAGAATTATTTACATCATATCTAGTTTTTATCTTTATCCAATTCTTGGTAATATTGAGGGACCAATGTGCTATAAAATAACAATTCACTTTTCTAAATTTCAAAGACATTAATGTTTACCCTAATTTCTAAACAAACAATAAAAAGTATTCAGTGTAGGTATTTGTCCTCTGGAGTATTCTTTTCCTCCAACATTTTATTTTAGAATAGTTGCTAAAAGGGAAGAACAAACACCTTTATATGAGTATCCTTCATTTACATTCACCAATTTTTAACATTTTACTACCTCTAAATAATTAAGAGTTAGCTCCTAGGACTAAGGATGTTCTCTTACATATCATAATCATAGTAAAATATCCTCATTAAAGTAACTTAATGTTGACTTGTTATCATATACTGTCCATATGCCAATTTTTTTTATTCTCCCAATAAAAGAAATAGGCAATTTTCCCCCTTTCCAGGACTCAATGCATTTAATTACTATCAATTACTATCACTGTCTAGTCTATTATAATAAGAATAGTTCATTGTTTTATTTCTTTCATAACACTAATGTTTTTGGAAAAGGCAAGCTCTTTGTTTGCAGAATCATTTCATTTGGATGTTTCCACTTGATTATATACAGATTAAACATTTTTTAGTGTTTATGATAGTTTATTTTTTTACTGTTTTTCAAGTATAGTTGTCTCCATTTTCCTTACACTACTCCCCCCGTCCAACTCATCCCGACCTCCCACCTTTGAGCCTACCCTCTTTGGCTTTGTCCATGTGTCCTTTATACATGTTCCTTGACAACCCATCCCAATTTTTCCCCCATTACCCCCATTTTCCTCCTCCCCTCTGGTTACTGTCAGTTTGTTCTTTATTTCAATGTCTGTGGTTATATTTTGCTTGCTTATTTTTAATTGTATTTATTTAATTAGTGTATCTTATTGATTATGCTATTACAATTATTCTCTCCCCTTTATTCTTTTCTGCCTTGCACCCCCCTCCCACCAGCATTCCCCTCCTTATTTCATGCCCATGGGTCATAAATATAAGTTCTTTGGCTTCTCCATTTCCCATACTATTCTGAACCTCCCCTGGTCTATTTTCTATCTACCATTTATGCTTCTTATTCCAACTACCTTTTCCCCTATTCTCCCCTTCTCCCTCTACACTGACAACCCTCCATGTGATCTCCATTTCTGATTCTGTTCCTGTTCTTGTTGTTTGCTTAGTTTGTTTTTGTTTTTAGGTTCAGTGGTCAATAGTTGTGAGTTTGTTGTCATTTTACTGTTCCTATTTTTGATCATCTTCTTTTTCTTAGATAAGTCTCTATTAACATTTCATAAAATAAGGGCTTAGTGATGATGAACTCCTTTAACCTTACTTTATCTGGGAAGCACTTTATCTGCCCTTCCATTCAAAATGAAAGCTTTGCTGGATAGAGCATTCTTGAATGTAGGTCCTTGCTTTTCATGACTTCCAATACTTCTTTCCAGTCCCTTCTTGTTTGTAAGGTTTCTTTTGAGAAATCAGCTGATAGTCTTATGGGAACTTCTTTGTAGGTAACTGTCCTTTTCTCTTACTGCTTTTAAGATTCTCTCTTTCTCTTTAATCTTGAGTAATGTAATTATAATGTGCCTTGATGTGTGCTTCCTTTGGTCCAACTTCTTTAGGACTCTAAGCTTCCTGGATTTCCTGGAAGTCTATTTCCTTTGCCAGATTGAGAAATGTTTTCTTCATTATTGGTTCAAATAAGTTTTCAATATCTTGTTCTCGCTCTTCTCCTTCTGGCACTCCTATGATTCAGATGTTGGAATGTTTAAAGTTGTCCCAGAGGCTCCTAGGCCTCTCCTCATTTTTTTGAATTCTCTTTTATTCATTCTGTTCTGGTTGAATGTTTATTTCTTCCTTGTACTCCAAATCATTGCTTTGAGTCCTGGTTTCCTTCTTGTCACTGCTGGTTCCCTGTATATATATTTTTTATTTCACTTTGCACAGCTTTCACTTCTTCCTCCTTTTTTTGCGACCATACTCAATCATTTCTGTGAGCATCCTGATTACCAATGTTTTGAACTCTGCATCTGATATGTTGGCTATCTCTTCATTGCTTAGTTCTGTTTTTGGATCTTTGATATGTTCTTTCAGTTGGGCCATATTTTTTTGTCTTGATGTGCTTGTTACATAGTAAGTGATAGGGCCTTACGTATTCACCAGGGCAGAGCTTTGCTACCTTGTGGTACTGTATGTGGGGGAGGAATCTGAAAGGGAACAAGGACCGTTGCTCAACTCTAGCCTGAATTTCAATCACTTCCCCACTATCCACAAGCAAATTGTGCCCTTCTGGTGCTGATTCCTGTGTGGGTGGGTTTGTGTACATTCTGGACACTGTTGGTCTCTCCAACAAACTCTCCTGTGAGGCTGGGAGTTTTGCAACTCCCACAGGTTTTTAAAATCGGAGGTTTTAAGGCTTTGTTTCCCAACGCTGTAACCCTGGGTTGCACAGTCTGTCTCATTCCCCAGTTGTTCCTCCTGGTTTATCTGCATGCAAGTGTGCAACCACCAGATCTGCCAGCTACCACCTTGCCTTGAGTCCTCCACACCCCAGGTACCCATCTCCACTCCCTCCCACCAATCTGGATGAATACTTCTTCTCTAACTCCTTGGTTGTTGGACCTCCATACAGTTCTATTTTCTGGCAGTTCTGGTTACTTTTTTATATTAAATCTGTTGTTCTCCTTCTTTTGCTTGTGTGAGGAAGCGATGTATATATACCTATGCCTCCATCTTGGCTGGACATCTGCTTGCTTTTTGTTTTTGTTAACAAGACTATAGCATAGATGGTTTTGTATCTGTCAATGAATCACAGGAGATGGATGATTTTAGTTTGTTTTCCTACTGGTGATATTAAATTTGATCATTTATTAAAGGGAACATTCACCAAATTTCTCTGTTGGAGCATTGTCTTATCCCCCTTTATAATGAATAATTAATCTGTGAGGCTCTATGATGAAGATGTTTGATAATCCTGTTCCCCAACAATCTTTAACCCAATGGTTTTAGCATACATTGGAGATTCATGCCAGAATTATTATCTCAAGTGTTGGTTGCAAAATGATAATCTTGCAATTTTGTTATTCCTTCTGCATTTATTAGTTGGCATTTTTCTGTAAAAAAGACATTTTCCTTCCCTCCCTTTTTTGTCCTTTGAAAATTAGTGTTATAATTATTTAGATTTATTTCTTATCCAATGTGTTATAAACCATTTTTATAATTATTTCTTTTTGAAGCTCAAATTATCCCATGTATGGCCAATGGAAGTCTCTTCAAATACAATTTATGTCCTCTCAACATCCCCCTATCAATTTTTGAGAATTTTTAACTCTCTGACATAAAAAGTATTCCAGGCCTTGTTTTCCCTATCAGACCCAGCCATTACCTAAGGATTTCACTTATAAAGTCAAGATCTAGGTCCTAAGTATACTCATTGCTACTGATATACTTATTGCTGCTAGTTTCATCACTGAACAGAAATAGGAAATACATATTTTAAAAATCATTACTTTATATTGATCCAACACTATAGTAGTCTTCCTCTCCTCCCATTCCATATTTGTAACTCCTATCTTCCACAGTTGGAAGCAAAATATGAATTCATCAATATGAATATAAATATATTAATTTGTTCAATCATACAACATACAAGAAAGGTTCAGACTTATTACAGTCATACCATTAACCACCAGCACACCTATTAATTAAAGGTCAAGGTTTCTTCCTGTCCTTAGAATATATCTCCTAGGAATTTAGTCAGGATATTTTATAAAAGTTACTTAGGTTAATTAATTCTTTTTATTTTCTCTGTGTTCATATCATCTACCTGATATGCATTTAGGGATTTTCTTTTATTTGTATTCTATTTTAGAATTTTTTTGTTATATTTTGTTGAATTAGTATTTCTTGAAAATAGAAATAATAATACTATGGTTATTATTATTAACCATAATAATAACCATATTATGGTTATCCCTCCATGTGATCTCCATTTCACATGGAGATCATGTGAAAAAGTGATACCTATATTAAAATACTTAAAATCTTATTTCTTGTCTTATCTTTACTAATCTGTTTTCACATATCTACTGAAGGTAACAAATTTTATCATTCTCTGACTTATGCTTCCTGTGTCTCTTTTACAAAAATAAACATCTTCATGAACACAAACATACACAAGCATTTTTATTTTTTCTTCTTTCTTAGGCAAAATATATACCATATCACTTCATAAAGATTTAAAAAAAATTTTTATAGTTGAAATTATTTAATTCTGTGGGCATGTTCTCATTGCTTAGCCTAATCACCAATGAGTGGGAATATAGGTAACTTCCTAATAATTTTTTGTTACAAATAATATTAAAATAAATAAATTATACATCTTGTAACTAAATGTGTACCTTTAGAGTGAATTCCTAGAACTAAGGTTTCTGGGTCAAAGAATATGTACTTTTGTTATATATTGCGAATTTTTTATCCATATGAGGTTGTACCACTTTGTATTTCTACTATCAGTAGAATAGAGTACCTAATTTTCCATAGCTTGAACAACAGCAAAATGTGTTATCAAACTGGAAAATATTTGCCAGTCTAACAGGTAAGAAATGAACCTTTAATTCAGAAGACTATATTTTCATATCTTATGCTTTTTGCTCTTTTTTCTTCCCTTTGGGTCCTGTTATTTCTTACAAATTTTTATATTTTTCAGGAGTTAGGTCTTATGAGTAATGTTACACATATTTTTCCTCCCAGTTTGTAATTTATATTTTAACTTTATTTTTGTTTTTTTCTAAGAAGGTGGTCTTTATTTAAATGTCCTTGAATTTACCAGTCTTCTCTTTTATTGAATCAGGGTTTTGAGACTCAAGTAGAAAACCTTTAGCTATATTCTAGATACTAGGGGAATTCATCCATGTTTTTTCTACTCCATGTATGGTTTCATATGTTTTATATTTAAGTATCTGATTATTTTGGAGTTGATTTTTGTGTAATTTATAAAATATAAATTTGATGTTATGTTTCCCAAATGGCTATGCAGTTGGTCTATCACATTTCTTAATAACCTTATATTTTCTACAGTGGTTAATAAATTTCTATATGTACTTTTTTTCTAAACTTTCTGTTCTGTACTACTACTGCTCTTTCTGTCCATTACTCTACCAATACACAACTTAATTACAGAAAATTTGCAGTATGTTTTAGTATCCAATAAGTATGCACCACTCCCCAAACGCTGCATGAATTTTCCTGATTTCAACTTGTATAGCTATGAAATATTTTATTAAAATTTCATTAGGTACATATATTAAGTGTAACAAAAATTGATATGCTATTTGTTTTGAATCCTAAAACAAGAAATGGTTTTATTCTTCATTCAAATCTATTTTTGTGGAGTTCCGGCCAAGATGGAGGCATAGGCAGTTGCATTGTGCCTCCTTGCGCAACCAAAACTAAGGACAACAAAAATTGAGAAACAGGAAACAACCAGAACAGAGAAATTAACTGAACAGAAGTCGGACTCCAGTACATCCAGACTGGTAAGGAGCGGCGGAGTCAGAGGCCTGCGAAGAGGGGTCAAGGGGTCCCGGCAGGAAGAAATGCTGGCTGGCAGGCACGGGCACGCAGGGTGCAGAAGGCAGCTGACGGAGGGGTGGCGGACCCTGGGCACGGGAGGTGACTAGCAGACCCAGTGAGGGATGCAAGGCAGCTAGCTGTCCACAGCCACACCTTTGCGCACAGACTAAGTGAAAATGGGCAGCACCACTGGGTTTCAAAGCTTAAGAGCCCCATCTGGGAGCTGAGGCTGGGAGATTCTCTCAGCCTCACAGGAGACTTCTCGGGGAAACCCAGAGAGTCCGAGAAAGTGCACAAGCCCACCTGCCCAGGAGCCAGCACCAGGGGGGCCCAATTTTCTTGTGGGAGGCAGTGGAGGGGATGGAAGTCCTAGAGAGAGCGAGCAGGCGCCATTGTTCCCTCTCAGACCCCGCCCCCACATACAACGTCACAACCCAGCCACTGGGGTGCCCCGCCCTGGTGAACACCTAAGGCTCCACTGCCCTTATGAAACAGCCGCAACCAAACCAAAGGAAAATAAAAAAGATGGCTCAAACATATTTGAAGCCCCAGAACCAATTTTTTTAAGTGACCAAGAGATAGCCGAACTATCAGATGCACAGTTCAAAGCACTGGTGATCAGGAAGCTCACAGAATTGGTTGACTTTGGACATAAATTAGATGAACAAATGCAGGCTACGATAAGAGAAATGAAAGAAAACGCACAGGGAAATAATAGTGAGGGGAAGAAAACTGGGACTCAAATCAATGGAGTGGACCAGAAGGAAGAAAGGAACAACCAAACAGAAAAGAATGAAGAAACAAGAATTCAAAAAACTGAGGAGAGGCTTAGGGACCTCCAGGACACTTTTAAACGTTCCAACATTCGAATTATAGGGGTACCAGAAGGGGAAGAAGAAGAGCAACAAATTGAGAACTTATTTAAACAGATATTAAAGGAAAACTTCCCCAATCTGGCAAGGGAAATAGACTTTCAGGAAGTCCAGGAAGCTCAGAGAGTCCCGAAGAGGTTGGACCGAAGGAGGAACATGCCAAGGCACATCATAATTACATTAGCCAAGGTAAAAATGAAGGAGAGAATCCTAGAAGCAGCAAGAGACAAGGAGACAGTAACATACAAAGGAGTTCCCATCAGACTGTCAGCTAATTTCTCAAAAGAGACCTTACAGGCAAGAAGGGGCTGGCAAGAAGTATTCCAAGTCATGAAAGGCAAGGACCTATATCCCAGATTGCTCTATCCAGCAAAGCTTTCATATATAATGGAAGGGCAGATAAAGTGCTTCTCAGACAAGGCCAAGTTAAGAGTTCATCATCACCAAGCCCTTATTATATGAAATGTTAAAGGGACTTACCTAAGAAATAGAAGATTAAAAATATGAACAGTAAAAAAAAGTCATCAAATGGAGGGTTAGCAACAGGGAAGTAGGAGGAGGAGGGAGGGGGAAAAGATATAGAGAATAAGTAGCATAGACAGTAGGTAGAAAATAGACAGGGGGAGGGTAAGAATAGTATGGGACATGGAGACACTAAAGAACTTATGACACATGGACATGAACTAAAGGGGGGAATGAGGGTGGGAGGGGATGGGCAGGGTGGTGGGGAGTGAAGGGGGAAAATGGGCCAACTGTAATAGCATAATCAATAAAATAAAGAATTAAAAAAAAGAAAAAAATCTATTTTTGTGTCTTTCATGAGTCTTTTTCCCTAAGCATTTTATGTATTTTATTGCTGTTTAAATGAGATTTTTCCTATTTTATCTTTTTTACTGGTTATTGTTTTTGTAGTCAAAGGCTATTTATTTATCTGTGCTAATTTTTCATATTCTATTACATTATGGAATTTTTATTATACAAATTTTTAAATAACTTATTCTCTTACATTTCAGAAAGCATTATCCTATCGTTTACAAATAGGTATAATTTTACTTCTTTTCCAACTTGGTCAATACTTCCATATAATGTTAAATAGTAGTGGGGAAGTAGGAATCATTACCTTATTCTTGATCTCAGTATGAATGCTTCTATCTTGTGTGTGTGTGTTTGTGAATGAGAACATTCTCATCCAATTAAATGTTATCAGAAGGAATGGGCATCAATGTGTCAGAGGCCTTCTGAGTAACTACAATTTTTCTTCCCAGTAATTAATATGAATAAATTATATTCAATAATATGAAGAGGTATGTTAAAAGAGTCCAAATATTGAGCCATTCTTACCTTTCAAGAATAAACCTTACTTGGTCATGATATATTATTTTTTATGAAAGTGTTCAATTCCATTTGCTAATATTTTATTTAATATATTCATATCATTATTCACAAATGATATATGGTTTTTATTTTGTTTGTTGTTCTGCTACTATTAGATTCAACAATTAATGCTATATTTGTCTCATAAGAAGAAATTTGGAAGTTTTCCTTCACTTTTGAAGCTCTGGAACAATTTAGGTAAGCATTCGGATTATCTAGATGTTAACCATTTTATATAATGCCCCTGTGGAACCTCCTAGGTTTGGTGCTGTTTTGTTGGGGGAATATTTTTGTGCAACTTTCATTATTCTCCTGTGAAACTAGTCTGTTTCACCTCTGTGTGCAGCAGGATTATCTTACTGAATCACATCTTCCTAGGAAACTTTCTGGTTACCTAAGTTTATAATGTAACTGCACAGAATTACACAAAGTAAAAATGCACACAATGCAATAAAATCTGGCAAAATATGTGAACAGGCATTTCAAAAAGAGCAATGTGAATGGCAAGTAAGTCCATGAAAGTGTTGAAAATATCATTAATCATCAGTAAAATGCACAATAAAACCCCAGTGGTAGTGACTTTCGTTTCCAGTTCTGCAGAAAAGGAGAAGAAAGTCACCAATGTCCTAACAAGTAAGAAGTCGAACAGACTGTAAATCAACAATTCTTCTTGGACCATAAGAGAGGGGAGGGCACAGGGCAAACCACTGTCCCCAAGACTGGACAGAGAGACAAAACAAGAAGGTGCAGTGTACTGGATTACCAGAGCCAAGACCTACTGGGAGAGACTGCTTCTGGAACTAGGGCCAGGTAGGAACCCCTGAGCTGTAACTGACAAATTGCTGGAGGCTCTGTGCGGAAAACTCTGAGAGTTAAAACACATCAGGGGACCCAGCCACAGGATGGTTCCAATATTGTGAAATTCAACTCAAGGAGCTTGACTAAATTTTAGCAGTACTAAATATCAGGGGAAAAAATCCTCCTGTTTCCAACAGTGAGAGAGGGGAAAAAAGACCCATTTGAAATATATTAGAGTACTCCGTTCTTCTTAATAAAGGATAAAAGTAGGTAAAAGTAGTTTAGAGAACCTAATATTAGCCAAAAAGAAGCATATTAAGACTTCAGATGTCCAGTTCTACATATAAGAGGCTTGGAAGTTGCCACTTTGTCCTCACAACAAATAAAAAGCTGAGTAGAATGAATTAATCAACTCTTCTTGGATCCTTAAGAGAGAGGAGGGCACAGGTCCAACTGCTGTCCCCATGACTAGAGGGACAGACAGATGAATCCAAGGAGGTTCTGCTTACCAGAGCTGAGACTCACTAGGTGAAACCACCACAGGAACCAGTACTAGATTAGGAAAACCTTAACTGTAATTGATGAATTACTGGAGGCTCCTTGCAGACAACTCTGAGAGTTAAAACACCAAGGAACCCAATCATGAAGATCCACATAGCTTTGTAAACCTTACATCCAAGAGCTCAACCAGTTCCCACATAAAATATCAGGGAAAAATCCTTTCTTGCTTCTGACAGGGTGAAGGAAAAAGGAGACATTTTGAAAAAACTGCAGAGCACTGTGCTCTTGTTAACAAGGCATGTCCTCAGGAGAAGCTAGTTGAGCTGCTGGGGTATAATCAGAGCCTAACCCACCAGGGAAAGGGAAATACCCAGCTGCAATCCGCTCTAGCCAATCTGTCCCACCCATGACGGGAGAAAAAAACTGAAAAGCACTTGTGAAGTTCAGAGTCAACAATTGTATTAGGATATGTTTTGTCCTTTTTCTGGTCAAGTTTTTCCAGAAATAGTAGGCACTTTTAATAAGTAAATTCAGGTCTTTGAACTCTAGAAATTTTCCTGGAAAATAATTTAAAAAATAATTCTATTCCATTTTTTTCAGGGATTTCAATTATATGCATTAGTCTTTATTTCCCCAATTTATTTGTCAATTGCTTTTTTTTCTTCCATTGTATTACATGAAGTTTAACAATATAGAAAAGTCACATGACCTTAGTGGGCCAGATTTTGTAAACCCTGCAACACGAGGAACTCTAAATATGTTAAATATTGTTACACATTTAGATTTCCAATGTACAGGTACTTGGAAATAGTTCCTGTCCTCATCAAGCTAGGGTGGGGACATGAAGTCCAATAGCATCTAAAATTCTATGAAGGCATAACTTTACAAATAAATAGCAATGTAAGCTTATAGAACTTACCTTTTTTAAGGTAATTATATGTTCATGTAATTCTAGTGCCTTCACAATTTAACGAACCAAATTTCCCATACTTCACTTCTAAAAACCTAGATAAAATATGAAAAAGGAGCCATACAGTATAAATTGCAATTCCAGGAAAATTTCCTGCTTTATTATTCCAAATAATTTTTCCCATGTAAAATAAATGCCCAATAATTTTGGTGCATGTGGGAAAATAATGTGTGTTAAAGTCACAATGAAGCCTTATTGATGGAATCTTGGTTATATAAACAGCACAAGTTAAGAAAATATTTAACCTCTAAACCTAGTAGATTGGATGAAGTGAGATCAGTAATGGCCTCTTTGTGACATTCAGGAGGTCTCATTCCCATTGGAGGTCAAGGAGGCCCACCTTGGTAAGGGGGCGCTATTGGTGGTTACTACCCTTATGGTGACATAGCACCAGGAAGGTAACCTGGCATGCCTTGATGATCACCACCATACTGACCATGAGGCAGCATTAGGGGTCTCAGTTCCTGTGGTAGGATGCCTGGCTCTGATGGCATCATACCTTCAATTGGTCCAACCAGTGGGTTACCAGTGGGAGCCTGCCCTGGATAAGACAGATTATAGTGATATTTAGATAACAGTGCTTTTCTCTTTTCCAATGATATATCCTCATCTGGATGGATCAATTTATTGGTTGCACTGGTTATTGTAAGAGTAGTGGGCTTACTTGTTATTAAAGCTGCTGGTTTAGCTGCAATGCTGTTTGTTTTACTAGTGGTTGAAGCCCTAGACTATGTATAAACAGGAAATATAGGTTTTGGGGGTTCTTTAGTTCTTGCAGAGGTACTAATTAAGGTCTTGAAATCTGTACCAACAAGTTCTTGAACAGCTGCCTGAGCCTGTTCAGCACTGGGGAAAAGAGGCTTAGTAACTGGAGGCTGTGGAGCAAGAAATGTTGCTGTTGGTGCATGTGGTTTATTAAGAATACCTGGTGCTGAAATGACCTGTACTCAAGTCATTGGAGGAATTCCAAAATGTGGAACAGGGGAGGGCATACCTGGTGGCATAGCAGGCATCAGAGGTGGTATTCCTGGTCCAGGTGGCATCATTCCACCCATTGGTGTCATTCCAGGTGGCATGCCTGGTATAACAGGTGGCATTCCTGGCATCAGGTAAGGGATACTTGGCATTAATGGAGGCATGCATGGAGGCATTCCTGGTGCTCCTGGGACTGGTGGTAGTCCTGGTTGTGCCACTGGGGGTATATGACCTCACTGAGGTTGAATGGGCTATAGCTGAAATAAAGCTGAAGCTGCAGAGTCATCATATTCATCAAAATCATCTTGTTGCTTCTTCTTTTTCTTTATTTACTCTTCTGTGTTTTTCTGTTCAAGAAGTCATCTTGTTTCATCCATGTCTTTTTCTGAAATATCTTCATATGTTTCCAACTCAATGTCTGTTCTCCAGATATTGCATTTGGTACAATATCTAATGCCTCTTTATGCACCTGCATGCAATACATAGCAAAGCCAGGTCCTATGTACCATTTCTTATGACATACATGGCATTTAAAATGTTTTGCTTTTTGGTTCTATATAAAGATCTTCTTGTCCTCAAAATCTCTATTACAATACCAGCACCATGGCATCAGCTATTTCTTTGTCTTGTGACCCATAACTGTGCCCTACTGACAAGGTAAAAAGGGAGGAGAAAATAAGCGGGAAACACAAAGCCAAAGCCATTCCTCCTTCTGACTAAATGGTCACTACCACACCCTGCAGAAAACAGCTAATTGCTTTTAATCTGACTCTCTTTTAAAGTATATTTGACTGACTATATTATTACAGTTGTCCTAATTTTTCTCCCTTTGCCCCCCTCTATCCAGTACCTCCCTTCTCTCCAGCAATCCTTGCCCCCGATCTGAGGTCATGTCCATGGGTGGTGCATATAAGTTCTTTAGCTTCTCCATTTCCTATACTATTCTTAACATCCCCCTGTCTATATTATATATACCAATTATGCTTTTTAATCCTTGCACCTTTTCCCCTGTTTTCCCTCATCCCCACCAGCTAATAACCTTCCAAATGATCTCCATGCCTAGGATTCTGTTCCTGTTCTGGTTGTTTAGTTAGATTTATTTTAATTCAGTCATTGATAGTTGCAAATTTGTTGCATTTTTAATGTTTATAGTTTTGATCTTCTTTTTCATAAATAAGTCCCTTTAACATTTCATATAATAAGGGTTTGGTGATTTAGAACTCCTTTAACTTTACCTTTTCTGGGAAGCATTTTATCTGTCCTATTCTAAATGATAGTTTTGCTGGATTGACTAATCTAGGTTGTAGGTCCTTGCTTTTCATTACTTTGAATAATTCTTGCTAGAAAAAGAACTAAATGATATCCAAGTGCTGGAAATAGTTTAAGTGCCTATCAGTAAATGAGTGGATCAAAAATAGTGGTGTATTTGCACAATGGAATACTATGAAACAGAAAGAAAGAATGAACTCCTACCCTTCACAACAACATGTATAAAACTAGAGAACATTATGCTAAGTAAAATAAGCCAGGTGGTGAAAGACAAAAACCACATGACCTCACCTATAAGTAGAACCTAATCAACAAAGCAAACAAGCAAGCAAAATAGAACCAGAGACATGGAAATAAAGAACACACTGACAGTAACTACAAGGGCAAAGGGTGAGGGAGATAACAGGGCAAAGAAGGGGAAGGGTCGTCAAGGAACATGTATAAAGGACCCATGGACAAAGACAACAATGGGAGGGAGGATTCAGTGTGGGAGGTGGGAGGTGGGTAGGGTGGGAGAGAGTAACAGGCAGAACATGGGGACAACTATAATTGAACAACAATAAAAAAAGAACTGAACAAAATAGAAATAACCAACTGTAGGGTTAATGGAAGCAGACTGGCTTCCTCCATTAACCCTATAGTTGGTTATGGTTCCCTCCAATAGGGAACCATTCTGCATGGCATGGGGAATATAACCCAGCCCCTAATTCAGAAAACTGACAGGGAGAGAGGTCAGCTCACAGGACCCACGCCCATGGATAGGTTCTCCATTGAGGAATCAGGCCTGCATTGTACCTAGGCTGCTTTGAGGCTTGCTTTTTGCTAAAACTCCCTCACCCTGATTGAGGCAGCAAATGTTTACTACGTATCTTTTAAGTAACTTCCTAAAATCTATGCTAAATGTCCCAAGGACAGAGTGTAACCAGTTCAACCACCTTTTCCCTTGCATTTGCAAATATCTTTTTTCTTTGATATAATTAGCAATATCCTCTCCTTTGTTATCTGTAAAAAGTAACCACCTAAAGGCAACTTGTGCATAGTAAATGAGGACCATCTTCAATGTAATGTGCCCAGAAAAGCAATAAAAGTTTGTCCAGGCAGAGATCGAGCCCTCTCTCTCACTCAGAGAGTAGCCATGCTGTCCCTTTTTCTCCATAGGACTTCTGTAGTCGGTACAAATTTGTTCATTGCCTCCACAACACACAGACCCCAGGGGTTGGGAACCACCTCACCCAGATGTGTGGGGAACTAAGATGAGCTGTATTCTCATAGCCTAGAGAATTGGTCCTATAAACAGTTCCCATAGCCTTGAGAGGGCTCGCATAAGAATTTTGCTGTATTATACAATATACTGGCTCCCCGATGGCTTTGTGTGCATGTAATATATAAGAGAGTTGGGATTTCCTGCTGAGGGACAGGTGACATGCAGAGCTATGTAGCACCATGTGGAGACATGTAGCTCGCAGCATGTATGGGTTGCCCACCCTTGAATAGAGGTGTGTCAGATATCCCGATGGCTCCATGAATATTCTTCCATTTACCTTCTGTGAACCTGTCTGGCCTGGAAAGGTTGCAACACAGCAAACTATAAAATGCAGAGTCGAAACACTGGTGATCAAGATGCTCAAAGAACTCATTGAGTAAGGCAACAATATAAAGGAAGAAATGAAGGTTACACTAAGCAAAATAAAGAAAAATCTACAGGGAACCAACAGTGAAGGGAAAGAAGCCAGGATTCAAATCAATGATTTGGAACATAAGGAAGAAATAGACATTCAACCAGAACAGAAAGAATAAATAAGAATTCAAAAAAATGAAGATAGTATAAGAAGACTCTGGGACATCTCCAAATGTGGCAACATCTGAATCATAGGGGTGCCAGAAGGAGAAGAGGAAGAGCAAGAAATTGAAAACTTGTTTGAAAAAACAATGAAAGAAAACTTCCCTAATTTAACAAAGGAAATAGATGTGCAAGTCCTGGAAGCATGGAGAGTTCCACACAAATTGGACCCAAAGAGGACCACACTGAGACACATCATAATTAAAATGCCAAAGGTTAAAGATAAAGAATCTGAAAAGGAGCAAGAGAAAAGCAGAGTTACCTACAAAGGAGTGCCCATAAGGCTATCAGCTGTTTCTCAAAAGAAACTTTATAGGCAAGAATGGACTGACAAGAAGTAATCTGATTCTTTTATACCACTTTTTTAAATCCTCATTCACCTGCAGACATGTTTTAATTGCTTTTAGAGAGACGGGAAGAAGAGAGAAAGGAGCGTGGATGTGAGAGAGAAACATCAACTGGCTGCCTTTCATAGACTCCCTGACAGGGTATAGAACTCACAACCCAAGTATGTGCCCTGACCAGGAATCAAACCAGTGACCTTTTGGTGTACAGGACGATGTTCCAACCACCTGAGCCACATCCTCCAGGGCTCTGTCTTCATTTCTTATTAATTTCACATTTTCCTTCTATTTCATTACTGATTGTGGTTCCTATTTCAGAGCTTTCTCATTACTATTTCAAATGTTTTCTGAGTTTTAAAATTTCTGATTTAAATAATTTTTACATATTTGCAAATGCTACTTTAACATTTAATTTATGTTAGGGTATTATGTTATAATTCTGTTTCATGAACATTCTTTTAGAAAATTTTTATGAACTCAAAATATTTATTGTTATTTTCTATTTTCTTCTTATGGACAGGGATGACCAGTTCATTTGTGATTTCTTATCTTCTGGAACTAAAAAGTAGTTATATGCAGAGATGATTGAAAATTTTTAGATAGCTTTGCAAATTCTGTGATTGATCTTGTTCTTTTTTTCTAAGTTATTTTATTTTATTTTTTATTTTTATTTAATTTTTATTCTAGTTTATTCTATTAAGTTTCCCTAACTTCCCCCATTTGCTGTCCTTTACCCAACCCACCTCCCACAGTCAATCCCTGCACTATCGTCAATGTTCATGGGTCATTCATATATGTTATTTGACTAATCTCTTTCCTTTCTTTGTACCATTCCCTCCTTCCTCTCCTATTTGGCATCTGTCTCATTGTGGTTTTAATTTGCATCCCTCTGATGGCTAGTGATGTTGAGCATTTTATCATATGTCTATGGGCCATCTCTATATCTTCCTTGGAGAAGTGTCTATTCAGGTCCTTTGCCTATTTTTTAATTGGATTGTTTGTCTTCTTGGTGTTGAGTCATATGGGTTCTTTATATATTTGGAGATTAAACCCTTGTCCAATGTTTCATTGGCAAATATGGTCTCTTAATATAGGAAAATATATTCCTTTAGGATAGGGTAGATGTGTTTTCTGATTTTTCTGATACTGTTTGGTTGGTTCTATAGAGTAAAGCTATTTTTATATACCCTTGATGGTTTTTTTTAAAGCTTGGATGGATACACAATCCTTGATTCACACTTACTATCCTTGAGTTTCTTAATAATACTCTTTAACATATATTTCTTTTTTCACTATAACTACACAGTCTCAAAAGGTTGAATACCCTTTCCAAGTTTCCCCTTTTTTACCAGAAGCAGTACCTTCTGAGCCTGTCACCTTGAGTCTGCAAAGAATTGTGTTCAATTCTTTAATAACCACTGTCTGAGTTACTGGTCACAAACTTATCTTCAATATTTTCGTATTAAATGTAGGATGATATTTCTGAGTATAGTTTTATCTGTGCTCCATTATTCTTGATCTCCTTGTTTATGGGTCTTCATCCCACCTTTATCCCCGCATAAGCATAAACTCTGGAGCTATATCTGTATTATTTGGGTGTTCATCACCCTACTTATCCATGACTTAAGATTTGTAGTGTTCTCTGTGTCCTGGGTGGTTTTAATTATTCTTACTTTTGATCTCAATGGTTACTTTTTAGGATGTATAGAAATATTGACTTTGACTGTTGTTACCATCTTATGAAATACTGAAACTCCAACAATTGCTCTTAAACTAGTTCTGATTAACTCTCATTAGAAACATAAAAGCCAGTTATAGAGATATGAACAGTCACAATGACATATGAGAAGATTGATATATGAAAATCTATATGGTATTAACATGAAAATTAGATAATGCTCTTCTTACTGGTATCTACCTTCAAAAATTTTGAATATAAGTAAGGCTTGATTAAGATACAACAAGAGGAAAATATTAGGATTTTAGAAAATTCTCTATTGAATTCCCCTTAAAAACAAAACCTTTATGTAGACTGAATTATAGCTCCAAATTATTCAAGCCCCTCTAATATTGATATCCATCCATATCACCATTATACCTTTGTTGTGTGAACAGTAAAATTTCTCACCTCCTTTCTTTGAACTTGCACAATTGACTTGCTTTGGCCATAAGATGTGACATATGTTACCATACACAACATAATCAAAAGCTTGAACTGTGTTTGCATATGTGGATTTGCCTTCCTGAACTCTCACTTTTAGTCATAAGAAAATCGTGTCTTAGATAGATGCTGCTGGTTTATGAAGAATGAAGGCCACATTTTGCAGAACTTGATCTAATCTGAAACTTGGAGCAGCCAAACCCAATCTAGATCAGTAGAACTACAGATATCCCATAATGGCATGGGTAAGAAAATATGCTAATTGTTATAAGCCACTGAGTTTTAGGGTAGTTGGTTATGCATCATCAGTCTCACAATCTCTTCCAAGGAGAGCAGCTATTGAAAGAAAAAAAAACTGGTGTCGGGGGTTGGGGAACTGGATAGCATGTGGCAAGCATACTATAATAAGAGGAGAGAAAGACTGAAAGACTATTAGGAAAGTAATAAAAAATAGAGAAAATGTCAACCTATGCCATATAGTGGCCAAACATTTGACAAAACTGTCACTAATGATAATGAGGAAAACAGAGAACACATCTAAGGAATTTGTCGTGTTGATTGAAATTTTGAAGTGACTTCTGAAATTCCAAAGAGGTTACTAGACTCTGAATTTGATAAAGTTTTGTAAGACAGGAAAAACTGGAACAGTAAAAATAGAATTGAGAGGAAATATGAAGAACCCAGAAATGCTAGGGTTGCAAAATTGAAAAATTAAACTGTTTTTCACCATATAAAATATATGATTATTAACATATAGCCTCAGGGGAAAGAATGATTCTCTGGTACTTCCAATAAAATATAGCTTCAAAGTATGACAAAATTAAATATATAGTTACAATACTATTTTTTAAATGTTTGAAAGATCTTAAATGAACATTTAGTAGATCTCTGTAACTGAACAAGAAGGGGGAGCTCCTAGAAAACTTAAAAGTGTGGTCTACCAGGCATCTTATACTTCTGGAGAAACTATAATTGCAATTAAAATGAGAGGCACATCTCAGAAATAATTGTGGTTGTAGCTATTGTATGAGACTAATTCAAATACATGGAAATTTTACAGTTTTTCAGGGAGTTGTGTTGGCAAAATCTCTCTAGTCTGGACTAAAAGAGACTGAAAACGTTCAAGATATAAAAAGACCTTCAAGCCTCCTACTTTTTACACGGAGAAAGAAGGTTCAAAAACCACTTGTGCTCTAAATAAAAGTATATTTTCCTATGCGCTCTTCAGAAGCAATCAAGGAGATTTTGGGAAAAGGAAAGACCTCCAAAATGACAGGAAAGGAGCTGTGAGAACAACTTCCAGAGAACAGACAGAGAACCTAATCAAGGATCGTTGCCTGACCCAGACTAGGTGGACTTGGCAATATTTGTTCAACAGGAATATAAAATTTCAATGGGCCATTGACTGATATGTGCATCCCATTATCATTCTTTTTGAATGGAAATTGTTATGATATTTTTTCCATCCATGTTATAAAAGCATAATTTGAACACTGGTGAACTTTTAATTAGTTCATACGTTTCTGGATCACAAGAAACTATATCTGGACATAATATAGATCTTTTGATTCTAGACTTTGAGTCTGCTGCTATGATTACACAAAGATTTTGGGGGTTGTTGCATAGCAATGAGTATATTTTACACATGAATAATTTTAAACAACAAAGAAGTTGCAAAACATTGAATCATTTTTCTCAATTCTTAACTCTCCTGCAATAATATTATACATTTACACTCCTGTCATGGTTGGAAGGACTGAACTAACCAACTGTTGCTTTGGGCTTGATCACAAACCTTGCTTTGAACATAAGATGTAAGTGGATGTGACATTAGCAAAGGCTTAAGTTCTTTGCAACTGAATTTGCATTCTTGTACTCCTGCCTTTAATATGTGAAGAATATGCCTTGGGTGGGTTTGGGGTCCATGAAGAGTGAGTGATACTTGAAGATGATCTGAATACAACCTTCAGTTTGAAGTTTAGCCCAACCAAGTCTGTCCAAGCATAACTAAGATCCATGAGGATAAAATACTTATTTTTGTACAGAACTAAGATTTTGACACATTTGTATGGTAATAGTTAAATTATACATTGTCTTTTATTTAACAAAATACATTCATGAACCTTTGAGAATAAAAAGAATACCTATTGCATTGTCTCAAAGGGGCATCAGAAAAGAAAAGGTTGAATCTTGGCATAATAAAATGACATATATTTACAAGGAAGAACAGGGACCCAAGCAAAAGTGAAGGGGCTTAATCGAAGAAAATTATTCTGAAGCAAAATAATATCTGAATCTACAGATTAATAGTCTATGCTATTTTTCAGTAAAAAAAGTGAATCAAAATCTCAAATAATAAGTGATATTTTGGTGAACATAATGAAATTCACAACTATTCTTCTGTTTAAAGTAACTCTCAAAATTTTTTAATATTTTCTGCCAACTCAATTACAGTGGGGATGCACCAGCATAGCACCTTCGGTGCTTGGTGGAGCCAGATCACAGAGCCAGTTTGTTCAGACACTAACCACCCTGGCAGTTCCATAAGGAGGTGGCCCTCAGACAAATCAGAGACTTCATGATATTTTTCAAGGTGGATCTAGAAGATAATAGCTTTCCTTTTTTTGTTGCTAACCCTTGAGAATGTGTGCCTGGAGCTGCTCATAATCATATTTCCCATAGAAGTCTTCAGCACAAAGCATAGTGTAGAAACAAATAAGAAAAACCTGATAATTCTGAGTACTTATGACAGTCATCCTTAAAAGTACCAATATCCCTCCCCTTTCCAGTTCATCTGTGCAATCTTTCAAACTCCTTTTTTGTGTTAATGTCAGTTCAAATTTAATTTCTATTACTTTCATTGAAAGTTTTCCGTTTAATGTATTTAGACTTCAATTTAAAGATAAATTCTCATGTCATTTTGATAGGAAAAAAAGCAGTTCACTTACCAAGAGTTAATAAAAAAGTCCTCAGACTTTAGGACATTAGTGTTTACTTCCAAATAAACATAAGAATAAAATCTATAAGTTCTGAATTCTGAGTGGATAAAGAAAAGATACAAATCAAGATTTTATATAGATTTAAATCATTTTGAATGTATAAAGAGTGATATCATATAACAAATCAGGATATATTGTGAACATAAATCTTTGAAAATCAACTTAATGGAGGAATCTAACCAAAGACTGAATAAAACAAAAACAAAACTTGGAAATGGAGCCACTATAACACAAAAGGATTGGGAATAAAAAATCAATACCATGGCTTATGGAATTATTGAGTCATGGCTACATAAATGTGTGAATTATGTTTGATGAAAATGATAGACACTGAGAGAAAAAATACACCCAATAAAAATAATAATATACTGCAATGAATTAGACCAAAATTCCAGCATTACAATAAAAGTCTAAGGCGAGGAGTAGAAAAGAGGTGGGAGTTAATGAATTCCTCATGTTTGAGAAAAGAAATGTAACATATACTGTTCATATTTATATATGAGATAAAGATATTAGCATATTATTTAAAATATAAATAAAACCATCACAGGAAGTAATAAGAAAAAATAACCATATGATTTTCAAATTGAGAGAAGTGGAATTGAAAGCAAGAAAACATAGAGCATATGGCAAAATATAGAAAAAATAGTAAGATGTGTTATAGTAAAACATAAAAATACAGAATATGTATTAATGTCAAATATAATACAAGTAAATGTAATTGATAAATTTCTCTATAAAAATATGCACTGTTTGTATTTACAAAAGAAAAAAGGCAAACTATATGTCATAGACAACAAATATATCTAAGATAAATGAATCAAAATATTCAAAGCAAAAGGACAAATATAAACCTCTGCATTGTCTCATTTCCAGGCAAATGCTATTGCAAGGAAAGCTGACATCTTTATAGCTAGATCAAACAAGTTTGATTCAAGGAATTAATGCATTAAATGTGACAGAAGGGAGCATTTTTGATAATAAAGAATGTAATTAACAGTTAGTATACTGCTGTCATTTTTCTTTAAGCCAGAAATTAACATAACATTAAAACACAAAGCCAAGACTGAAGCAAGTACAAGGAAAAATCAAATCTAGAGAATAGCAATAGAACATTTTAATTTACTTTTCCCTGCTCATAACAAAGATATGTAAAAATCTAAACCCTATAGTATTGATTAATATGACATTACTTATGTAAAATCTCTGATAATAGAATATATGATATAGTCAAAGGACATTTATAAAAATTTACTGTATGTTAATCTAAAAACACTACCACAAGTTCAAATAAAAAATGCTAAAATGGTGCAGATAACATTTATTAACCATATTATAATATGACCAGAAACACAAAGAGCTAAAAAACAAAATGACCAACTGTTAAAAGATGAAATTTTTTAACTTTTAGTTCAGAGTGGAAATCAAAAGATAATGAACTATCTAGAAAACAACATTAGTAAAAATATCATATATCAAAACCCATGGGTCAAGACTCAATTTGTGTCTGTTGGAAGATTTGTGTCTTTACATATTATAACAATGAAAAAAAAAGATGTTATATATTCAGTTCAAGGAGGTTAAAATTACAAAACAGGAATACAAAAGAAGGGAAAAATGATAAGTTGATTTTGACATATTAAATATAGGAAACAGAATAGACAAAAGTACAAAGAAGAAAATTAAAAGGCTAAAAAATACTACTAGGATGTGGGATAAAATAAGTCATTGGAGACTTTATGATCTCTAAATGTAAATTTAAAAAATAGAAATTTAGTATATATCAAAGTACAATCTAAATTAGTGGGAGAAAACATACAGGGTTCAGAAGAAATAATACCTGCTTGAATGTGGTTGGTAGGGTAATAATATGGGTGTAATAATTTATAGTTTTAATTCAAACATTTCACTTAAAATGTCACATGGTGTGCTTGAGTGTGACATTGCTATGTTACAGAATTACATGCTCATTTTATAATAAAAGATTTTGTAACAAAAAAGGGATGCATTATTTGTACCAGACCCTGTATTAGTCTTTTTCTTGTTGCGATTGGCCAGTATGGGTACCAGCAAAGTGGGACTCCAGTGTATTATTGGTTCAGTACTTACACTAACATACATTTGAGATATAGTAAAGGTTTACAATTTTAAATATAAAAAATAGAATGAAAGTTCTGGATAAAACATAGGAGACTTTATGTTCAAGTATACAGTAGGGAAGGATCCTGAACATGATTTCATAAAGATAGAAAGAAATATCTGAAGGAATAAGTAATATAAATAAATGAGGAAATTATCTGCAACATTTATGACAAAGGCAAACTTTCCTTAACAAAAAAAGTATTTTAATATCAACAAAAACTATGAATAATCAATAATAAAAATGTGCATAGGGCACAAAGATGTAGTTTATAAAAATGTACACATCTGAAAAGCTGCTCAGTTTCATTCATATTTAAATGCACAATTTTAGGCAATCATCTTATTAAATTGAACTGATTAAAATTATAATAGTATTGACAAAAACCTGGCCTAGAAATATATACTCTCCTATACTATAGGGGAGAGTGTTAATTAGCACGGCCATTTTGGAAAGCTATTTAGTAATGTCTATCAAAATGTTAAACACTCATACCTTACTTAGCTCAGCATTTTCTCTTCCAAGAACAAAGTTTTCTGCAGATATATCGGCCAAAGTTCCCTAAAACACCCACACAAGTACAAGGTCTGTCCAGAAGTTATTCAGTCATGTAATATGAAAAATAGAGACATTTATTAAAGATACAAAAATACAAGAAACATTTTACCTAGAGGAATGACATCTCAGTCCCCTTCAAATAGGCATCACCTCACACAGCTCTCCCAGTCTCCATCAGCTGCCTTGTTGTATTTGCCTGAATCTCATTGATGGTCTGAAATCTCTTCCCTTTCAAAGGTTATTTTAGTCTTGGGAAAACCCAAAAGTTGTAGGTTGCCAAATCTAGACTATAGTGTGAGTCGAGTCACCTGATTTGATGTTTCATCAAAAAACTCTGGACTAGAAGTGATGCATGAGTGGGCACATCATCATGATGAAGTTACCAATCCTCAGTTGACCATAGCTGCAGCCTTCTGAATCATCTGAATAGTTTCTGTGGATGAATGTAGAAGCTTAATGCAAAATTTGATGCAGATTCATTGCTCTACTCACTCAGTCATTTTGAATGTGACAGCCACATAGTACACATGCTCACTCAATGGTGTCTACCGCTCCCATTGACTAATACAGTGAAGGCATCATTGTTTGTTTTTTACATACCCTTTACCTCTTCAACTGTGAAGTCATCATTATTCATGCATGAGCATTCCAGTCCACTCTTCTTGGCTGCCAGGTTATATCAGTGTTGCAGAGACTGTTCTTATTATATTAATAATGGTTGGAATTTTTCTGGACAGACCTCATCTATTCATTATCACACTATTAATGGAGTTAAAAAAAAAAGATTAAACTAAAAAGCCCTCAATGTTTATCATGAAAGAACTTGGTAAGTATATGACGGTGCACATTGTTGGACAAGGTTCATAGAGAAGCTGTGAGGGCCAATTGACCCTCCAGCCAGGCTCAGGCAATCAGAGGCTCTTCACCCTCTCCCAGTCCCTTGGAAGGTACTTTCTGCCCACTGTTCCCATAGTGAAAACTGTCAACAAGAAGGTAGCCTTGAAAGAAAAAGATGGTGTTGAGAAACCTAGATTAAATACAAGAGAGAACCCATCTCAGGCCTCTATATAAACATTTTAGATTTAGCAGGTGGGTGAAGAAATCTACTCATCTGTGGTCACCAAGCCAAGCCTCAAATGTAAGTTCCCTTGCTTATTAAACCTGCCACCTACAAACCTCAAATGACCTGCCTCTTTCTTCTGTCTCTCCCTACCCTTGTGTATAGGGGGCCCATTTCAAATTTTACCTGGAAGCTTCAGAGTGTGTGAACCAACACATACTTAAATATTATAGTCTTTCAAAGATAACTTTTAAAAGGTATATCTAACATGTACTAACCAAAAAAGGTATCCAAACATATTAAGTATAAAAATGCAAGTTGTAGTACTGTAGTTATAAAATTCCTTAATTTGTATAAAAGTATATGAGGCATATAAGATTTTATATAATATATTGTAATACAATGTAATTTGATATAATACAAATGTGTTTATGATAGAATATGTTCTTCAAGAAAGCTGAAAAAAACTATTAACTGTAGTTAATAGATACGATGGATAGGGAGATGAGATTTTTTCACTTGATTATTCTTCTCTACTATTTGACTTCATTTTGTTATGAGTCTACACTAATTTCAAGAGGCCCTAGGCATCATAGTTCGGAGTTTACATTGTGGACCTGGATCATATAAGTTTAATGTCTGATGTCACCATTACTAGTTGTGTGGCCTTGGGCAAATTATTTAATCTCTCAGATACTCAATTTCCTAATCTGTGAAATAGTAATAAAAAAAGGAGCACAGATGAAAAAGATGCTACAAGCATCTTTTGTGGATACATGCTTTCGTTGGCTCTTATTTACTTAGGTGTGTACTGCAATCATTGGATGTTTGAGAGGTGTGCTTTCCATAAGCAATGTATGAGAATTCCACTTTCTCCCATATTTTCCAACATTTGTTGTTAGTAATTTATTATTTATTATATCTTATCATCTGTTAGCAAAATCTTATTATTTGCTTCTTGTTTATTTTTAGTCATTTTACTGACTATGAAATAATATCTCATTGTGATTTCAATTTGCACTTCTCTAGTTGACTAATTACCTTGAGCATTTTTCATGTGCTTTCTGGACAATAAAATATGTACTTCTGCAATGTTTCTTTAGGTCTTTTGGCAAATTTTACTGAGTTGTCTTTTTGTTACTTTATAGGAATTATTTATATATTCTAGATATGTCATTATTGAGATATATGTATTGCAAATATTTACTTCCATTATGTAGTAATGCTAGTTCTATGCCATTATAAATAATGTTTCTATGAAGATTTAGATAGAAATATTTATGTGGATAAATGCTTTCATTTCCCTTGGGCAAATATCTAGAAGTGAAATTGCTGGGTCACTTGGGAATTATGTATTTAACTTCATAAATTACTGCCGTGTTTTCTACAGTGGCTCTGTCATTTTTGCAAACCCCCCAGCAAGATATAAAAGTTCCAATCATTCCACATACTTTTTCACAATGGGCATTGTTAGACCTTTTGACTTTAGTGGATGTATTATGGTTTAAATTTGCATTTCCACAATGACTAAAGACTTGAACACCTTTTGCCATCTGCTTATTGCCCATCCATGTATCTTCTTTTGTGAAGTCTGCTTAAATTTTGCCCATGTTAATTAGTACTGTTTGTCTTATTATTGCATTGGAATATGTATTCTTTATATATACTAATTTCTGAATTTATTCTTCAGTATTTTATTTTTCTTGGTGCCATTACAATTGGAGTTGATTTTTAATTTTTTTTTACTAATTATTGATAACAAGCATATTAAACACAGTTTACAGCTCTATACTTACCTTGCATATACAACCTTGATATACTCACTTAATAGCATATCAGTTTATTACATTTTTCTTTGCACACAATTATGTTTTCTTCAGAGTTTTATTTCTTCCTTTTCCATAGTTATGGGGTTTTTTTTGTTTATTTACTTTGACAAATTTCAATGGATAGAACTGATAGTACAATGTTGATTAAAACCTTGACTGGACTTGATATTAAATGGAAGTCATTGAGCCTTTCACTGTTGAGTATAATGTTAGCTACAAGGTTTTAGAGACGCCCTTAATGTGGTTGAAGAATTTCCCTTCTATTTCTTGTTTGCTAGCATTTTAATTTTTAAAATAAATGAGTATTGAATTTCTGATATGCATTTCTGGACCTATTGAAACTATCATACACTTTTACTGCTTTATTCTATTAATGTACCAAATTACAATGAATAATTTTGGGATGTCAAATCAACCTTGCATTCCTTAGGAAAATCCTATTTCGTCAGATGTGTTATTAATTTATATGTTGTTGAATATAATCTTAAAAAGTTTTGTTAGAGATTTTCACATGTGAGTTTATGAGGGATTTATATCTGTTCTGCTCTTTGTTGTGATATCTTTGGATTTGATATCAGTATTTGGCTTCAGAATATGAATTGGAAAATAATGCCTTCCTCTCTGCTTTCTTTTTTATTTATTTTTATGTGTTTTTGTTGTTTTCTAATTAACAAATTAATTTGTTTGTTTGTTTATTGTTGTTCAAGTAGTTAACTCCATTTTCCCCTACCACTCCCCCCACCCCAGACATCCCCACCTCCCACCCTTGATCCCACCCCTCTTTGGTTTTGTCCATGTGTCCTTTCTAGGTGTTCCTTAAAACCCTTCCCCCTTTCCTCCCTATTACCCCCTCCCACCTCCCCTCTGGTTACTGTCAGTTTGTTCTTAATTTCAGTGTTTCTGGTTATATTTTCCCTGCTTGTTTGTTTTATTGATTAAGTTCCACTTAAAGGTGAGATCATATGGTGTTTGCCTTTCACCGCCTGGCTTGTTTCATTTAACATGATGCTCTCTAGATCCATCCATGCTGTTACAAAGGGTAGGAGCTTCTTCTTTCTTTCTGCTGCATAGAATTCCATTGTGTAAATGCACCATAGTTTTTTGATCCACTCATTACTGACAGGCACTTAGGTTGCTTCTAGCACTTGGCTATTGTACATAATGCTCCTATGAGCATTGGGGTACATAGGTTTTTTGAATGGGTGTTTCAGAGTTCTTAGGTATAATCCCAGCAGTGAAATCCACTTTCATCACTTCTTTTCAACATAGTATTGGAAGTCCTAGCTGCAACCATCAAACAAGAAAGGAGATAAAAGCCATTCAAATTGGAAAGGAGAAAGCAAAACTGTCATTGTTTGCAGATGACATGACAGTGTACATAGAAAATCCTATAGACTCCACCAAAAAAACTATTCAACCTAATAAGTGAATTTGGCAAAACAGAGGGATACAAAGTCAATATTCAGAAATCAAAGGCATTTTTGTATACCAACAATGAAATATCAGAAACAGAAATCAGGAAAAAAATCCCATTTGATATAGCAGCAAGAAAAGTAAAATACCTGAGAATAAACCTAATCAAGGAGGTAAAAGACCTGTATTCAGAAAACTATACAACACTGAAGAATGAAAATAAGGAAGGCACAAACAAATGGAAGCATGTACTGTGTTCATGGACTGGAAGAATTAACATCATCAAAACATCCATACTACCCCTCTGTTTGCTGTAAGAGTTTGTGTATGATTGCTGTTATTGCTTCTTTAAAAATCTGATAGAATTAATTATTCCAGCTATCTCAAGCTGAAGTTTATATTGTGGAGTGCCTTTTAATAATTAATTCAATTTCTTTAATAGATGTAGAGCTATTCAGATTTTTCTACATTTTCTTGGGCTAGGTTCACAAATATCATGATTCCTTTAAGAAATTTTCATTTCATATAAATCATTAATTTTTTAGCATGAGGTTGTTCATAATGGTCCTTTATTATCATTTAATGTCTGTAGCATTTCTGGTGAAACACTCTCATTTATAATTGTGGTAATTTATGTCTTTTTACTTTTTTTCTTGAACAGCCTGACTAGAAGCTCATCAGTTTTATTTATCTCTTCCAAGGAAAAGCTTTTGCATTCATACTTCTTTTTTACTATTTTTCCTGGGTTTTGTTTAATTGGTTTCTGCTCTTATCTTTATCAGTTCCTCACTTCCAATTATATTTTTTATTCTGCTTTTATTTTGTGACTTCTTAAGAAAGAATTACAAATTATTGATTTTGGACCTTCCATCTCCGTAATATAGCATATCATTTAAAGCCATGACTCTTTCTAACACTGTGTTAGCTGCATCCCACTAATTTGATATGCTGTATTTTAAATGTTAGTCAATCAGAAAACTTTTTCCCTTATAATCCTTTGACCCATCAGTTGTTTTAAAAATATATATTTTTAACCCTTGCCAGTGTAGCTATGTTGGTTGGAACATAATCCCATAACTGAAAGGTTGTGGGTTCAATTCCTGGTCAGGGCACATACCCAGGTTTCAGGTTCCATCCTCTATTCCCACCCTGGTTTGGATCCAGGAGCATACAATCCCCAGTCCAGCACAACCCACAGTCTAGTGTAATCCCCAGTCTGGGCAATCCTCAGTTTGGGCGCGTACAGAAGGCAACAAATCAATATGTCTCTCATGCATTGATGTTTTTCTTTCTCCCTCCCTTTCTAAAAGGAATAAAAATATTTCCTCAGGTGAGGATAAAATTGTGTATATACACACATACACACATGCAGACTATTTTAAAATTATACATATATAATTATATACATTATATAATTACACATATATTTAATATTTCATATATAATTATATATTTATATATAGTATATCTAATATTTGTATATATTGTATATAAATGTACTTATATACCCTTTATAATTTCTATATATATTTCTATATTCTTTATATATTTATATATAATATATAAATACAATATACATATAATATATAAAGATATACTATATATAAACATATATTATATACTTTATACATTTATTTATATGTCATATATACTATGATGTATAATAGTATACTATATAATATTTATATATTTATTAATGTATAGAGATATATATTATGTGTATAATATATTTTTTATTTGTATGTGAATTATATATTATATATATACACACATACATAGAGTTTATTTTTCAAGTTTTTTTTATTTTCTAAGAATCTGAAAACACCAATTCAAAAGAACCTATGCACCCCAATGCTCATAGCAGCATTATGTACAATAGCCAAGCACTGGAAACAGCCTAAGTACCCATCAGTAAATGAGTGGGTCAAAAAATTGTGGTACATTTACACAATGGAATATGATGCAGCAGAAAGAAAAAAAAAGGAACTCCTGCCCTTCATAACAGCATGGATGGAACTAGAAAGCATTTTGCTAAGTGAAATAAGCTAGGTGGTAAAAGACAAATACCATATGATCTCATGCATGAGTGGAACCTAATCAACAAAACAAATAAGCAAACAAAATATAACCAGAGACATGGAAATAAAGAATGAACTGACAGTGACCAGAGGGAAGAAGGAGCGAGATAATGGGGCAAAGAAGGGGAAGGGTCAAGTGAAAGAACATGTGTAAAGGACCCATGGACAAGAGCAATGGAGGGGAAGATTGAATGTGTGGGGCAGGGCAGGAGAGAGTAACAGGGGAAAAAGTGGAACAATTATAATTGAACAATAATAAAAAAGGAATAAACAGGAAAAAAGAAAGCAAGTAACATATTTTTATTAAAGTCTAATTTAATGCCACCTTGGCTGGTGTGGTTCAGCTGGTTGGAGTGTTGTAATGTTGCAGGTTTGATCCCTGGTCAGGGCAAGTGTGATCCCTGACCAGGGCACTCAGAATCATCTATCATTCTAGTACCCGAGGGAATCAATGGATGCTTCTCTCTTGAATAGATGTTTCTTTCTCTCCTTTCCTCTCTCCTTTTCTCTCCCTCTAAAAGCAATGAAAAAATATACTTCAGTGAGAATAAATAAATTCTAATTTAATGTCATCATGTTCAGAGCATATAAAGTATTTTAGTTTTTTAAACTTCTTGGGACTTTTTAAAGTTAATATTCTAAAAATATCAACTAGCTCTCTTTCTTTTGATAGAAATGTTTAAAATTTCTATATCCTTAGTGATTTCCAGTGTACTTCTATCAATTATTGAAAGAAGAAAGTAGAAATTCCCAATTATAATTGTAGGCTTGTTTATTTTCTTTTTATACCTCTCAGGTACATTCTAATTTACTGTGAAGTTCTGTAATTAGGTACATAAACATTTTGGATTATTAAGTCTTCTTGATAAATTTATACTTTTATCAGAATTTCTTCATA
The DNA here is from genome assembly GCA_004024845.1 of Tonatia bakeri. NCBI lineage: Eukaryota > Metazoa > Chordata > Mammalia > Chiroptera > Phyllostomidae > Tonatia > Tonatia bakeri. Next base: position 136,898 of record PVIA01000881.1, read on the forward strand.
ATCTCTGTTGATATTTCTGGCCCTGAAGTCAATTTTTTCTATTATTAATACAGCCACTCCAACTTTCTTATAACTGTTCTCTACAGTATACATTTCTTTTTTTGTAACTTAGCTGTGTTTTTATTGTTAAAGTGCATTTTCTATTTTGGTCTTGCTTTTTATGTATCCTGATGATCTTCTTTAATTGCAATGTTTAGACTATTGGCCTTTAATGTTATTGAACTGATTGTGTTTTTTTTCTATTATTTTGCCATTTGCTTTCTTTTCATCCTCTCTGTTCTTTGATATTTCCTTTATCTTTTTTTCTGACTTCTTTTGGATTTAACAGATGAGTTTTTTTATGTTTTTATGATTCCATTTTATTTCCAACACTGATTTAGTAGCTATTCCTCTATTTTTTCAGTATATTTTATTAATGGTGTTATTACAGTCACCCCAATTTCTGCCCCCAGCCCCTCTTCTAACAGGTACCCCACTTTCCTCCAGCAGTTTTGCCTTAGTTCATGTCCATGGGTCATGCATATAAGTTCTTTGGCTTCTCCATTTCCTATACTATTCTTAACATCCCTCTGTCTATTTTGTACCTACCAATTATGTTTCTTAATCCCTGCACCTTTTCCTCATCTTCCTCTTCCCCCTCCTAGCTAATAACCCTCCAAATAATCTCCAGTCCCATGATTCTGTTCCTCTTATGGTTTTGTGTTTAGTTTATTTTTTTGTTTTATAGATTCAGTTGTTGATAGTTGTATGTTTGTTGTCATTTTAATGTTCATTGTTTCTACCTTCTTCTTTTTCTTAAATAAGGCTTTTTAACATTACATGGCTTGATGATGATCCTTTAGTTTTACCTTGTCTGGGAAGCATGTTATCTGTTTTTTTGTTTTTATAATGGTAAGTTCTTGCAATGGCACAAAAAGAGATCATGGTGCTTGGAGACATATATTTTCCTATCAGAATTAAGAATCATACCCAAGGTCAGGCAATTTAAAGCTGAAGAAAAACATAATATTTAGGAGGAGTAAGTTTTGATTTTCACTGACTTAAGAGTCACTCTCTATGATCAATCTGTTAAATAGAGGCACTAGCTGCTAAATGAAATAAATAAGAAATTCAGAACCTAACACAGAAACAAACAATAACAGCAGCAAAAATAAAAAGGGTGCTGATTTGATTCCTATAGCAATCCTAAAAGCATAGACTTGGGAGGTGCCTCCAGGAAAATGTGAGGCCAGGTAATTCTCTGGAAATAATACAAGTAATTGACATGCCCTCACCACACCTTTTACTATGTTTCATTGAAACTTTTCACTTATACCTCCAATGACTATTTCCCCAGCTGTTGAGGAGCCACCTGTGAAGGTAATAGACATTAGAGCCCTACCTGGCAGAAACAGAGAAGAGTGAGCAAGTCAACTACCAGAAATTCAGGACTTTGAAATGTCCTATTCATAAGAAAATGCAGGCTCTGTCTCTGGCCAAAACTCACACGCAGTTTAAAACTACATTAGTGCTCTGGCTGGTGTGGCTCAGTAGGTTGAGCACTGTCCTGAAAACCAAAGAGTCACCAGTTAGATTAGATTCCCAGTCAGAGGAGATGCCTGGGTTGCAGGCCAGGTCCCCAGTAGGGGCTGCGTGAGAAGCAACCACACATTGATGTTTCTCTCCCCCTCTCTTTCTCCCTCCCTTCCCCTCTATCTAAAAATAAATAAATAAAATATTTTTTAAAAATTAGTAAATTCAGAGAGTGACATAGTGTTGTTTCCGGCATTAGACATTTTTGCTATTTTTTAAACTATAACTGGTGAAGATTGTTTTTGATTAATTACTTTCTGTCTCAGATGAATATTTAACAAAAATCGAATAGAAGGTGAATATACAACTCCCCACCCCAACACAAAACACATACACCATGATCCTTTTCCAGGACGTGAGCCTCATTCTGTCCATTTGCAACTCAGTTCTAAAACTGTAAAGCTGCTTTCTGAAGTTCTTCACTCCCCTAATTTCCAAATGTAACTCATTGTTTCCTTTCATTTTCCATCCCGTTATACATACCTCGAAGTTATGATTGTTTCTGTTCAAACCACACTCCAGCCACCTTGCTTAATTCCCTGGCAGAGAGTATAGTGGGCAGGTGCCCAACAAAATCCTTTTCTCTATTTCTGATATTTTTCTTTTGCTTACATCCTTGACCATTTCCTAACTCTATAGATTAGGGAAAAGAGAATATTTAAGGATACTTTACACTTTTTCTTCTTAAATCCTTATAGAATATATACTTCTATTTCCATTACTCTGCTCCCAACTTGTTTTTACTCAATACTTTCCCTACTTCCAAGTGTCACACAACTCCTAAACAGAGAACATTTCTAGACTTTGTTCTCTAAGAAGCAGATGCAGATACCAAGATGGAATAAATCATAGAAAAGTGTTTTGTTTTGTTTTTAATGGGAAACATTGTGAGAAAAAAATGGGAAAGGAGCTGGGGAAGGTCAGGATAACTGCCAGAATGCAGTTAAGTTGAGCCTGAGTGAAGGAGAAATGGAAGAACGTTGGGTGGAAGTTTCTTTTCCACTCTGCAGTTAAGAGCAAGTTCTATAATGCTATCAGGGCATCCTCTAGCTGGTTGGCCATCAGAGCACAGCTGCCCCTTTTCTTCCAGGACCATAAGTGCCATAACTGTGTGCAGTCATTAGCGAACAACCACAGATTCAGCACAAATGCACTGGTATACTTCAGAGCCCCACACTGGGACCCTTGATCAACTAAGCCTTGTATAGTTGGAGAGCTTCCAGGCATAATCGCCGGCCTAATTTTCCTTTATTTTTTTTTTTCAGAAGAGGAAAGGGATTTTGAATATGGAGGAGGAAAATGTTGCACCATTTCTCTTTTTTCTTAAATCCCTGCCTACACCACTTGTTATTTTTCATTTGTGTTAGATGAATAAAGGCCTAGGGTTAATAATTCACCTCTATCAGGGCACCAAGTGATATTTTCAGAGTAAAATTAGAGAAATACAATAAAGGAAAACATCATCTAAAGTATTTGAAAATCTTTCTAAAATCCTTTCAAAACCCAAATAAATTAATGTCACATAAATCCTCTAATTAAACTTGTTTTTTCTAAAGTACCCAAAACAAGATAAATAAAAATAAGTATCCCTTTTTTTCTGTTTTGGTTAGTTATGTGTGTTGTGAATTTGCACCTATTTTTCATTTGAAAAGTGCAACATTTCATGGAGAACTTATGTGCATGACCCATGAGCATGAGCAATGGGGAGGGGATTGCGTGAAGGAGTGGGGCCTGCTGGGTAGAGGATGTCAAAGGGGGAAAATCAGGACAACTGTAAAAACATAATCAATAAATATAATTAAATAAATAAATAAAAGTAAAAAAGAAGTAAAAGTTCAACATTTCAGATATATTATGCTAAATGTAGGCTTATATGAGTAACCTAGGATCCTATCATTTATGACATGGATGACACTGCTTCTATGGGGAAGTAGGTTCCAAGTTCCCAGTGATGAGTTCATAAATGAGCTTTTGGGATAGAGTTGAAAGTGGAGATGTGTTATATCTTTCAGTAGCACACTATGTGATCTTTACAAAATGTTTCCTCCTATTGTTGGAGTCCTCCCATACCACTCTGGAACAGGGATGTAAGCAACAATTGCTTTTGCTTCTTTCTTTCTCCATTTAAGATTCATACCTGAGTAGCCACAAACCTCTGCCCAAACCTGTACTCCTCATTTTCATTAACTGTCTCCTCCCATGTTAAATTTAAATTTGAAGCAAAATTCTGTTTTCATGATTGAAATCAGAAGAGTTGTTAACCTTTGGAGAGGGGCTACTGATTTAGAGGGGAGAAAGGGAAGTTTCTAGGGATGCTGTCCACTTAAGCTCTTCACTTAAGATTTTTGCAGTTTATGCAATTAGAGTTGAATTAATTAATTTGAAAACACACCTGTTCTAAGTTTCATCAGTAACCCTATAAATTAATAAAAGATAATGAATCATTGTTTACAGTGAATTGTTTATCCTAGCTATGTGATATATCTGCATTTTAATCAGTATCATCATCAACTTACCCCAAGCTACACAAATAGAGTGATGCAGATGTTTACAATTTTAAGTGTTGGTAGTTGGTTGAGGAATTTGTTGTAAGATGTTCTGTCTTGCATGTTATCAAATCACATTACTCTGATTCGATCCTCTGCTTCATCGAGCCTGCTTTTGATTCCTTCTACTGTGTTCTTTAATTCAGAATTGTATTCTTCATTTCTTCTTGGCCCTTGTTGATTGCTTCTATGTCCTTTTTATGCTGTATAGTTTGCAGTAGGTTCCTCATAGTTTCCTGGTAGTTTTTGGTAATTCTCACTGAGTTTATTGAGCTTCCTTATAACCATTGTTTTCAACTCAGTATCTAATAGTTGACTTGCCTCTATTTCATTTAGCATTCTTTCTGAGAATTCCTCCTTTCCTGTTGACTGGGGATTGTTTCTTTGTCTTCCCATTGTTTGTGGGACTCTTCTTATTTGCTTCTGCTTCTTAAATTGACCTGTTTTGACTTTCTGACTTTGTGGTGTGAACTTCTATGGCCTATGAGATTCAGTGGTGCAGTCTCCTTGATCACCTGAACTTGATGCTCTTGGGATGTTTTTTATGCCTTTTATGCTGTTTTTCTGGATGTAACTGGGTTTTTATTGGTTTTTGGGTCATTCTTTTGTGGGTCCTTCCCTGCCACTGGTTGACTGAGGTCCACACCGCCCACCACATCTTGTGCACTGTTGTGCACATGCTGCCTGAACAAAACCACAGAGATCAAATCAACAGATTTTAGATAAGATCTCACCACTTTTGAAGTTAGAGGCTATTTCAGAAGTTGATAATTGTCCCACAAAAGGCATATAATTATAGGTGTCTGCTTATATTTGCATACATTTTCTTATGTATACATATGCTCATATAATATATAGGTGCCATTTTTAAAGATATATATGTAAATATACATAAAAATACACACACACATAAATCCCCCCCAAACAGTGAGAAAACAAAAATAAAAATGGATAAATGTATGCATACTTTTACAAAAAAGTTAATGCATTTTAGAAATAAACCAATACATTAGTCAGAAGCAACTTGTTTTTTTATAAAGATGTGGAAGCACAATGTAAGGGCCTGCACTAGCCATTGAGGAAGAACAACTGCTCAAATTATTCTGTTTTATACCTTTGTCCTTTTTCAACACTCACCAAACAGATCATTACTAACTAATAACATGATATACATATAAATATATGTATATGCAAATATACATGCATATATAGTCCCACCCACTAGAATAAAAGCACAGAAAGGACAAAGATTGTCCTTGTCTTTTATTATTCTATTCTTTCTAGCAGCTAGCACAGATACTTGGATATAATAGGTGTTCAATAAAAATGTTCTTCCTGCCTGACACATCTCATTCTTTCTTTTGGCTCTAACAAATTACCACAAACTTAATTAAAACAGCACATATTTATTATTTCAGTTTCTATAGATCAGAAATCCAGGTACAAAGCGGCTGCTCTGGGCTTTATATGGCCCAAATCAAGGTCTTCCTTTTTGGAGATCCTGTGGATGATTCCCCACACTGGCTCATTCAGATAGTTGGATGAATTCAGTTCCATGCTGCTGTAGCAGGGAGGTCCCCATGTCCTTGCTATCTTGGCCAGCTGCCATTTTCAGCATCTGAAGGCTGCCTACATTCCTTAGCTCTCCATCTTCAAAGATAGCAATGAGTAGAATCTTTCTCATACTTTGAATTTCTCTGATTTCCCCTCATGTCTCATATCTCCTCTGTTTTCCTATTCTTCCACATCTCTCTGCCTCACTTGTCTGCATTTAAGGCCCATGTGATTGCATCAGACCCAGCAAGGTAATCTTGCTGTTTTAAGGTCAATTGATTAGTAACCGTAATTAAGTCTGTCTCCAAAGCCCCTTCAGAGCAGTTTCTAGAAACATACTTTCTTGAATAACTAGGAATAAAAATATTAGAGAACTTATTTAGAATTTTGTTTACCACAGTCTTAAAATGTTAAGAATGCATATGAAACACTCAAAGCACTTTGCTCGGTGGAAACAAGACACAATATAAATGGTGGTCGTGATTACTAACACACATAAACTTTGCCTTGTTATGGGCATGAAAGTGGAATTTGGCAGGGAGTTATTTCCACATGCATTCTTTATCCAAATATTTTAAGGTGAGTGTTGTCAAGTTGCCTTGAGGAGCCTGGCTTAAAGGAAATATTATGGGAATTGTTACCATGTTTTAGAGCAGATGCGACTAAGATCCTAGTGGAAACAGAAGAATATTAAGTGAAGCCAATTAAGGTGGGAAAAATATGTGGTCCCAAAGTTGCATTTCCAGTATTTGATTTTTCTGTTTGTTTTTACCAATAATTCCAAATTAAATAAACATTCCTTATTTGGAAGGGAAGTAGCACTTAGTAAAAGGAGGCAAGGCAGTGAGATAAGAATGATTGCTGGTGGGGTGGAGTATAAAGTCCAACCCCCCAAAAAGGAAAGAAGACAGATTTTAACATAGGAACAAAAACCAAAAAAAAAAAGGAGAAAATATTATAAGAACAAAGTTTAAACTAGATGTAAACTTAAGAGAAATTATAGTACCAAAAAGATTATTAAATTTTTCTGTAATCAAAGAATTCCTTCTCTCTATTTTACAGTCTTGTCCATTAAAAAATGTATAGACTAGAAAAATGATAACCATATCCTGGTACTAGCTCATATGTCTATTTTCCTCCAGTTTTATACTCCTATATAAAATTAACTCTGCCCTCAATACAAAGAAGCATTCTTGTGGATGCTTGAAATCTAAAGCAATTTTACAAATAATTGTGACCAGCAAAGGGTTATCAGTCCATTAGAAAAGAAAACTTGATTTGGGTATTGGGATAAAGGAAATTGCATAATACCAGATACAAGGTATTGCTTTTAATCTCCAGTCTTCATGTGCATATTCTCAATCTTTAATTTACGTAAAGCAGCTTCCTTCCGATAGCTGTCTTCTGATTTCCCATGGTAACTCCCCAAATGCCCTACATTATTTCCCAACATCTGAAGCTCATATCATACCTATGCATCCTTAGAATTTGAATCACTACTCAGACATTCTTTGGAGACACCCCTAATGAGTTTATATCAATGTTCTTACTCCATATTTCCTTTGTGGGCCTTCATTGACTTCACCCATAAATCTGATTCCATGACAAGTTCAGCCTTGTGAGGATCCCTCATATACCCTTTTCTCGTAGATTTTGCAGTGCCTTTCCCCTCTTCCTACTCATTCGGTGGGTTTTACATTCTTCTTTATTTTCGAATACACAAAGCAAGAACTGGCTCCCGGAGCTGCAGTGAAAATTTCTGTCCTCTGGGTCATCACTGAGAGATTCAATGTCAATCTGGATGCGGCTGAGACGACTGACGACTGTCTGAAAGGCATCCCCTCGCTGCCTCTCCGGACAGTCTCGGAACAGCCTCTGCTTTCTTTAATTGTCACCAGAGCAAAGGTTTAATAATGGTTTCCATCACTTGAAGACAGAAGTCTGACTGCAGAACCGAAATGTGAAATCTTTGTGATTCGTAGCTATCATGTATTTTTTTAAACAGGAAATTTGCTTTGAAATAGAAGAAAGATGTTAATTTCTAGGTGTTCAGTCATTTCTAGATAACACTAACCAACTTAATTCTCATCTCTTCTTTGAGTGTTACATTGCCTCTGGATTTATCCATTAATCATGATTTTAATAACAAAGATAGAGCCAAATGCATTGTCAAATCCATTGAGGGGTAGTGGTGTTACTGTTTTCTACTAATTTTTTTTACACGACAAATCAAAAAGTCATTTTAAAACTGCTTTACAACTGTACATTTCATTCTAGAAATGTATTTTTTGTGTGTTGTTCATTGGCATTTAAACATCATTCTCCCTTCATAATCAATAAAATATATTTTTAAAATATCATCATCTTGATTTACATATTTAATTTTTCACTTAACCAAATAAACAAATAAAAACAAACTAAAATATCTTTCCCCTTGGATCTAGATTTCATGGTATTCCAAAATTTCTAAACAACCTATTCATTGAGGCTTAAAGGAACTATCTTCCTCCAAAATCTTCTGCTCCAACCAATTTGCTTCATTCACTGAAGGCTTATTTTAAGAAACATTGTAATATCTTCAGGGGCAGTTATTAAATATGTGGAGAATCTTACACCTTATATAAAGTGCCAAGGATGATAGCATGGGCTCAGTCTAATTTGGCTGGCTTTTTCTAAAAGCATTTATAATCATTAGATTTTTAAATTAATGCACTTTTTGAGTTTGTTTTATTTTTAAAAAATATTTTATTGTTAATGCTATTACAGTTATCCCAAGTTTTGCCTTTTTGCCCCCTTCCCCTTAACCCAACCCGCATTCCTACAGTCAAGTCCCACACTGTTGTTGTCGATGTCCATGGGTCATGCATATATATTTTAGGCCAATCCCTTCACCTTCTTTTGAGTCCTCACCGTACCTCACCCCTGTTACAGCTGTCAGTCTATTTTATTTTTATATGCCTCTGGTTCTACTTCGATTGTCAGTTTATTTTGTTCATTAGATTCCCCATATATGTGAGATCATAAGGTATTTATCCTTCACTGACTGGTTTATTTCACTTAGCATAATAGTGTCCAGTTCCATACATGCTGTCAGGAAAGGTGAGTTCCTTGTTTTTATGGCTACATAGTATTCCATTGTATAAATGTACCACAGTTTTTTGATCCATTCATCTACTGATAGGCACTTAGGCTATTTCCAGACCATGGCTATTGTAAATGACACTATTATTAACATAAGGGAGCATATATTCTTTTCAATTTGTGTTTCAGAATTCTTAAGGTATATTCCCAGCAGTGGAATCACTTGGCCACAAAGCAGTTCCATTTTTGCTTTTTGAGGGAAATCCATATTGTTTTCCACGATGGATGCACCAGTCTGCATTCCCACCAACAGTGCCCTAGTGTTGTTCCCTTTTCTCCACATCTTTACCAGCACTTGTTTGTTGATTTATTAATTATGGCCATTCTGACTGGTGTGAGGTGGTATCTCACTGTGGTTTTAATTTTCATCTCTCTGATGCCTACTGATGTTAAGCATCCTTTCATATGTCTCTGGGCCATCTCTATGAAGCTCCTCCTTGGAGAACTGTCTATTCAGGTCCTTTGCTCACTTTTAATTAGGCCGTTTGTCTTCCTGGTATTGGGTTGTATAAGCTCTTATATACTATTTTGGAAATTAATCCCCTCTTTCATGTATCATTGGCAAATATATTCTCCCATGCAGTGGGTTCCCTTCATTTTCATTCATGATGATGGTTTCTTTAGCTGTGCAGAAGCTTTTTAATTTGATGTAGTCCTATTTCTTTATTTTTTTTCCTTTATTTCCCTTGCCCTAGGAGATACATGGGCAAAAATATTGCTTTGTGAGACATCTGAAATTTCACTGCCTATGTTTTCCTCTAGGATTTCTATGGTATAGTGACATATTTAAGTCTTTTATCCATTTTGAGTTCATCGTGTAAGTTCGTGGTCTGTCTAGTTGCTTGCTTTCTTTCTTTTCTTTTTTTTTTTTTTTTTGCATATCCAGTCCAATTTTCCTGACACCATTTATTGAAGAGGCTATCTTCACTGCATTTTATGCTCATGCCCCCTTAATTGACCATAGAGACATAGGTTTATTTCTGGGCTCTCTGTTCTGTTCCACTGATTCATGTGTCTGTTCTTATGATAGTGCCAGACTATTTTGATTATAGGGCCTTAAAATATAGTATATCAGGTATTGTGATTCCTCAAACTTTATTCTTCTTTCTAAAGATTGCTGTGGTTATTCAGGGTCTTTTTCTATGGCCATACCACCCTGAAAGTGTGAGATCTTGTCTGATCTTGGAAGCTAAGCAGGGGCAGGCCTTGTTAGTATTGGGATGGACTTGACTTTTTAAAGCTGTTTTAATTTTATAGAAAAATTAACAGAAAGTACAGGGAGTTTCTCCTAAGTCCCTCATATCTACTGGCCCAATTTAACACTCCAGCTTTCAGATTGTAGCCTCTGGCTTACACCATCCTCATTGTTCCTTACTCTTTGTAAAGAAATTTAGCTCTTTACAAAGTAACATCTTATAAAAACTATCCATAATAAGCAAGGCACTAATTTTCATAAAATAAAAGACTTACCTTTTTATTGTTGGAAGGGCATGTGTTACTGTTTGTGAGCTTGCAGGGTTAGTGACAACCCCTTAGGTTGGTTATTTCTTCCTGTGCATAATTTCAAGATTTATGATAAACCAGTTGAGACAGTGTTTATATCAATTCTGACCCTCGTAGGCCCAAATGCTAGGGTTTTTTAAATAGGTGTGATTATTTGAATTAAAACTATTAACCCAAAAAATATTTCTATGATATTATCTCTATTTTACATGGAAAAATGTGTTTTTCCTTTTTTGTTAATGTAACTGCCATTTTAGGTATTTCAAATGTAGAAGAGAAAAAACTATGTCAAGCAAGATATTTTTTTTTGTAGGAAACAAAATGCCTACAAAGGGTAAATGAAAAGGGGAGATAGAGCAGTTTGAGACACCTGTAGAGAAAAGAGAGAGAAAAAAGAATTGTGAAATAAGGTCCTCAGACCACAATGAAGTTCTAAGAAAGTTTCAGTCGGGCTAACAGGGAATCTCCAAATCAAATTTGCTTGTTAGAATCTCAGATGAAGCAGGAATAGTTTGATCCTACTCCCTTAGGCATGTTTAGTCACTGGCTGAAAGCAGCACAGATGTGCCCATGGTCCATGGTCAGTCAGAAGACCCACAGCTAGTGACTATCAACCAGCTACACAACCCATATTAAGTTCACTTGAAGAGATATGTGAATGGGTTAACTTCCTGATTACAACAGTAAATTAAAATAATCCAAACAATATATTATGAACAGAACATTTAATCATTAACAATATAAATACATACTCTTTTAGATGTCATCTTAATTAATTTTCTTTAATTTTCCTTTTTACTCTTTAACCCCACCCTACTTTCCTGTCAAGCATCATAAAAAAAATCACCTGGACTCTCCCATGTAATATAATATGACTATTAACTTTCTTACATTCACATGGTGAAATTGAATGTAACATATCCAAGTAGTAGTAGCAATAAGATAAAGTAGGTATTGTCATATGCAAGAAATAACTTTACATCTGGAAAAATTATGTGCAAATAACAGTTTTAAATTAAAACACATTTTAAATATCATTCAGCTGAGAAAACTATATATTTAAATAGAACATGTAAAATTTATTTTGTAAAGTAAAAACTCTTTTAAAAACATAGCTCTTTCCCACTGCACTTTTTATTTAAACAATCAGAAGTTGCATTTAGTTGTATTCTTTTTTCCATGTGCCACTGTGGTTTATTAATTTTGGGGTAAATTTTTTAAAAAATATTTTATTTTACTCATCTTTAGAGAGAGTGGAAAGGAGGGTGAAAAAGAGGGAGAAAAACATTGATGTGAGAGAGAAAACATCCATCAGTTGCCTCACATGTGCCCAGCAGGGGACCTAATCTGCAACCCAGGCACGCACCCCAACTGAGAATCAAACCAGCAACCTTTCACTTCACAGCATCATGCACAACCAACCTAGCCACACTGGTCAGGGCAGGAAAAAATGTTATTAAATATCTACTATGTGCCATGTACTTAGCTTCTTTATATTAAAAAGATAATTGTAAAAAAATACAAATTCAAACAAAACAGAACAAAAAACCATTCCTGTCTTCAAAAGGCTTACGGTCTGTTTTCCTTTGGTTTATGTCTATTTTGCCTAGTAAAGTAAATCTGTTGGGACTAGATCTGTGGTTATTGCTCCCTGAATCTTTTCCTATTTCTTTCACCATTAGCATGAAACTTTGCCTTGACCCCATATCTTATTTAAACAACAAGTAATAAAGAGAGCGTTAAATACATTTCCCATATTTTCTGACTGAGATCAAAGTATTTTATAAAGTATTAATATGTTTGAGGAACTGCTAATATTACAAATTTTCTCTCTCCAAATTAGGACTGGAAAACTTCCCTCACCAGCCTGCTTTGGAGTTAAAGCACAGGCAGACATCCTGGGCCCCACCTATTAGGCTTAGCTCTCATTATGACCTAGCGAACAGCTGGAGAAAGTCAGCTCAGAGAGAGAGAAGAGAGTCCATCCTGCCTGTAAATGTGGCAGTGATGTCTGACTCCGGGTTTGACAATATTTGCAAGGTTTAGTTCCTGGGGTAAAATGGCATTGGTGTGATTGTGGCAGTAATTTCATAAGATCTTCGTGAGGAATAGACCCACCCTCGGCATTTTTATACTGCACCATCTTCAGTTGATCGGGGGCATTGTTATATTTAGGAGCTTGTCTGGCACCTCTTTATCCAGCTCTTCCAAAATCATGATAACTGCCTAACATGGTATTATTATTATTATTTATTATTATTATTATTATTTCAGCCACTATTAGAGTTTTTACTTTTAATAGACTTTGTTTTTAGAGCAGTTTTTGGTTCACAGAAAAATTGAAAGGAAAGTGCAGAGATTTTCCATGTACCCTCTGCTCTCACCTGCTAATAGCATGCATTTACCACTGGAGCTTCTAAAGAAGGGTATACTTCCTATGATCTATGATTTACGATCTTAGAAGATTACTCTTGGGCTGTGTAGTAGGTAGATTCTGATATGGTTCTTAATGATTCCCACCTCATTTTCACGGCCTGTGTGATCTCCTCCCCTTGAGTGTACTTTGGATCCAGAGGCACTATTAGATTTTGTTCACAGAAGGTAGAATTTGCTTCAGGATCAAATTCATAAAAGATATCTTCAGGTTCTTTTCACATGTTTTCAAATTGTCTGAGTATTTTAATTGTTTTTCTTATGTGCTTGGGGAAGATTCATTTTGTTTACATCCTAAGGTCTAGAACTTTATGAAAATACATGTCCACAGGAAGACCTGTATATAAATACTTATATAGTTTAATTCATAGAGCTCTAAATTGGAAAAACCCAAATATCCATTGAATAGAGAATGAATAAATAAAAAGCAGTACATCAATGCAATGGAATATTACTCAGTAATAAAAGGAGCAACTTTTTAATATTACTGGCACAAAGGTTACATATGTTTGATTCCATTTATATTACACTCTGGAAAATGCACAATTATTGGGATAGAAAGTAAATGAGAGGTTCAAAGGGGCAAGGGACAGAGAGAGAGAACTGACTTCAAAAGAATGTGAAGGAACTTTTGGTGATGATGGAAATATTATCTTATCTTGGTTATGTGTGGGTTACAAATATGTACACATTTTCAAAACTCATAAAATTATAAAGTTTGAATTTTGTTATATGTAAATGATAACTTTTTAAACCCATATGAAAATAAAACATAGCTGAAATGGATGCATTACTATAAGAAAAAGTAGGTTAAAAACAATAGACATTACCAGATAAGAGGGACATTTTTTATAATAAAAGGACCAATTTATCAAGAAGTTATTATATTCCTAAGTGTATGTGGGGGGACCCCCAGAAAAATGGAATTGTCTTCTGGAGGGCAGGTTCCTTGTAGTATAGGCTAGAACCCACTAGGTGAGTTCTAGTAACCCACCTGTATCAGGGCAACAGCTGGCATTGTGACAGGCTGTATTTGAGTTCAGTGAATTTTTTTTGAAGACTCTTTCAAGGGGTTTGCCCATTTCATGATGGGTGACTTAGGAGCACACTTGCTCACAGTGCACTGAATGTTCAAAAACTTTTGACCCCCCAGTAACTCCCCCTCTATTCATCAGATCACATCCTGAACAACTTTTTTGTTTGTTTGTTTCCCTGGATGAAAAAAGTCCTCAATGGGAAATGTTTTGTTGATGTGGAAGAGGTGAAACAAAAACAATATAAGCACTAAAAAGCACCAAAATTGATGCATACAAAAACTGTTTTGGCCAGAGGAAAAAAACATCTCTATAGGTGTATTGCATCAAATGGAGAGTATTTTGAAGGTGACTAAAATGTAAACATTAAGAATAAATACACAATTTTTTATAAATAAATTCCATTTTTAGGTCCCCTTGTATATATGTCAAATATTAGAGCTTCAAAATACCTTAAGGAAAGATACATATAAATGTTAAAACTGAAAGAAAATAAATAAATTTACTATTAAGTATAGTTGGAGCTTCCAACAGTCCTTTCTCAGGTTTTAATACAGAAAGTAGATTAAAAAATTAATAAATATATGGGACATTTGAACACCACTATCAACCAAATTACTTGACATTCAAAGAATACTGCATCCACGATAGTAGAATATACTACTTCTCAAGTACACAAGGAAAATTCACCAAGATAAAACTCATTCTAGCCATTAAAAAAGTCTTAATATAGTTTTAAAAATTATAATACTCTATGTTTTTTCACCAGAATAAAATAAACTAGAAATTGAAAACAAGAAGGTATGGAAAATTCACAAATATTTTGATATTAAATGATATGCCTCTGATGACAAATAAAAAAGAAAAAGTCATAAAGGAAATCAGAAAGTCTTTTAATTTGATAAAAAATACAACTTATGAAAATGTGTGCAATGCTGCCTAAGTAGTGCTTAGAGTCAAATTTATAGCATTAAAGGTGTATAATAGAAAAAGAATTATCTCAAATAAGTAACCTACGCCTCTATGTTTAAAAGTAGAAAAAGAGAAGTAATGTGAATATGAACTAAGTATAAGGAAAGTAATCATAAACATAATGTAAAAATTAACAAAAAAAATAGAGGAAATCCATGGAACCAAAAGCAGGTTCTTCTAAGATTAATAAAATTAATATATGTCTAGCCAGACTATATTCTCAATATTAAAGAATAAAAAAGAAAATTACATGATCATTGCAGTAGATCTACAGCTATTCATGAAAAAAAATCTCTCAGTCTACTTGTCAAAGCAATCTCATAAAGAATATCTATAAAACTCCTACAACTACTATAATACTTAATAGTAAAAAAATGAATGCTTTCTCTCAATCAGTAAAAAAGCAACTTGTATTAAATATTGTATTATGAGTCTTTGTGCAAAAATATAAGAAATAGGAATAAAGTACATATTGAGAAGAAAGAAGTAAAATTATCTATTCCTAGACAAATGTAGATAGTCCTTCCCCCAAATCTCCAAAACACCACAAGGAATTAATTAATTTATCAAATTGCATGTATAAAGTCAAGATATTACAATCAGTGAAATTTTCCATATATAGTACAATTATAAATTAATTAAAAATATATAATTTATGATATCATCAAATATGAAATATTAGATTATAAAATTACAAAGTATGTGCAAGATATTCATGGTTAAACATAAAAACAATTGCAGGAATAAATTAAAGAAGACCTAAAGAAAGAGACAAATATTTATATTTGTGGATTCAATAATATTTTAAAAATCTGTTCCCCCAAATATATCTATAGATTCAGAACAATCTCAAACAAAATTTCAATAGGTCATTTAAAGAAGCAGACTATTTAATATCAATCTGGAGATCCATAGAACATAGGTAGCCAAAGCATTTTTGAAAAAAAGATACAATTAAAGAACACAGATACTTGTTTTCAAGTTTAGTATAAAACACAACCATCAAGGCAATGTAGTATTTGCATTTACATTGAGGACCAGATATTGTGGGCATCACTCATTCATAACATTGACAGGAATCAGAGCTGCCTCGACAGTACGTAACAACAACAAATATTTGAGTGAAAGAAAAAATAGAGTGCAGAAATAGACACAAACATGTATAGACAATTGATTTTCAGCAAAGATGCCAAAGTGTTTTGTTGTAAAAAGGTTAGTCTTTCCAACAAATGATGCTGAGACAATTGGATATCTACATGCAAAATAAATGAATAAATCCTCTCCTAACTTTGCACCATACACAGAAAGTAATTTAAAATGAATCATAAAACAAAATGTAAAACCTAAAAATCATAAAACTTATAGAAGAAAATACAAGGGAAAATCTTTATGACCTTTGATAGGCAAGACTTATTTCCTAAATAGTACAGAAAAAGGAAAAACCACAAAACAAACACCAACAAATTGGACTTCGTTAAGTTCAGTAACTTTTGTTTCTTAAAATATACTTTGTTTTCTCATAAAATAAAAAGCCATACAGTACTCTGGGGAAAATATTGGCAAAACTTACACGTGATTAAAATTTTATGTCCAAAATGAAATAAGCCAGTAAGCGAAAGATAAATACCATATGGTCTCACATTTCACATCAATGTTTCTCTTCCTATCTTCTCCATCCCTTCCCCTCTCTCTGAAAATAAATAAATAAAATATTTTTAAAATATATGAAGACTCTAATGAACAAAATAAACTGACGAACAAAATAGAAACAGAGGCATGGATACATGGAGCAGGCTGACAGCTGTCAGAAGGGTGGGGGAGGGGGAGACTGGGCGAATGAAGGTGAAAGGATTAGGCAAAGAACATTCCATGACCCATAGACCCAAAGACATATGCATGGCCCCATAGACCTGTAGACAATAGTGTGGTGATTGCCTGAGGAAAAGCAAGGTGAGAGCTGGGTGGAGGTGGGCA
This sequence comes from Tonatia bakeri, assembly GCA_004024845.1. Taxonomy (NCBI): domain Eukaryota; kingdom Metazoa; phylum Chordata; class Mammalia; order Chiroptera; family Phyllostomidae; genus Tonatia; species Tonatia bakeri. Next base: position 153,627 of record PVIA01000881.1, read on the forward strand.
ATGGGGGGGAAATGGAGACATCTGTAATCGTGTAAACAATACAAATAAAGTTAAAAAATGTATGTCAAAAATATGAGATATCTTACAACTCAACCACAGTAACAAAAAATCAAATAGTGAGTAAAAGGCTGGAATACACACTTTACCAAATATAATATAGGGAGAGCAATATTCAGCATCAGTCTTTATTGGATACATGCAAATTAGGACTGTTAATTCAAGTTCTGGCAAGAAATTGAACAACTTGCTCTCTCATACATTGCTAGTGGGAAACTAAAGTAGTGAATTTGCATTGGAAAACATTTGATAATTTCTTTTAAAGACACGGTTCCCTATGAACTAAAAATACCATTTATAGATATTGACCCAAGAGAAATGAACACATGTTATCAAATTCTGTCCTTGAGTGCTCATAGGAAATTTACTCATAATAGCCCAAGACTGAAAAACAACACAAATGTTCATCCTCTGGTGAAGGGATAAACATGTGATATAGGCATCCCAAATAATATAATTTACCATTAAAAAGAGACTGACTTAGGAGTCAGAATAGATAAATCTCAAAATAAAAAACTATATTTCATGACATGCTTTATGTGAAATTCTAAAAAAGGACAAATTGTTGTGTTAGAAACAAATCACCATTGTTATTTAGGGGCCAGGTGCAGGAGGAAGAAATGGACTGCAAAAGGTTGTAAGGGAATTTTTTGTCGTGATGGAAATGTTCTATTCTGTGATTATGATGGTGCTTAGATGACTGTCCACATCTGATAAATTCATAAAACTGAACATTTTAAATCATCAAATTTTATTTTATGGAAATTATCTCAACAAAGCTGTTTAGAAAATCATGAATACATATTTTTAGCACTAAATCTCTAAACATGTTCTTTGAACCTCCACCTATCAATAACAGAGTAGGCACAGTTTATATGCCAGCTATGAATTCCTTCTTCTAATTTATTGAGCTACAAGTAAGCTTTCATGTTGAATGAAGTAGGCTTTCTTTTATTTTATACTGCCGAGGACTAAATTCTAGCCCCTTCTTCAAAAAATGGGAACATACAGAGTGAAGCCCTTCCTTCCTTCCTTCCTTCCTTCCTTCCTTCCTTCCTTCCTTCCTTCCTTCCTTCCTTCCTTCCTTCCTTCTTCTCCTTCTCTCTCTCTCTCTCTCTCCCCCCTCCAGCTTTATATAATTTGATTAGTTTGGACATATGCATGCACACAATACCATCATCACAATTAATACAATAAACATATCCAGACCTCTAAGAGTTTTCTGTGGTCTTTTGCTTTTCTTTCTTTTTCTGAACCATTTTGTAAGATCATCCAGGGGGATACTGAGTGGTGCTACTACCTCGGCAGTCACTTAGCAACCTCTTTTATCAAGAGATGCCCATCTACTTTTTGTTCCTCTTTTTGGTATGCAAGTAACCCTCTCTATTTCAACTCTTTAAAACAAAACATCTCCATCTGGAGGTTCATCAGAGACACTTTTAGGTCTCTTGCTGATTCCAAGCCTCCAATTTTCAACAACAAAAAATGTTAAAGAGAACTCCAGCACAATAAAGTTCTGGGTAGGGAAAACTCTCTGAATCATTCTTCACTGTGTGCCGCTCTGCCTTCTCTTTGCCTTTCTCGACCAAATTACTGCTCTCCACTCAGTGCTTTCCCAACTGAGTCCTGTGTCAGCAACTTTCTGCAGCTGCAACAGCATCTGCTGCTTCTACCTCCCCTGCTCACTAGTGGCTGTCAACTTGTCCAGCCCAGAAAATCTATCCAACAGGCCTATAATAAAAGGAAAAATAAAGAGCTGTGTGTATTGTATACAAAATTTCTCTGAAGTTTCTGTCCTTGCCTCAGTGAGATGTTAAACTTGAGCATTAGCAAAATTGTGAAATGCAGTAAATAGCAGTGCTAGGCCTTGAGTTCTGCCCTGCCATATTCACCTAGTAGCTTATATTGTCTCTGGTCATGGTTGGAAAAATTCATACAGTCTCATTCAAAAGCATGTTCAGAAGTCCTACAGATCTCCCAAAGCTTTATTTCTTGAAAGGATCTTATTCGGTTCTGTGACTTTAGTTTTTAAGAATTCAGAGATTTTGAAGGGCCAAGATTCCATCCCATGCCAGGATGTGCTTTTAAGTGGTTAGGAGCACCACGGCCCTCCTGCTGACTATAATCTTATTTCACTAAGTTCCTAGGTTGATCTATTTATACTTTTATTTATCTTTTCAACCTCCCCATGTGAAAATCAGAAATCTTGTTGAATTAGACAAAAATTTTCTCCAGACCAAGATTCTGGCCCTGACAGAATAACACCAAAACATAATGTAACTATCTTCTACTATATACTATATTCTATTATACTATTATTTTGAAAGTATATATATATAAAGTATATATATGTGTGTATATACACACACATAGGTATAATCAAACATATTTATATTTTATAAAATTTATACATATTTTTAATCAAATATATGTATTTCAAATAAGATGTCTGGATTCCTAACCAGAAAATCAGGATCTGGGTGCCAGTTCAGCTCTTTGCAGACTGTGGTAATGGAACATAAGACAATTAGCATTTCTAAATCTTTTCAATTTCCTTACCTATAAGGTTAGTAAAATTATATCTGTCCTGCATATCTCACATGGATTGTAAAATCATATAACTTAATTTATATGAAAGTAGTTTGAAAGTCATTAAGCATTATACAAATGTAAGTTATCTTCATTAATAATGATAACAACTTGAGAATTTATTATTCATCATTCTACCCATATTTTTCCAGAGGTTTTGTGTGTAAGAGACAGTACAAGTGGCTAGGATTAACACAGACTATAGAATACAGCATATTTCTTACCCTATATTTGTCCTTCAGGCATTGGTGGAGGCCCCTTAGTTATTATATCTACTTAGTTATTATATCTCAGTTATTACACCTACTTTGTCTTATCACCTCTGTTCCTTCATTGTTTCAGACAGAAGGACAGAATACATTTAAACTCTTCCTATGTGATTTCCATGCATAACTGTTTTTAAACCTGCCTCTTATGCCCTAGTTGTTTTCACCATATCAGACCTAAGACTCCTTAGTCCATATTCTCTGAGCCCAACTATAATTTTCACTCTTTCCTCCTCATTTCCCATCACCTGCCTTCTTGGCTCCTGCATTTTTTCTGATTATAACCACAAACAAGGAGTGATATTTTTTCTATGCTTATATTAAAGGCAAAACAGATCCACACTTCTCAGATTTCTCATGAACCAGTTATATGTAAACAATGACCAATTCTAATTCTGGTCTGCTTCATAAGCCAGTAGGAAAGTAACATACCTAATTGTCCAAACACCTAACCATGGCTAAAAATTAACTTGCTTTTTCAGTTCCTTGACATTTTCCCTAAAGCTCTATGATGTTTTGCTCAATTTACCCCATTGTTAGTAGAATGCATAGATGATACTTGTGTTGGCCAGGACAGACTTGAGGGTGAGAAATAATTTATGTTGCTTTCTATATTAACATCATCAGCATTGATCTCCCAATTGACTTCTAGCTCTGACCCAGATGATTTCATTCTGCCACATTGTGTATCAAATCTTCAGTCAGATTGCTGATGACAAATCCCATGAGCCAAAAAGAGAAATGCTACCACTTCCTAGGTTTTACAACAAGCAAAAAACATATTTTAATTGGTCAATTCAGGCCAGAGGTCCATCACCAGCTTCCAGAGGTCCATCTGTGCTGAAAAAAGTGAACAAAGAGAGATGTTGACTTGGCAACTGGTAGAAATATCCCCAAGGCAAGTGTATAGAGTTCATCTCCACCTTTCATTTAATTTCCATTGTAAAACATTTGCCGCTTGAATACACTTACAAAGTGAGTGTTAGGCTGATTCCTTCTGTATGACACTAGTATTTAAGGCAAACAAAAAGGTATTCACTGTGGTTTATCTGTCCTAAATGGCCCCTGATGGCTAACTCCCTGGCAACCTACTTCACCAGTCATGTCAAGTTTGGGGATCTATCAATGAGAAAACCCACTAACTGGAGAGACTCAGCAGTTTCTTAACTTCTTTTCTTTGTTATTTGATAAATGGTAATAAAGGAACCTCATGAAAATGAAAATAGTTAGAGTGTGATTATTCTTTTTAAAGTGTCTAAAATTTTTAAAGTCTATAGACCTTGACTTCATATTGAATATAATTTCCTTCAAGAAGTATTCAATTTATTACATCGATAAAATGACTAATTCAAATTTATATTGTCAAGTTGATACATACAAGTTAAGGATTTTAATACTTAACAGGAAAAAGTATGATCAGCCTGATTGTCCATCATTTTGTGCTAAGTGTATATGAAAATAAACATCTATTCTCCCCTCCCACTGGTATTTAATTTTCATGTATCCTTTATCTTGATCACGATAGCATAGACTTAAATTATGTAAATTATTACATAAATTGTCTTCTTCATGGTGATTTTCATATTTCAAGAATTAATTAGCTGAACTATGGGGAAACTTTAATGTTTAATTAATAGGAGAAATTTAAATGGTCTTAATTGGGCAGAGAAAAATTTCTCTTCTAAAAGTTTATCCATAATACAGAGGTTTTAAAAGAACATGCAAATGATGTGTAATACATTCAGCTGTCAAAAACTAGTTGATTTTATTGTCGTTATTGTTTTGGTAAATGTCTGTGAAGCATAAGACTACTACTGTAAATTGATGAATAGGTAAATACCACCATTTCCTGAAATTTACATAAGTATGCTCAAAGAGTTCCTCACTGAATCTTTAAATAGGTCACCTGCATCTAAATCTCATTTATTACTACCCTCCAAACTCAAGTTTCTCTTAATAACCTCCTGAACTTTCAAATCCCTTTTTCACTGTCCTTACCTATCATAGCAGCAATTCAAACAAATCTCTTTTGTTCAGTATCTTGTCTTAACATAAACAGAAAGTTCTGGGGTGTCTAGAATTACCAGAACTAATCACAATAAGTGATTCCAGGAGTAACATGCAATGTGAATAGTCAGAGAAAAACAGCAATAAACTGGACACAATAAGTTATCAAGGTACAAATGCCTGACATAAATGTTAGTTTTTTGAAAGTGAAAATATGTGTTTTGCCTTTAGTAGATTAAATTAAAAGGAGGCATTAACCATTCTTTCTTCTACATTGTCCTCAGATCATTTTGTGGAGCTTAAAATAATTTTTGTTTTGTTGATTGGACTGTTTGAAGGAAAATGAAGAATAACCAAGGCTGAAGAACATATCAAGTTTAGTTTAAACTATTGTAAACCCCACTTTGACCTGTAATGAAAATGGAATACCTTGATCTTCTGTGTTTTTAAAGGCATATTGAAAAACACTTAGAACCATTCATAGACTACAACATGCTCTTTGAGCATTCAAAATACTATTGTTGTTTTTAACACTAAATATAATTATATCTATTCAAAATGAAGATGCCTTGCAACTGTACACCTCTTTGTTTGAAACCACAATGACAGACTATAGCTGACCAATTGTTGCTTTCCATAGTGAAAATAACAATAATGATATCGAATACAAACTAAAACAATGTCATTTACAAAATAAATTATAAACTAGAATCAAGAGGTTTAGTGGAATGAACACTAGTGGGAAAAATGTTCAAGTGAAGGCTGGAAGGAAAAGAGTCACTCAGATAACAGAGGGAAGGAGTAAGAGTGAAACTCCAGAAGGAAGACTGCTATGACCCCTGACTAGCATAATGTTAATTTTTAACACATGATAAGGTCACCAATTCCCCAAATTCACCCATTCTCTCTCTCTCTCTCATGCACACGCACACAAACACACACACACACACACACACACACACACCATTTCAGAGGTACTAAGTGCATGGATCACACACTTAGATGATTTCAACTTTGCATACATTTTATGTGTGTTGATGCACTTTGTTATACTGAACAGAGAGCTTATTAAAGTTTCCTTATGTGGCTAAACTTAACATTATTTATTTATATATATGTAAAATTTACATTATGTATATAGAATGTTATTTTAGACTTTTCAGTTATTATACTATTACATTCATGTGATCCAAGCAATCATTAGCAGCTATTTTATTTTCACATTTGTTTTGAGTTGTCTATGTTCACTTTTTCTAGACCTTCAAATATTACTATCTAAGAAAGTCAGGAAATGCTATTATTGCTACATGTTTACACTATGTTACCTGCCTAATCCAGAAGCACATATTTCAGAATCTCCTTTCTGTGTAGTTCTGAATCAGCAGGATTAACCACAAGGAAACCGGCATGAGAGTTGGAAGTCCGTGAAGTAAAGGCTGGGTAGCATTTAGTTACCACCATAACTATGCCTAATTTTTGTTAATATGCTAATTCCCATTGCTGGTATGGGGTAGCAGCTAGGTCTGAAGCTTTTCTACCACCCATCAGGTCTCCCCTTCAGCCTCCTCAAGGGTTGGGCCATGTATATAGTTGACCCTTCAACAACATGGTTTGAGCTGTGTTGGTCCACTTACAAGCAGGTTTTTAAATCTGCATGTAAGTGGGCCATGCAGTTCAAATCCATGTTCATCAAGGGTCTACTGTATTTCCTTAAAGAGGGCTCCATCTGTTTCAGCAAGTCACCCCACTGTTAAGGTTAGAGGTAGTGACACACAGATGTGAGTTCTAGTTTGTCCACATGGGTTTTGTTTTATCCTCACAAATTTTAGTCTGCCCTTATTCTTCCCATTTCATGTTTATTTTTCCCCAACTGTCCTTACTGAAATACAAAAATGGTAGGCCAACTACAGATGCACAGGCCTTCCATAAACATCTTTACAAATACCATTGCATCCATTCTGACCCCTTGTTTCATGTCACTAATGGTAGTGATATGCTTCCCTGATTAAACTCTAATGGACACAAGTGTTTTCTCTTTACTTCATGTTGGAGTGAAGGACATTTTATCCCCCTCCACACTTAGGCATTTCTCAGACAATAACTGAATTCCATATCTGTGAATCTACAGATCCAAATTTTAAAAGGCAAATGTCAACACAAATAATGATAATAAACATCAATGCCACCACAACACTGAGTGTTTGTTAAGATAAATGCAAAGTCTTACATTTTAGTTTAAAAGGCAGTCAATTATATGAGAAACCCATAGGGTTTCCAAGAATAGCAGAATATTACAGCTGGTAGGGGCCCTAGTAATCATTTAATTCAAAATTTCTATTTTACAGTTGAAGAAACAGAAAATCAGATACCTCCTTAAGATCACAAAATAAAGTAGTAGCAAAGCTGGAACTAAAGCACAATCCAGTTTAATCTCATTTTTCTTCATACCTTTTTAATTCCTTAATTAATATCAGTTTATACAAAAAACCTAAGGGGTTTCAGTTGACTGAAAATTTATTATGATGCAAAGGGGTTTTGAGGCTGTCAAAAATGCTAATGCCTTGAGAGGCTGAATTAATAAAGTATAGTATCTACTATAAAGAAGATTATAATTCATTGAAGTAGATCCTGGTTAGATCATATTTATGTATTTAAGTACCTAAAAGAACCAAGAAAGTTATAAAGAAAGTAAACAAAGTTATGTGGGTTTTAAGCTATTACATATAAAGGAGAGAATTAACATTATTTTAACTGGAGAAGGGAAGACATGGGCAGATATAACTATGATCAAATATTTGAAGAACTCATAGAGAAGAGAAATTAAATTTGTTCTGTGTGGATTTCTAGAGCATAAATAAAATAAGTGGTTGGTTATTACAAAGGCTGATTCATATTTAGAAATACTTTGTAAAAAATAGGGGACTTTAAATGCAAAAGGGTTGTCTTATAATGTAGTGAGCTGCCAGTCAAAGGAAGTTTGCAACCAGAGGCTTTGATGACAGTCTATCAGGTAGTTTTAGTAAAGGATTCCTGATGCGGTGGATGTTAGAGTGAATGACCTCCTGGGCTCCCCGCTCCCGTACATCTCTGCCACTGAGTGTCTATTGTTTGCATGACAACATTATAGGAATAAAGTAACAACTTCAATTATTTGAAAGTTACATTTTTGCTATTACCCAGACAAAAGCTACAATTTGTCTTTAATGTTTAGTCCTAAAGTAACGAAAACATACTTGAAAGCTGTTTTTTTTTTTTTCCAGAATGAGCTAGATTTAATCCAGGTGAATATATTTGCTTGAATAAAATTCAGACTGTCAGAATTCAAGGACAAAAATACAGTTTTATCTATACAGGAGGAAAGAACCTCTGAACAACACTGTACAATCTTGATTCCAGATTGTGCTTAAGGATCCCTTTCCATCAGCAAGAATGCTGGCTGCAAGCCACCAAGATGACGCTCAAGTTGTTCCCCAGAGAGTAATAGAGCCTTTGATATAGTGTCTGAACATGATGACAGACCAAGGAAGGGAAAGGGTTTTATGCAGTGGTCCTGCAGGCAGGGCTATCAGCATGGATTGTTTTACCATGGCAGTTGTGGACAATGGGAGCAAGCCAAGAAACATCTTTTTTATCCAGAAGTTGACACAGAGGATGTTGCTGAACTCAAATATCTTAAAGAAAGAAATCTGAAGAGAAAAGGGATTTCATGGAAACTGACAATGATGTCTTTGAAAGAAGAAAACTAAGTAATCTTATTTGACTTTTTCTTAATTAAAAGTTGTTCTCCTGGAAATGCACAGCAGAGCTGGCAGATTCACAGGACGATGCCAGAACAAAAGGCTCCCCTTGTGCATACAAGGGCGGCACACATCAAGCTAGCCTGGGGCCTTCTCTGGGAGGAAATTAAAAAAGAAAGGAATTATGAGTGTATATTAGAAAAAGAAAAAAATGTTCAAACAGAATTTGAGATTATAAGATTCAAAGTCAGAAAGGATCATCATTGTTATCTGGGGACCCCTCTCACATGTGGCAGCACATTTCGATCACCAGCAGAGCTCATTAAAAATACAGTTAATCAGGGGAGGGAAAGATGGTGGCAAGGTAGGTGAGAGCAGAGCCCAGTTCTCCCTGTGCCCAGCTGGAACACCTAGCCAATCATCTGAGGATCAGAGTGAATAGCCAACAGAATCCCAGCTTATATAAAGTGTCGAGGCCAAAAATTGTAGAGGACATTGAAAAACAGACCATGAGGAGATTGCATTGGGACGGTAAGGTCCCTGGGATCTGTGCAGGGACCTAGGCTGCTGTGGACCCTGGTCTGGCACCTGCTACAGGTTATGGGGAGGAGAGTTAGATCACCAGCTCCCTCTCCTACCAGAGCAGGGAGGGCAGCCCTGCACCAAGAGGGGCCTGGATGCTTGAAGTCACTTGTGGGAATAGAGAAAAAGTGGGAGACACACAGAGGCAGTATACACCCCCTGGGACTATGGATGCCTGCTAGGTCATTACCAGAGAAATTGGGGAGCCAGGAGACACCTGGAGAAGGGAGAAGAGTTGGGCTATGTGGGACCATGAATCAGATAGTCTCCACACTGGTTAGAAAGTTGGGCTGTGTGAAAAGCTATGCTCTTGTTAAGAATGGCGGACAGCTGCTTGTAAGGAACTCTCTTGCACAGCGGCTGGCTCATCCCAAGGGTGATTTGAGCTGCATGCCTGTCCTGGCTTGGGCAGCTTGCCTAGCAGCTGATTCGCACCCCACTGGCCCTGAGGCTGATTCTGGCTGCTCACAGCACCACTCACCCCAAGTGTAATTTGAGTCCTGTGCCTGAGCTTGACTCACACTATTTGCCCAGAGACTGAGTGGCTGATTTGAGCCCGAAGCTTGAGCTTGACTCGTGCTGCTGGCCCACAGGCTGACTAGCACTGCATGCCCAGTGGTGGGGTCCAGCCACAGTGGGCTTGAAAAGAGCAAGTAGGAGGCACACCATACGGATCTTGTTGCAACTGGTGAATTAAAGGCATAGGTTTGGCAGAGATGGACAGTGGGGGCCTGGCAGCTCACAGACGACCAGGGATGGAGGCTGTGCAACTATGAATATGGCAGCCCAGACCTGGTCCCCATCCTCACAAAACCATAGGGAGGGAGAAAAGCAAAGCCCAGACCCCCTCTTCCTGTGGCATCCAGGGACACCAGCAGAACTCACAGAATAGGTTTAAAGTGAGCAGGAGGCTTTTTTCCCCCCTCTCTTTTTTTTCCCTTTTCTTTCTCCAAGTCAGACAATAAGACATAGAGTTATGAAAGGTCCAGAGACAGATACGAAGGGGGAGCACAAGGTTAACCCCCCAAAATGAGAAACTGAGACAAATGTGACTTTGCTCTCCCATAGAGCTGGCATTTTATTGTTTATTTGTATTGTTATTATTTTTCCTTTCTTTTACTTATTTTATTTTATTAGTATTTTTTCATTTATCTTCTTTATGTTTCATTTTCTTCATTTTATTTTTCTATTTAATTGCATTGTTTTATGGGTTTTCCTTATTCTCCCTTTATTGTATTTTAATTTTTCTTCTTTCACTTCACTTATGTTCCAATAACACACTACTCTTGATCAGGTACTTTATTCTGATTATCGAAATCATATATTTCTTGTCATATTGTTGTTGTTCCAGCACTATTGTAAATAATTATTGTTCCGTACAATTGTAAATACTACATAGCAACCATCCTTGATCTTAGCCCACTTTACTTTATTCCTGAGCTATATTATCAATGCAGTTAACTCTATTCTCTTGCACACTATGCCTACTTACTATCCTTTACTCTCACTGTATCTCATCATCTAACCTTGCACAAGTACTCTGTTTTCTGAATTTGGCTCACAATCCTCCTCCCCTCTAACAAGAGTCTTATTTCTCTTTCACCTATTATACAAATGGGCTAGTTGGGTGAAATATCACAGTTAACACTATACTTATCCAAAGAATCTCCTATCTCTTCTCTACTTGTTGTTACTTTAAATCCCATAGAATACTCTCCCTCTGCCTTAATCCACTTTGCCTACACCCTGCCACTGATCACATACAAGAATAGGTGGGGGCTGCAAACATCAGTGTACTGCTATAGGAAAGAAACCACCAACAAAAGAATCACCAAAAGGTAAACATCCAAGTACAACAAGAGAGCCCACACAAAAAGAAGAAAGGGCAAACCTAGAATATCCAGACAAGGAGATCAAAGAGATCACTCTACAGAATCTCATAGAATTTCTGCCAAAAACTGGGGTAGCAATACTCACATCAGACAAAATAGAATTCAAAACAAGGTCCATAAAGAGAGACCCTGCAAAGACAGCCAGGAAAGTCAAACATCAGGAAGCACAGAAACAAACAAAAAGAGTCACCTAAAATGGAGAGACAAAAAAAGAACATGTAATCAAAACTAATGGCAGACTCCTCACGAAAAGAGTTAAAAGAAATGGAGGTAAGCAAACTATCAGATATAGAATCCAAAATAATAGTTATAAGGATGCTCAAGGAACTCAGAGATGACTACAAGGAACTGAATGAGAACTACAACCATATGAAAAAGGAAAAGAAACTATAAAAAACAGGAAGAATTGAACAATAAAATCTCAGAAATAAAAAACACACTAGAAGGAAATACAAGCAGGCTGGATGAAGCAGATGATCAAATCAGCAAGCTGGAGGACAAGGTAGAAAAAAAAAAACAGAAAGAGAAGGAAAAGAGACTCAGAAACAATGAAGAGGTGTTAAGGGCAATGCAGGATAATATGAAACATAATTATATCCATATAATAGAGATATCAGAAGGAGAAGAAAAGCAAGACATAGAAAACCTGTTTGAAAAAGCAATGATGGAAAAGTTCCCTAATTTGATGAGAGAAAAAGTCACACAAATCCAGGAAACACAGAGAGTCCTAATCAAGAGGAACCCAAAGAGGCCCACTTCAATACACATCATAATTAAAACAGCAAAATTCCAAGACAAAGAGAGAATCTTAAAGGCAGCAAGGGAGAAACAGGAAGTAACATACAAGGGAGCCCCAATAAGGCTAGCAGCTGACTTCTCAACAGAAATGTTCCAAGGCAGAAGGGAATGGCAAGAAAAATTCCAAGTAATGAAACCAAGCGCCTACAACCAAGACTACTCTACCCATCAAGACTCTCATTTAAAATGGAAGCTAAAATAAGGAGTTTCCTAGACAAAAGAAGCCTCAAGGAATACACCTTCACCAAAATAGCTCTGCAAGAGATGCTAAATGGTTTGCTTTAAAAAAGGGGGTTGGGAAAGTGTGAGAGAGAGAGGAATACAGGTATAGAAAAATGTCAATGAATAAGTATCTATCAATAATAACCTTATATTGGATTAAACCTGTAAATGGATTAAATGCTCCAATCAAAAGACATAGGATAGCTGAATGGATAAGAAAGCATGACCGATATGTTGCCTACAAAAGACCCACCTCAGAACAAAAGACCTACACAAACCAAAGATGGAGAGCTAGAAACAAATATTCCAAGCAAATGGACAGGAAAAAAAAAAAACTGGGGTAGCAATACTCACATCAGACAAAATAGAATTCAAAACAAGGGCCATAAAGAGAGACCCAGAAGGTCACTTCATAATAGTCAAAGGAAAAACCCATCAAGAAGACAAAAACATTATAAATTTGCATGCATCCAACATAGGAGCACCCAAATACATAAAGAAAATCTTGGAGGACTTCAAGAAAGATATTGAAAGCAACACAACTATAATAGGGGATTTTAATACCCCACTCTCAAAAATAGGTAGATCTTCCAAACAAAAATCAACAAAGACATTGTGGTATTGAACAATGTCCTAGATCAAATGGACTTAAATGATATATATAGAGTCTGTCATACCAAAGAAGCAAAATACACGTTCTTTTCAAATGCACATGGAACATTTTCAAAGACAGACCACATGATAGGACACAAAACAAGCCTCAACAAATTCAAGAAAATTGAAATGATATCAAGCATTTTCTCTGACCATAAGAGAATGAAACTAGAAACTAACCTTAAGGAAAAAACTCAAAAATATTCAAACTCATGGATATTGAATAGCATGTTATTAAACAATAAATGGGTCAAGAATGAGATCAAGGAAGAAATCAAAAACTTTCTGGAAACAAGTGAAAATGAACTCACAACAGTCAAAAACCTATGGGACACAGCAAAGGCAGTCCTGAGAGGGAAGTTCATAGCGACAAAAGCCTACCTAAAAAAGATAAAAACATTTCAAATAAACAACGTAACCATACATCTACAAGAACGAGAGAAATACTAACAAACAAAGCTCAGAGTGAATATAAGGAAGAAAATAACCAAGATCAGAGCAGGATTAAATGGCATAGAGACTAAAAGCACAATTCTAAGGATCAGTGAATCCAGGAGCTGGTTCTTTGAAAAGATAAACAAAATTGACAATTCCTTAAGTAGACTCATCAAGAAAAAAAGAGAGAAGACCCAAATAAACACAATCACAAATGAAAGAGGAGAAATTACAATGGATACCACAGAAATAAAAAGGATTATAAGAAATTACTGCAGAGAACTACATGCAAGAAATTTGAAAACCTAGGTGAAATGGACAAATTTCTAGGAAAATATAATCTTCAAAAACTGAATGAAGAAGAAGCAGAAAGCCCAAGCAGACCAATGATAGCAGATGAAATTGAAGCGGTAATCAAAAAACCCCTGACACACAAAAGTCTGGGTCTGGATGGTTTCACAGGAGAATTCTACAAAGCATTTAAGGAAGAGCTCCCCTATCCTTCAGGGACTATTTCAAAAAATCCAAGAAGACAGACAACTCCCAAACTCTTTTTATGAAGCCAGCATCATCATAATCCCAAAATCAGACAAACACACAACAGAGAAAGAAAACTTCAGGCCAATATTGCTGATGAATAGAGATGATAAAATCCTCAACAAAATATTTGCAAACCACATCCAGCAATACGTTAAAAAGACCATAACCATTATCAAGTGGGATTTGTCCAAAGGATGCAAGGATGATACAATATTCACACATCAATAAAACTAATACATCACATAAACAAAAGCGAAGACAAAAATCAGATGATCATATCAATAGATGCAGAAAAAGCTTTTGATAAGGCATAACACCCATTTATGATTAAAACACTCAGCAAAGTGAGAATAGAGGGAGCATTCCTCAACCTAATAGAGGCCACATATTAGAGACATACAGCCAGCATCATACTCAATATGTAAAAACTAACAACTTTCCCACTACATTCAGAAACAAGACAAGGTTTTCCAATTTTACCACTTCTATTCAAAACAGTATTAGAAGTCCTAGCCACAACAATCATAGAGGAAAAGAAATAAAAGGCATCCATATTGAAAAGGAGAAAGCAAAACTGTCATTGTTTACAGATGCCGTGACAGTGTACATAGAAAATCCTATAAACTCAACCAAAAAACTGCTCAACCTAATAAATGAATGTGGCAAAATAGTGGGATACAAAGTCAATATTAAAAAATCAAAGGCATTTCTGTATAACAACAATGAAATACCAGAAACAGAAATCAGGGAAAAAATCCCATTTGATATAGCAACAAGAAAAATAAAATACCTAGAAATAAACCTAACCCAGGAAGTAAAAGACCTGTACTCAGAAAACTACACAACACTAAAGAAAGAAATTAAGGAAGACACAAACAAATGGAAACATGTGCCCTGTTCATCGATTGGAAGAATTAACATCATCAAAATGTCCATACTACCCAAAGCAATTTATAGATTCAATGCAAACCTTATTAAAGTACCAATGGCATATTTCACAGATATAGAACAAACATATCAGAAACTTATGTGGAACCATAAATGACCCTGAATAGCTGCTGCAATTTTGAAAAAGAAGAGCAAAGTAGGAGGGACCATGATACCTGATACCAAACTGTATTACAAGGCCACTGTAATCAAAACAGCCTGGTACTGGCATAAGAACAGACACATGGACCAATGGAACAAAACAGAGAACCCAGAAATAAATCCAAGTCTCTATGGTCAATTAATATTTGACAAAGAGGGCAGCAACATAAAATGGAGTAAAAATAGCCTCTTCAACAAATGGTGTTGGAAGAGCTGGACAGCTACATGCAAAAAAGTGAAACTTGATCATCAACTTACGCCATACACAAAAATAAATTCAAAGTGGATAAAAGACTTAAATATTTGTTGTGACAACATAAAAGTCCTTCAGTAGAACATAGGCAGGAAAATCTCAGCTATTCCATGCAGCAATATTTTCACTGATATGTCCCCTAGAGCAAGGGACATAAAAGAAAGAATAAACAAATGGGATCTTATCAAAATAAAAAGCTTCTGCATGGCTTAAGGAAATAGCATTAAAATGAAAAGAGAACCAACCCAAATGCATGAGAAAACATATGTTTTCCCATATGCATGAGAAAACATATTTGCAAATGATACTTCAGACAAGGGTTTGATCCCCAAAATATATAAAGAACTCATACAACTCCACTCTAGGAAGACAAACAACCCAATTTAAAAATGGGCAAGGACTTGAACAGACACTTCACCAAGGAAGACATACAGAGTGTCCAGAGACATATGAAAAGATGTTCAGCATTGCTAGCCATCAGAGAGATGCAAATTAAAACCACAATGAGATACCACTTCACACCAGTCTGAATGGCCATCATAAACAAGGCAGCAAACAACAAGTGTTGGAGAAGATGTGGGGAAAAGGGAACCCTAGTGCACTGTTGGTGGGATTGCAGACTGGTGCAGCCACTATGGAAAACAGTATGGAATTTCCTCAGAAAACTAAAAATGGAACTGCCTTTGGATCCAGGAATTCCACTGCTAGGATTATATCCTAAGAACCCTGAAACACAAATCCGAAAGAACCTATGCACCCTAGTTCATAACAGCACATTTTACAATAGCCAAGTGCTGAAAGCAACCTAGGTGCCCATCAGTAAATGGATGGATAAAAAAACTATGGTGCATTTACATAATAGAATATTATGCAGCAGGAAGAAAGAAGGACCTCCTACCCTTGGCAACAGCATGGATGGAACTGGAGACCATTATGCTAAGTGAAATAAGCCGGGCAGTTAAAGACAAATACCACATGATCTCAACTTTAAGTGGAACTTAATCAGCAAAACAAACAAGCAATCAACATATAACCAGAGACATTGAAATTAAGAACAAATGTATAGTAACCAGAGGGGAGATGGGAGAGGATAATGGGGAGAGAGTGTGAAGGGTTTTCAGGAACAACTATGAAGGACACATGGACAAGCAAGGGGGGGTTGGAATCAGGGGAGGGAGGTTGGGTTGCCTGAGGTGGGGGGAGGCGTGGGAGGGGGGGGGAGGCAGAAAACTGTACTTGAACAACAATAAAATTTAACATAAAGTAAAAGGAAATAGTTAATCAAGCTCCACACTAGAATGATTGTGTCAGAATCTGATACTCAGACAGGTTTGGAAGTTGTAATCTCAAGCATCGCAGCATGCTTTACTTCTACCTTAATACTAGTACAACCATAACTCTTTTGGAAACCTACCCTGGAGTTTCCTCAGTAATCAGGTATAGTGGATAGTAACCATTCAGATGGTAGTATAGTTTCATAAGCTCATTTACTAATCAAAACAATCCTAAAAGATAATCATGAGTTTATTTGACAGACAGGAAAACCAAAGTCATAGCTGCTGAATGACCTATCTAGCATTTAAACACAGATATGATTCTTTAGCTCATTTCTTTCCACTAAATCATATAGTAATAGGTTGAACCAATCACACGAAATAGACAGTATTCAAATTTTTAGCCTACAAAGTTATGATTACGTTTCATATTATGTAATATTTAAAATCTTAAAAGAAGATAAAGTACTATATAAGAAATTACTGTAAAGGGATAAAGCTACATGAACATTATGTTTTATAAATTAATTTTTTTCTTTAAGTGAATTGCATTTTGATAAAACTAGAAATAAAATTTTCTTTAAACTATCAATGAGAAATTCCTTGCTTAGCTGACATCTGTCTGCTTGTGTTACATAATGATGACTCAGAAGTCTGCAGCCTCAACCTGGGTGAGGCAACTAGGTACAACATGGCACAACATTTAAGGAAACACTTACTTTCAGGTACAGATCCAGCATTTGCATAAGCTTGAGAGTGAGTGCCTTCTTATATGTGCACCTTGGTGCCTACTTTCTTCACCTTAGTTTTGGCTTCACAATTCATCTCATTTCCTCTCTCTTCTTTTTATTCCATTTTTGTTAATTTTATACCCAAACCACAAAGGATAGACAATTAAAACCATGAGATAGAACTCTAAGGCAGTATCTGTTCTTTGTGTGTAGGGCAAAAGATAACTCTCATTGCTTCGGGGAGAAAATGCAAGTATTGAACAGGATAAAATAGGAACCATGTAGTTAAAAAAGAAAAAAATAGCAACTTATTAAAAAATTGACTGAGGTTGAATTGCTGTACTTATTACACATTAAGTCTATTTAGGGTTCTATTTTCCTTATGTCATGGTGGCTCTTGGGTTATTATCACCATGACCACCCATTACTAACTAGCTTTATGAGCTGACAACTTTATCTGTGTCCAAAGTCATAAATGCACAAAACAACATGACTCTGTAACTGCATAAAAGAAAAATGCAACTGAATGTGTTTTTAGAGAGAGAATGATTGACTCCTTGAATACCAGAAGGGAGACTACAGCTCCTTGGAAGCTACCTGGGCCTCAAACAGGAGCAATTCCTACATGGTCCTTCTTCAGAAAGGATAATCTTGCCTCTGATTGAATACTTTTAGAAAATAGAACTAATCCGCCATGAGACAACCTTCAGCAATGCCAGAATGTATTTCTACTTTCTTCCTATTTTCTATGTATTCCTGTTTTCTTCTAAGCCAAAAGTTTCCATTTTGCAGGTTTTTAAAATCCTTCCCCGGGTACTGTGGCAACATAAAACTGGTATATATTCATCCCCAAATTTATCTCTCAAATATTTAAAGATAGACTTTCAATATTTGTTATGGTTATACACATTAAACAGTCCAGGCTCCTCTAATGAGTTGGACCACTCCAAGTTCTGTGCCTTTGAATACATCACTTTTTTTTTTCCTGCGAACTTTTAAAACATATTAGTTAGGTAACAATGTTCACTCTCACCAGTCCTATTCAACACAGAACTGGAAGTTCTAATGAGGCACACATCAGAAAGGAGGGAGTAAAACCATCTCTATTTGCAGATAACATAACTATCTGCAAAAAAGGTCCCAAAAATTTTACAAAAACTCTTAGAACTAACAAGTAAGTTCAGTGAGGTCATAGAATACAAGTTCAACACAGGAAAATCAATTATTGTTCATACATACATTAAATAGAGGAACTGAAGTTAAAAGCATAATACTGATCATAATTTCTTCAAAGAAAATTAAATATTTAGGGAGGGATATACTTAACAAAGTATACTTAGAATCTGTATGCTAAAAATTATAAAATGTTGATGAAAGAAATCTACAGTATTCAAAATAGTATGGGATTGGCAGAGCTATAAACTCATAGGTCATGAACACATAACAAATGCAAAAATAAATCCACAGAAATATACTCAAATTATTTTTTTAAGGTGAAAGCAATTCAATAGAAGAATGATAACTTTTTCAACAAAAAGTCCTGGAGCAATGGAATATCTATAGGCAAAACAATGAACCTCTTCCCAAACCTTACACCTAAGACCTCTACAAAGTTTAATAAAAATAAATCATAAATTTAAATGTAAAAGATGAAACAATAAAAATTTTAGAAAAATAAAAAATTTTTGGAACCTAGAGCTAATCATAAGTTGTTATACTTGACACAAAAGCAGGATCCATAAAAGAAAAAAAATGTATAACTTGGACCCCATCAAATTAAAAAGGTTTTCCCTATGAAAGCCCATATGACAAGGACAAAAAGGCAAGCTACAGACTGAAAGAAAATATTTGTGAGCCATATATCTGACAAAGGACTAGTATATAAAATATATTAATAACTTCCAATATTGAAACTAAAAAATAATGAATAAATCATATACAATCCAATTATAAAATGGACAAAACATATGAATATACTTTTCATTAAAGAGGATACCATATACAGAGAACAAATAAGCATATGAAAAGATATACAAAACCATTAGCCATTGAAAAATGAGAAATTAAAACTACAATGAGATATGATCACACACCTATGAGAATGGCTAAAATAAAAAGTAGCAACAATTTAAAATGGTGAAAATTCAGAGAACCTGGATCACTTGTACATTATCAATGGGGATTTAAAATGGAACAATCACTCTGGGATACAGTTTGACAGTTTCTTATAAATTAAACATGAAATTACCATATGACCCAGCAATTGCACTCTTGGGCTTCTATCCCAGAAATATGAAGGATTTCTTTTCACCAAAATATTCACAAAAACAAGTATTCATAACAACTTATTTTATTTGTTTGTTTGTTTGTTTGTTTACTTACTTATTCACATAAAACTGCAACCAACCCATCTATTGTTCAACAGGTGTGATTAAACAAACTATGGGATGTACATACCGTGGAATACTACTCATCGATAAAAAGGAATGAATGATTAAAGCAAGCAACAAGTGGGATGACTGTCCAGGAAATTATGCTGAGTGGAAAAAAAGTCAATCTCAAAAAAGTTAAACTGTACAATTTCATTTTATAACATGTGAGACGATAAAATTTATGAAATAAAGAACAGATGAACGGCTGTCAGGGTTTAGGGACTAGAGCAGGTAAAGGAGGGCAACAGATGCAGTTATAAAAAAGATACTGCAAAAGATCATTGTAGTGTCAGAAACGTTCAGTATCCTGACTGTCGTGGGGGATTCACAAGCCCTCAAAGATGACAAAATCATGTAAATCATAGTACTAAATACATACAGGAGTCCAAGTAAAATTGAAGAAATCTGAATAAGAAGTGAATATATACTGGTTATGATATTATCATAATTTTGGAAAATTGTTATTTTGGAAAACTGTCCCAAGTTTTTTCTAGAAGCTTCCTAGACTGTTTCCTTTCAGTCTTTGGATATAACAGAAAGTTTCCACAGGGGCTCATTTTTGACACATTGAAATTTCTGAGAAACTACAAGAAAGCAAATAACTTCTCATTGAATATGCTAGCAATAGCAGTATAGGCAGGTTCCAGCTAGTGCATCAGAAAATAACGTAATTACTCTATTATGAGCTATAAGGATTGAAATTGAAAATATGGGTACCCAAAATCCTCCAATCCATGGATTTTCTTGAAAATTAATATAAGAATCTTGAAAAGGTAAGGCTTAATTTTCTTTAGAGTAAAAAAAGCCCTTATTATTTCATGTGCATAATTCATGTGGCATAGATGTATTTTTTGTTGCCAAAAAATGAGATGCCCTTATGCAAAAGAGCAAGCCATTTCTCATTTGTAAGACAAATGGAATCTCAAGCATAAGCTATAGCATAACCAGTGGAAAAAAATTCCTCATGAAATTAACCACTTAGTAAAAGGGTCTTGGGAGATAGGTGTAAATGCAGAAAGTTTCCTCTAGTCTTTACACTACAGATTGTAACCAAGTAGCAGGGATCAAAAGGGCAATAAGATGGAACCGACCCTGAAGTTACATAGGTATTTTGGAAGCAGGAAAGCAAGGCAAGATGCTCATGAAGCTGCAGCAGCAGATGGCTGAAAATGTAAAGGTATCTGTTCAGACCTCCACCAAGCTGAGAACCTTGGAAATAAGTTGGCATCTCATAGGCTAGAAATGTATGCTTTGTCAAATGTACTAATTTGAGGTTTCTTGCTTTCTTTTTTCATTTATCTTTAAGGAAACTTCTTGACATTTCCTGCTGATCTTAACTGTACTAAAAAGATTTTGTTTGAATTTGGGCCTGAGCCTTTAAGGGAGTGTCCTTAGGGAAGAGCAATGACAATGAATTCCCAGGGAACTGCATAAGAGAAAGATAAATCTCATAGAGGAAAAATACATGGGCCTCCAGTAGGGCCACTGCTTTCTACTTGCTAAGCAATGAAGTCTGAATGCTCTGGCTTAATAAGGGAATAATGCTTTCATCCATAAAGCACTAAAATGTTTTCACCTCCCTCACCTTTTATCCCTGAAAGTCTGTTGCAAAAGCTAATAACCATTTGCTCTGTAGTTTCATGTCAAAACTACTGTAGTTTACAACCCCATTGTCCAGTTTCTGCTCTCACTCTTCAAACTGAAACACACTGTCTAAATTGCTTATGTCATAGTCTGGATAATCCAAAGTCACTTTCTGTCACTTGCTTTGCAGGACACTTTACATTCAAGGTTTTATCGATTGACAATGTACCAATGTGGGAGCAGGAGGCACTGGATATAAAAGAAACAGAAGATAACGTCCTGTCCTTGGTGAATTTATAAGTCATGGAAAGGGCTTGGGCAGGCTTAGAAAGCAATTTGCAAATAGACACATTAATATAGTGCAAACAGAGTATTATCTACATAGCAAATGAAAGAATGAAAATAATAACTGGAAATACACAATTCTTTAAAGATATTTACAGATGAAAATAATAACTGGAATTTTACAGTGATTAAAGGTATTTACAAATACCTTTAAATTACCTTATCTCTTGGCTACAACCTGTCATGTAAAGGATTAACTTTATGTTATCCTTATCCTTATCCTGCTGATGAAGAAACTGGGACTTAGAGTTTGTCACAACTGTGGCCACACTGAGTCTTTGAGACCTTATTTTTTCTTCTACCATATTCTACCTTCAGAATTCAAGAAGGTGAGGTTAATTTGGAAGTGAATGAGCTTGGAATAGGGTTTTATGGAAAGCAAAATTATGTGCAATGGCAGATAGAAATGGAAAGAACATTCTAGGTGGACTGTTAATCTTAAACCAGAAAAATAAAGCACAAACCCATGAAGCCATTTTTTAAAACTTATTTTTGAGTAATGAAAAACTCTATTCAGTTAGGAGATGGTTTCTGTGTACTTCTCCTTTCTCTCTTGCTTTGATAACTATATTTTTTAAACATATAACCTTGAACAAACCACACAATCAATCCACTCACCTTGCTTCGTACATAAATTGAGCCTAATAACATTTTCATTGGTAGCAACCAACTTAAAGGTGTTCAAACCTTCTAACTAACATCAATCTTCAATATGTCTCTTTGCAGCAAGGAGAACACAAGTGTTAATTTTCATGAGGCTGCATAAGAAGACTGTGAAACATGAATTCTTCTGAAGTGAAACAGTAGCCTAGGCAAACTAAGAACTGCTTCACAGGCATAAAGCCTATGGCCACATCGTCTACATACTGAGGAACAGCAATCCCCCCAAGTTCAAGTTCCCTGTTTCACACCAGTAAGAGCTATATAAATAAAGCAGACAGGCAGGGGAAGGTTAGTGAAGAAAAAGTGGTAACCTTCCCAGAAACAAAGAGCAGCTATGTGCGTGTTGGGTTAGAAGCTTCATGGTTTTTGACATCAGTGTTAAAGGTCAAATCAATCTATTTCTGGGAGAAAGAGTAATTTTCCCTTCCACCATTAGAACTTCATTTCCGTGTTCATTCAACTCAGTCCACAACCTAAAATTCATGCAGGTGAGAAGAAAGATGCAACACTTGCTTATCCCTTGAACATTCCCCACATTTTATCATTATAGAAATGTATAAAATGAGCAAACCCAAATGTCAGGATTGCCAGGATAACCTCCCCTGTTGTTGTGCTGCCACACTGCCTAACCATAGTACACTACCTTTTGCCAGTGCATTATTTGGGATTATATTATCAACTATTATTCAAGAAGCTAATGAGTCCTCAGAATGTGCTACCCTAGCAGTGGAGTGATGAGTAACACATAGTCCCTCACTTCAACATGGTGAATGATAAAACTATCTGGGTGGCCTTGAACAACAAAATCTTGCATATTGTGAAGGGCTACACCAACCAAGGGGCTACACTACACCAAGAAGGGCTTTGAAAGCTGTCATGATGAACCGAAAAAAACTTGGTATTGAGTGTTGGAAGGTCTTTGTTCTATTCTTTATTTTTTCCTACTAAACTATGGCTTTAACATGATCTGTTTGTGCCTTAATGAACTTACCTGTAACATGTAAGTAATAACAGCTGCCCTGCCTATTGTAAAATACTACTGTGAAGAACACCTGAGTTCATGTACTTCCTTTTCATGTACAAATTATAAACATGAATTGTGGAAATAGTCGAGAATGAGAGTAAATGTGAAAAATAGTTAGGAAGGGGTGGATGGCCATCATGCTAGCTGTAGGGCAAAGTTACAAAGGAAAGAAACTCTAAGAAAAGAAAAACTTTCAGCATGAAAAAATTGGAACAGATAGGCAGAATAAAGCAGAGATGCTAGGAAGGGGCCATGAAGAGAGGGACAGAATAATGGAGGAAAAAAGACAGGGAAGGGGGAGAAAAAGAGACTCGTGCACAGAGGCAGAGAGAGACAGAAGGAAAGGAGAAGAGTGTAGAGTTGGAAAGTAGGAGGCATGCATAATGCAATAAAAAAGTCTGTGAAATGCAAGCATCTACAATACTTAAAATAGTATGCTACACATTACACCCATAGTAGACACTAAATGCACATTTGCTGAAGTAAAAAACTTGCCATATTAGGAGATCTTTTGGCTTTTTTGCCCAAATCATCAGATGTTTCAATGTCTTATAAAATTACCCCTGTCTATCTTTCTCCTTCAGGCTCTATCCCCATTGAGCAAATGGAAATCATTTTCTTTGAGATGTGTAGCAAGCTGTAAACATACATATTATAAAAGTTAAAATAATGTAAGCTTCAATATAATATATATTTTATCTTATAGCTAAAATTATTTAGAAAATATAGCATAATAAGTGTGTGTGAGATCACTAGAAGGTTACTGGACTTAGAGCAAGAAAAGTAATATATGGCAAGGTAAGTTACTGAGAAATTAATTCATGTGTGTGTGTTTCCTTTTGTAATTCTTTTTTCTGTTTTAAGGACATAGATGTTAATGTCCTCTTAACACCAGGACTAATAGAAGTATGGGGAAATTGCTACCACCACCTCAACACCTGTGTCTGAGGAAGATGGAAAGTAATGTAACACTTTTGGGGACTGAGGCAAGTCTTTGGTGAAGAAAAGGGCAAACAGAAGCAGAAAAGCTTCCTGAAGACCAGGAGAGAAGAGGGGACCTGCAAAACCCAGGAGTGCTACACTACTTCTTGACAGAGCCTAGGGAGATAGAAAGTCTTGGGAGGGAACTGGTTGCATAGTACATTTCCATAGGGCAACTATGTGAGTATAACTTCTTCCAGGTGTGACAAAAATCCTTCTGTGTGAGTGTGACACAAAGCCACAGGACCATTTCCTTTTAGGAATCATGCAGTCTTAGAAAATTAAACCATCATATGTGGTTTCAAAAACCAGAGTGATCTTCCTAAAAGTTATGCTTTGAGTAATTTCATGCCCTGAAGAAAAGAATCCCAATTAATGACAGAAAATCAATTTCTCATTAGCTTTAGGAAATAAAGGGATTCAATGTCAGATTTGGTTCAATATTAGAAAAATAAACATTACCTGTATAGGAATCTTTAATAGCTGTCCATGTGATTCTTTAGCCTGCTAACATTGAAGAACCTTTGCTTTAGGCAGCATATTTTTCCAAAGATATAAACAGGAGGTAAACCTCAAAAACTGATCATCTCTTAAAAGCATATCTTTATAGAAAAGAATTGAAAACAAAGAGTTCTTTGGCCTATCTCAAATATTCAGTGGGAGGAAGGATCAGCCAGAGTGTTGGAGCAAGTGAATCTCAGAACTGCATAAAGAGTGAGGGGTAAGGTTGAAACTCCTCAGTCCAAGCACAGCCAGTGCTTAGATGCAGGCAGTCTAATGGCACTGTCCTGACAGACATTATGTGCAGGAGTAATCAAAGACTCTTAAGTGACGACTAATTCCAAAGGAAGGAAGGAGGAGGCAGAACCCATGAACTAATGATGGATTTTCTAAAAAGGAAAAGTGGATTCTGAGTACAACTGGGTGCCTGTCACCTTTCAGCTAAATCCCAATGAACTTAGGTCTTATTCTAAAGAGAAGTACAAATCAATAAATCAATTTATTTTCATTTCTTTCAAGATATTAGGACACAAGGAAGCTCTGTTTGGGAACAAAGTGGGAAGAATTTTGTTCTGCTGAAACAACTGAAAAACTTATAAAGAATAAAACTGTACAAAGTGGCAAACAACTATTTTCAGACAATAGGCAAAACTTTAACCCTTGAAAAATGGTAAACAAATGATGGGTCCCATTGGACTGCAAAGCACAGGAAAGAGAAATCCAAAAGAAACAATAATTTTGCTTATTTGAAGTGTCCTAATCGAGATTGAGGGAGCCAGGGTGGCTGGACTTGGCAGGGGAAAGTACCAGAGAAGAGGGAGCTATTTAGATAAAGATATGCAGAAATTGCACAAATGTTCCTTGAGGCTTTGGCTGAGTGTAAGCTAAGCCTGCATAAATGGATCTTCATAGAATGGGAAAGGAACAACCACTAAAAAAAAACAAGCCAAAACAAGAACAACAACAAACCAGCTACTAAAGAGTTCTAATCTGAACAATCCCCAAAGATACCACAAGCTTGGAAACCATTTGATTTCCAATCAACTACAGTGGATGATCCTTATTAGAGCATTTAGTGGAGATCCCATAATGTTCCTGTTTCAGTAGCAGGGGTAAAAACAAACAAACAAAAAACACCTACAGTAAAGGGTACCCTGGGCCTAAACTAATAAACAAGGTTAAGCTTAAAGCAAACCTTAAAATGGGCAAGCTGATTTGCAAGTAGTTTTCACTGCCTGCATAAACAAATGCCAACTCTTTAAAAAAAGAAAAACAACTTAATCCCCAAACTCAGCTTGTAATTTTTATATTGTCTAGTAGGCATTCAAAAATTACAAGTATGGAAGATGCAAGAAAATGCACGCCTATTCAGGAAAAAATCAGTCAATGAAGACAGAGTCAGAAAAAATAAAGATATTAGAATAGAGAATACTAAAGAGATATTATAAGTATGTTCAAGTATTTGAAGTAAAACATGAACATAATGAGGAAAAAATAAAAGGAAAAAATAAATATATCGAAAATATATTTCCAAATATATAGAAAAAAGTCTATGGAAAAAATAAATTTTCCAAGTTAAAATAATACAATATCTGAAATTAAAAATTCAGTGAATGAGTTCAACATAAATTAGACACAGCAATAGAAAAAATCAGTGAATTTAAAAACATGGTATAGAAACTATCCAAACTGAATCACAAAGAGGAAAGTGACAGAAGAAAAAAAGGAAGAATAATTCCTCACAATCTGTGAGATGCAGATAAGGCAGTGTTTAAAAGAATATTTATAGCTTTAAGTGCTTATGTAACAAAAGAGGAAAAGTTTAGAGTAAAAACTGTGGAAATAGCCCTCCGCCCTCTTCGCTCAGGACTTGTGGCCATTTCACTTTACCAAATACTACAGAGACTTTCCTACATTGCCCTGATATGCTGAAGGCTCCAGCACCTCTATGTCAGTACCCAGAAAAAGTAGACATTTCTGGACTGGAGCAGCTGAATTACTCCATACCAGGGCAGGGCTGAGAAATTTTTCCTTAGCTCCATAAGTAACAGGGGGCTCAGCAGCAGATGGCTCATCAGCAGAAGGCATATGGACAGAGAGGAGGAAAAGACAGAAACCACCTTGTAGCTGATAGAACTTATTTATAAGCAAATGTGAGAGAAAAAAAATATCCAGGAGAGTTACCAGAAATAACTAGGGGTGAGATAGTGTGGGGTTAGAAATGAGGAATATCTTGCAGGAAGTTAAAGGTTGGTAAAACATATTGGATGGAAAACTCTCTCTAAGTGAGTAAAATACAACTGTGGGCACAGAGAGGGTCCATATGGTGGCCTTTGTAAAGCCTAACTTAGTAAATCAGTGTATCAGTTCTCTACTGCTGCATAACAAGTTACTCCCAAACTTAGGAGCTTGAAACAATAACATTTATTTTCTCACAGTTTCCATAGGTCAGGAACTCAGATCCAGTTCAACTGGGTGTTCGTGGGCCTTTGGCTGGAGTCTGCCTTCCTTCCCTTGCTAGGTGGGCCTCTCCCACATGACAGCTTGCTTTATTGAGATACAAATAAAGAAAGGGAAGACAGTCCAGTAAGATGGAAGTCACAATACTTTGTAATTTAATCAAGGATGAGACACCTATCACTTTTGTCAAATTCTATTCATTAGAAGCAAGTTACCTGGTCCATCCCACACTAAAGGAGAGGGGTCATTGGCGCCTTCCACAGACAGAAAAACAAATGGGGGTGGTGAAAGCATTAACCCACATCACTATGTCATGATGAGTCCCTCTTGGAGAGTAATGGCCTAAATAAAACTCAACATTTAAAGTAGATTAAGTATCTAAAAGGCTCTGCCAACAACTTTGTCCAGCTGTCCTGAGCCATCACAGTGAGGCAGGGGATTAGTCTAAGAAGTAGGTAGTGAGGGGGAAAGGCAGAATGTTAATGGTAAAGCATACAAGATGTTTTACTTACTTTTAAAACAGAATTTCCTTTACAATAACAATTTAGTAGATAACATTTTTGTGATATATTAATATGTGAGTGTATGAGTGGATTTTTCTAGTGCCTCAGCCATCAGTGAGTTCCTGAAGAGAAGTTTGAGAAGTCCAGTAAATGAATTTATTGCAGTGTCATCTCAACTTGAGCCATTCAAGTACCTCCTTGGTTACTTTTTCCAGAGTTGTATTATTATTTTGAAGTGCAATGCGCATTTTTACTTTGATAAAAATATTTTAAGAAAGCATAATTAATTACTGCTATATCCAGAAATTTATTATTATGGGTCCTAAATATTTTCTTATATAATTTAAAATGAATGTAAATCTATTAAATAGTAAATACTTTTAATATTTTGCTAGGTACCACCTACCTCATTTACTTCATTTCCAGTGGTAGGTAGGCTGAATTTATAAAAATTTATATCATGGAAGGAGTATGTGCTTTGGGTCTAAGTAGTGACTTTGGCTTTTGCTATCTATTAAAAATATAGGTAAATATATAATACTAGACCTATTAGAACCTGAGTTGCCTTTTATGTAAAATTAGGATAATTGTATGTACTTTGATGTTGTTTAGGTTTACTGAGGTAGTAATTGTGAAAAGGATCATATTTGGTATCTAGTAACAACTGCAAAAATAATAATATTGGCAATAACTAATATTTATTGAACAATTACTATGTGTCAGGCACTGTACAATGCTTTAAAAGCATTGTGAATATGCTTTTAATAAAAGTTAGTGTTTTTCTGTAGAGCTACAACATCGAGTAATTTAACAATCCCATCTAGTTAGTATTGATTATCAAACCAAATAGCTCCCGTTTCCAAGAAAATTAAAAATGTGTGAGGGTGTGCTGATAGATTTGAACATTTACACTGACTCCAGCATTATATCTGGAAAATGTTGATATGGTAAAAGGTATTAAGTCTATATCATAGATACAAATTATGATAGTTAAATGTCTTTCTTTGAAATGTGTTATATGGATTATATCTAATTAGTCCTCATAGTTTATACACTGCTGCATAAAACCCTTGCAGTCACTTATGTTACATTTAAAGGGCAAATGTGATCACATGTGCTGGGCTTCCTACACTTTCAGGCATAAGAACAAAAGGTGTGTGAAATGGGTGCCCCATGAGTGGTAATTTTCTTTAGAAACCAGAGACAATTGGGTGAATTTGACATGTCCTCTGTGTGGTTTGATTCCACTATCCCAAATGTCCAATGTTCATTTCAAAATGTTTGCAAACTGTCCCTTCTGGTTTTGAGCTCTATCTCCCACCAAACTCTGCCTTAGCTGATCTCTTCTTCCTACTCAAACCTTCTCACTTAAGGTATTTGCATGGAGCAGAATTTCCTGAAGGGTTAAAATGGCAGGTATTTGCTTAATTCCGCTCATCGGCCTAAAACCTTCTTGCTTCACCATTTTCTGGAGTTTCTTCCCACAGCCTCCCAGGGAGGGCACTCCCTTTCAGTTTATCATGATTATGTGGAGCCACTTAGCTCTTCACACCACCTACCTAGTTCAAAGCCTGCTACTGCATACCTACAGATTCAGTAGGGGACTATGCAAAGCAACAGACCCATCCAGGCTGCTCAAAAGAACACAAATTAACTGGAGCCAATCTCCATGGCAGAAAGGAAAAGTACATAGAAATTGTTCTATCCAATCTCTCATAGAAGGCAAAAGCAGCTATAGTCATTTGGGGTGTCAAGTAAGAACTTTTCTTCTCTTTGTTACAGTTGGATAATTCTATATAGAAACAAGGGGTATAAATACTAGTCCTGTTTCCACAATTTCCTCTTCTAAGGAAGAACTTTCTGACTCTACTCTCCCGCATGCTTCAGAATGGTCATGCACACTTAGAGAGAGAAGGAACTGGACCTTTAGAATAATTTAATCCACTGTCCCCATTTTACAGGCAACTAAACTGATTGCCAGCAATACCTAACTTCAAAACAGCTACTTGAAGAGATGAATAGATAAATCAACATATGCCACTCCATATTCTTAATGCATCATTAAATGTATCTAGGTCAAAAGTAACACTTTGAGTATGTCCTGCCAAAGACAATTATTAGTACTCTAAGACTAACAATTGTCCCCGAGAATTTTCATTGGTGAAAGTGCTAATAGAATTTAGAGGATTCTAACCCAAAGTGCAACTGGTACCCTCTTTTCTTGGTGCATTACTTCTTCTTAGCCATGCTCATGACTAATTCACGTTCTACCCCACAGTTCCACACACAGGAGGAAAGAGAAGACAACAGGTTTCTAGAATTTCAAGCAATATGTTTCCTCCTTGACAATAGCTATAATCTACTTCTCCATCTCTGCAGCAGCCTGTCACTAGAAAGCCAAACTTTCAGCTGAAAACCCACAAATATCATACTAACGATTGTTGAAAAATTGTCTCTAAAAATATCAGAGGATTGAAAGGTGACCCCATATGGGCCGGGGTGGATGTGATAAAATGCAAATGTGCAGCTTCCAGAGG
This sequence comes from Tonatia bakeri, assembly GCA_004024845.1. NCBI lineage: Eukaryota > Metazoa > Chordata > Mammalia > Chiroptera > Phyllostomidae > Tonatia > Tonatia bakeri. Next base: position 183,783 of record PVIA01000881.1, read on the forward strand.
GAGAGAGAATAAGACAGTACTAGATCAGAAGTGTGGACTGAATAAGGACATTTTTTAATACTAATGTAACTGGAGGAGGACTGCTTCCAGATGGGAGGGGCAGTCAGTGGAGAGAGGTTTGTGGGGGCTGAGGGTTAAAATTAAGCAAGCAGATGGAGCTGTTAGGGAAAGAAAAAAGGCTCTAAGAAGTCACAAGTTGTGGAAGCAGGACTCAGATTGCAGAGAGCTCAATAATGATGCACTGGGCCTGAAAAGAGTGGGGCAAGCCCAGGAAATAACCTTAGATGAAGTTGGATGCTGAGGGCTTTAGGGAGAGTAGTTTCCATTAGAAGGCTGGAGAGGAATGAACCTTGTCAGTCCGGCAAAGAGAGAGAAGGTTTCCCTGGGCTTGGGTTAAAGTGAGGCAGCAAAGAAATGGGAGAGGGTAGAGGGGTATCTCTTTTGGATGTGGGGAAAAGTCAAGCATTTAGGAACCTTTGAATTCTCTTCCACTCAAAATATTTTTGTAGCTAAAGCAAACCAAGCAAAATTTCTTCAGTATCCCTGTGGTGTTCTTTGACCATTCTTATTCTCTCAGAGGCCGTGGTGGACACAAAGTCACTATTTAGTTTTGTTCAACACTTGTTACTTTACCTATGATAAATGTTAGCTTTCCTTCTCCAAAATCTCAGTTCAAAGAGCAAGTAAAGGCTGATGGGACAGGGGAGTTTGTCACTTAAGACAAGCTGCTCCAAGATGCAATCCTGGTTTTTCAACTTTTTCTCAGCCTATTTAATTGATATAATATTTTCATCTTCCCCCTCAGTCCTAAGATTCCTCTCAGTGCTGAAGCTTAGCATAGGGTAGATGGTTTAATGCACAATGAACTCTTACCACAATGTAAGAGATGACTGAATTTCACGTGAAAATTTAATTTAGTTCAGTTTGCTAGCAATATATCATCAAATTGACAAAATATAAGCCACCTTACTCAAATACTATTTAATTTCCCTAGATCATGAACTTATGCTGAATCTGCAGCAATTTCCCTACTAGGCTGTGCCAGGCCTTGAACCAGTGATTATGTGACCTCCAATTCTTCACTGCCAGGTCCTTTCTGTCCTAATTTTCAGCTTTCACTGTATACTACCTGTTATCAACTTAACTTTGAATCTATTAGTATTTTAGTTCATGGTATCTAATGTTGAGATCTCTCCATGTCTTTACAACAGTATATTTTCTTACTACATCAGTTCAAAATGTATTATTGGCTTTTGATACATATACAACTATTAATATCTAAGTAAGGTCCTGTTTAAATCCAGGCCTTTTATCCAGAAAAGACAGATTCATATATTATGATTAGGCAGCCTATATACCTTTAACCAAACCCATTTCATTAATAGTTTAGATTTTGAGCTTTTCTCACAATGCAGTAAAGCAATCAGTGTACACTTACATGGCTCATCAGGTGCGGTATAACAAAGAATGCTATTGGTGGGAACAACAAAAGAGGCAGGAAAAGGCCACATATCTCACTCACACTGTCTTTGTAGTAGGAATCTTGGCTCCCTTTGGAGTTGACTGCTTCAGCAGAACACACCTGGAAGCCTTCTGTTGAGGACCTCCCAGTTCAACACCTATGCTTGTATCTGGCCTCTGCATCGCAGGAGAGCAATGCAACAGAGGAACCACCACTTGCTCGCAACCACATCAGACTCTAATTCCTCTTTGATTGCAAACTTCCAGGCAACCAGAAGTCTCCAACAAAGCCTATTTTTCACCTCAGAGCCAATGTCTTTCATTACACTGCAGGGTGAACAAGCCCTTTCAGCTGCCTCCTTGTTGTCTGGCTTAGATTTTAACCTCCCTTTCAATCTTCAATGGTATGTGTTTCTCTTACTCCAAAGTAGAAGAGAGGAGATGGAGAACACTGCATCTTTATTGCTCTTAAAGAGGGTCTGCAGAGAGACCTTGCAATGCTAGCCCCTGACAGTTTTATTCCAGACCATGTCACCAGAAAGACAAGTAGGAAGGGATGCTATTGTTAGCATTTCAAAACAACATGCAGTATCACCTTCTGTTTTGACCTGTTCAACCTTTTCTTTCAAGATATTATCCTTTGATTCTCTAACTCACTTGCCCTTGTCTGAGAACAAAGAGGTTTTCCTCCCCATCTTTTTTAGTGCACAAATTGCTTTAGTCATTTTCAAGTTATAAACTATGGAGAAAATTTTCATACAGAGAAAATACTTATGATTTTATAGATAATTCAAATATAGTTGAACCTTAGAACTTTAAGATGAAGAATGAAATTGTTATGAGTTTGGGAAAAAAATGAGCAATCAAAAATCAGTCTTCATATATGCACAATAAAATTGAGTTTTAAATTGTGTAATCATACCTCTGAGTAACATGGCAGGGGTATTATTGTTTGTTGTGATATCGTGCTCTATTTTAAAATGTACATAGCTATGCAAATAAACTTAGGTATCTAAATCAAAGCACAGCTTTCCTTTTTTAAAAAACTTTACCAGCTTAGCTCCTTAAATATAAAATACAAGGGTATTAAGCACAAAATAATCAAAAGGAAATAATTTAAGTGCTGATGGTACCTCCTCAAAAAATTAAAGATATTTAAGACTTCCAAGGTTAATTAATATTATAAACAAGTAATAACATCAGTAAAAGAAAATTTTTCCAAATTCCCTCAAACTCTCTACCATCTGGCCCAGATGCCTTGTCTCTCTTGCCCATCTGGCTGACTCATATTGGTCCCTCGGAATTCAGATCTGTTGTCTCTGTATCTCCCTCACCGTGACTGGCCCAGAAAAGTATTCTCCATCTTTCCATATTTTTATCTTAAATTAATTTTATTATGTTATAATTTATTTGATTTTGTCTGAGCCCTTGCTATCCCTAGTACCTACTTTTGTACCCAGAGCATAGAAAATCCTCAATATATGCTTGTTTGATTGGATTTATTTTGATATGTTTCCATTACTTAATGATCTGATAGATTTGCTGTGGTGGTTGTGAACTAATATATTGTTCACTTGAAGTAACAAAACTCGACTAAAATTATTTCTTTTTCAAAATATCTCTATTAGGAAGGAAACTCTGATAAACACTTTAGCCATATTTCCTTATCATGGTCCTTTTAAAATCTTTTATAACATAACTCAAAGGTATTGGGTGAACCCTATAAAGTGTTCAAAAGAGTAAAATATTCCTAATTTTATATAATTCAATCTAATAGCCACTTTCTCAAGTTCCTTGGTTACCACCATGATTTTAACCTGATAAGGATAGGGTTACATTTAAACACCCAAGCACTTTCTCCCCCCCCATTCCTGTTTGCTAGAGAGCAGGGTTGGTATGTTCTAGGTAACTAAAGTACCATGTTTCCCTCATTGTTGCACATCACTTGTGTGTGAAGCCTCATAGGAGTGGGTATGGGCTAAGTCAGGGCTCATACCAGAGGGGGATATTACCCAGTCCTGGTCTTGTATGTTTACTGTCAAAATTGACTTTTTTGATCAGTGAAATTCCTCATCAAGCATGTTCTTAGACCTTCAGATTAGGCTTCAAAGCCCTAAATATGTGGCATCTTGTATTTCCCTAATAGAGACCCACCACATGGCTGTGTGTGTGCATGTGCACACACACGCACAACCCACCACCAGCAGCAGATTCTTTCTTTGTAAGCTTTCCCAACTTTTCTTCTCAAGGCCCCTTTTGTTCATGTTGTATCAAGAGAGTCAGAGGCTGTCTGGCTCCCCTTTGCCTCCCTCATCCTTCTGTTGGAAGGGGACCTTTCCTCTTTGGTATGTTCTACTTGCTTTAACTCCATTTCCCCACCCCACCAGAAGAATGAGTTAGTCTTTCCTGCTTCGTGAAACTACTTACAGATGCATGAATATGGGCTGAATGGTAATAGAGTTAGGTAAGGAGATTCAAATTCATAGTTGGTTAGAATTACAAACAAAACCTCTTTAATACACCTAAGTTACAGTACTAACTCTCTACCAGTAGCAGTGTGACTTATGTTCTCTTAACATATCCCCAGTAAAAGAGAAAAACAAAAATGTTGCCTTTCTTATCACCCAGGATTATAGTATCAAATGAGATCCTGTACATGAATATATTTTGTGAATGCTTTAGCACCATACAAATATCAAATATTAGTATTATGTGCACTACTATGGGAATCTGTTCTACCCAACATTTTTATCAACCACTTGAACAAAGACATAAAAGCAGTTATAAGCTTTGCAGATGATAGACATATGGGAGGAATAACTAATAAAAAGAAAGGAAGATAGAATCAAAGTTCAAAGAAATCATGACAGATTGAGATGATGATTAAAACTACTAAAATGATATTTAATATGAACAGATGTAAAATATACTTCAGTTTAAAAAATCATGTCAAGAGAGACCTGTTATGGCATCAGTTTATCTGAATCACAGTTATATGGCTGGCTGTTGAGGGCAATTTTAGGTAATAGGAATACTGTGTCCAGAACAAAAGAGATAATATGCTACATGATAACATACTTACATATGATGTACATCTTGAATATTGAAATATTAAAAATTATGCACCATATTAGGAAACTCAAATCAGATCTGGGGAAAACAATCAGAACTTTGAAAAGCCTTAAAACCTTATCACATGAGAAGCAATTAACAGAGCTAAGGTTGTTTTGCTTGAAAAGAGATGCATAAGGATGTCTACAAATGTTTCAAGAGCTTCCATATAGAAAGGCTGTAAAAATGCCTGATACAAAGAATAATGGGGAGATAAAAGAGATAACATGGCACATACTAGACTCTCAGTAAGTGACAGTAGAATCTAAATTCATTCTTCATTGCTCTGTTGGGAAGAATATGGACTTAGGGCTGGAAGAGTCAGTAAGGTAAAACAGGAGTGACTTTTATGCAGTTGGAAATATTCAAGGAAACTAACACTTATTGTTACCTAGAATGTTTTTGGAATGTGCTAGAAGTTTTGTGTATATTACTGTTGTCTTATTAAAGTACACACTGATCTAATTACATGCCCACCTTCCATCCATGCCCATCTCACAACTAAGCAGGGTTAATATACAGAGAGCCATTACATTTTCAGAGAAAAGAAAAGGGTAATTTTATCACCCCTTAATTTTAGAATATCTTAGAGACAAAGATATTATGTAAACTTAAGATTCACTAATACTGTGAAAGCTCCTTCTAAAGACACTAGTCTTCAAACATTAGTGTGTATCAGGGAACTTGATAAAACACAGAGTGCTGCAACTTATCCCCAGAGTTTCTGAATGAGGAGATCTGAGGTGGGGACCCAAAATGGCATGTTTAATAAGTTCCCAGGTGATATTAATGAAGAGACTGAAGTAAAAATGCCTTGTGCAAAGCCCTTGCTAGCAACAACAACAACATCAACACAGAGTGGCCAAATTTTTAATCAAGTAAATCATCCCACCATCCTCAGTTAATAATTAGGGTTAGAACTTGAGCATCTACAGGCTGTTTGGTGACATACAATGTGCCTTGACATAAAAAGGCAAGCAGAGGAAATCAAGTTTCACCTCTTAAGAATTTGAACCAACAAATATAAAGATAGGAGTGAAAAGGTAGGTAGATAGTCAGAAGAGAAAGAATATAAAAAGAAGTAGGAAGAACTTGAGTCAAGTTAATGGTGAACAAATACAGAAGATTAAATTTCTTGTTAAAATTTGTGGAGTCCTGGGAACTGGTTTCCTCATCCATTAAAGAGGTTCTACTAAAGTTTGTGTTCTTCCTGTTTCCTTATTATTTGAGGTTTTCTATGTTTTTGCTTACTTACCCACTTACAATATATAGCACACTTATTGATGATTTTTTAGAATTGAAAAGCTTGTACCAGGGAATTTATTTTATTATTATTTTTATTGTTGTACTATTACAGTTACCCCAAATTTACCCCATTGCTCTCCCTGCGCACCCATGCTCCCACAATCAATCACCACCCTGTGGTCCATGTCAGTCGGTCATTTGCACCTGTTTGTTGATTAGAAATTTCCCCTCCTTTCCTACCCCATCTCCCTCCCTCCACCTCTCTGGTCATTGTCAGTCTGTTCCTTGTTACTATGCCTCTGTTCTATTTTGCTTATTTGCTTTGTTCATTAGGTTCCTCTTATATGTGAGTTCATATGTATTTGTGTTTTACCACCTGGCTTATTTCATTTAGCATAAAACTCGCCAGTTCCATCCATGCTGTCATGAAAGGTAGGAGTTCCTTCTTTCTTCCTGCTATGTAGTATTTCATTGTGTAAATGTAAGGCAGTTTTTTTGATCCGCTCATTTACTGATGAGCACTTACACTGTTTTCAGTACTTGGCTATTGTAAATAACTCTGCTATGAACATAAGGGTGCTTAGGTTCTTTTGAATTGATGTTTGAGGTTTCTTAGAATATAATCCCAGCAGTGGAATCACTGAGTCAAAAGGAAGTTCTATTTTTAGATTTTTGAGGAAATTCCATACTGTTTTCCACAATGGCTGCACCAGTCTGCATTCTGATCAACAGTGCACTAGGGTTCCCTTTTCTCCACAACCTGACCAGCACTTGTTATTTGTTGATTTGTTCATTATGGCCCTTCTGTCTGGTATAAGGTGGTATCTCATTGTGATTTTAATGTGCATCTTTCTGATGGCTAGTGATGCTGAACATTCTTTCATATGCCTATGGGCCTTCTGTATGTCCTCCTTGGAGAAGTGTCTGCTCAGGTCCTTTGCCCATTTTTTAACTGGATTGCTTGTCTTTCTGGTGTTGAGTCATAAAATTTTGGAAATCAAACTCTTGTCCAAGGTATAATTGGTAAATATGGTTACTCTTATGGTTTGTTCCCTTTTCATTTTGCTGATGAATTCTTTAGCTGTGCAGAAAGAATCTGATTCAGTCCCATTTGTTTAGTCTTTCCTTTATTCCCCTTACCCTAGAAGATATATTGGCAAATATATTGCTGCATGGCATATCTGAAATTTTACTTCCTAAGCTTTCCTCTAGGACCTTTATGGTGTCATAGCTTATGTTTAAGTCTTTTATCTATTTTGAGTTTATTCTGGTGTGTGGTGTAAATCAGTGATCTAGTTTTGTTCTCTTGCAGGTACCCTTCTAGTTTCCAACCCCACTTGTTGAAGAGGCTGTTCTTACTCCATTTTATGCTCCTGTCTCCTTTATCAAATATTAATTTACCAGAGAGACATGGGATTATTTCTAGTTTCTCTATTCTCTTCCATTGATCGATGTGCCTGTTCTTATGCCAGTACCAGACTATTTTGATTAAATTGTACTTGTAATATAATTTGGTATCAGGTATTGTGACCCTCCTACTTTGTTCTTCTTTCTCAACATTGGTGAGGCTATTCAGGGTCTTTTTTGTTTCCTATAAATTTTTGAAACAATTATTCTATATCTGTGAAATATGTCATTGGTATTTTAATAGGGATTGCATTAAATCTATAGATTGCTTTGGGTAGTATGGACATTTTAATGATGTTAATTCTTCTGATCCATAAACACATTAAATGCTTCCATTTATTTGTATCTTTCTTAATTTCTTTCTTTAGTGTTCTATAATTTTCTTAGGACAGGGTTTTTACCTCCTTGGTTAAGTTTACTCCTAGGTACATTATTTTTATTGTTGCTATAGTAAATGGAATTTTATTTTTAGTGTCTCTTTCTGATATTTCATTGTTGGTGTACAAAAATGCCTTCAATTTCTGAATATTGACTTTGTATCCTGCTATTTTGCCAAATTCATGTATTAGGCTGAGTAGATTATATCTGGTGGAGCCTATAAGGTTTTCTATGTACACTATCATGTCATCTGCAAAAAATGACATTTTTACTTTGTCTTTACCAATTTGGATGCCATTTTATTTCTTTTTCTTGTCTGATTGCTGTGGCTACAATTTCCAATACTATGTTGAATAGAGGTGGTTAAAGCAGACACCCTTATCTTGTTCCTCACCTTAGAGGGAAATCCTTTAGTTTTTGCCCATTGAATATGATGTTGACTGTAGGTTTCTCATTATGTCTCCTCTTTTCCCCTCTGTTCCCACTATTCCCACTTTGATGACTGCTTCTATCATAAATGAATGCTATACTCAATCAAATACTTTTTCAGCATCATCTATTGGTATGATCATGTTATTTTTACCTTTGATTTTGTTTACGTGGTGTATTATATTTATTGATTTGTGAATATTATAGCACCCTTGCATCCCTGGGATGAATCCCACTTGATCATGGTGTGTGGCCTTTTTAATATATTGCTAGTTCCAGTTTGCCAATATTTGGTTGAGGATTTTAGCATCTATATTCACCAGTGATATTGGCCTATAGTTTTCTTTCTCTGTTCTATCTTTACCTGGTTTTGGAATTAGGGTAACCATGGCCTCATAAAACAAGTTTGGGAGTATTCTCTCTTCTTGAATTTTTTGTAATTGTTTGAAAAGGATAGGAGTTAACTGTTCCCCAAATGTTTGGTAAAATTTACCTATGAAGCTGTCTGGTCCAGGGTTTTTGTGTGCTGGGAATTTTTTTGATTACTGCTTCAATTTCACTAGTTATTATCTGTCTGTTCAGGCTTTCTGCTTCTTCTTGATTAAATTTTGAAAAATATATAAGTTTCTAGAAATTTGCCCATTTCTCCCAGGTTGTCCAACTTTTTGGCATCTACTTTTTCACAGTAATTTCTGATAACCTTTTGTATTTCTGTTGTATTGGTTATAATTTCTCCTCTTTTGTTTCAGATTTTATATATTTGAGGTTTCTTTCTTTTTTTCTTGATGAGTATTGTTAAAGGCTTGCCAATTTTGTTTAACTTTTCAAAGAACCAGCTCTTCCTGGATTTGTTCATCTTTTGAATTGTTCCTTTAGTCTGTTTGGCATTTAATTCTGCTCTGATTTTGTTTATTTCTTTCCTTCTATTCACTCTGCGCATTGTTTGTTGTTGTTCCTATAGTTCTTGTATATGTTGAATAGGTTGTTCATTTGAAATGTTTCTCTCTTTTTTAGGTAAGCCTGCATTGCTATGAACCTCCCTATCAGGACTGCCTCTGCTGTGTCTCATAAATTTTGGGCTGGTGTGTGTTCATTTTCATTTGTTTCCAGAAAAATTTTGATATCTTCCTTGATTTCATTGTTAATCCATTCATTATTTAATAGCATGCAGTTCAGCCTCTATAAATTTTAATATTTTTGAGCGTTTCCTTTGAATTTTGTTTCTACTTTCAATCCACTATGCTCTGAGAAAATGTTTGATATGACTTCAATGTCCTTGAATTTGTTGAGGCTTGTTTTGTGTCTTACTTTGCAGACTATCTTTGAAAATGTTCCATGTGCATTTGAAAAGAATGTATATTTTGTTTCTTTGACATGAAAGGTTCTGTATGTAACAATTAAGTACATTTGACATAGAATGTTGTTCAATGCAATATCCTTCTTTATTCTTTGCTTGGAAGATCTATCCATTGTTGACAATAGGTGTTAAAATTCCCTACTATGCATGTTCTTGTGGATATCTTTCTTGAAGTCTTCCTAAAATCTTCCTTATATACTTAGGCCCTCCTATGTTGGGTGCACATATGTTTACTAGAGTTACTTACATATTCTTGATGGATTATCATGTAAGTATTATGAAGTGTCCTTTTTTGTCTCTTTTTTTGTGACCTTTGCTTTGAAATCTATTTTTTATGATATAAGCATTGCTATTCCAGCTTTTTTTTTTTTCATGTCTGTTTGCTTGGAATATGTTTTCTCCATGCCTTCACTTTCAGTCTGTGTAGATCTTCTGCTCTGAGGTAGGTCTGTTCTAGACAGCATATATGTGGGTCCTATTCTCTTATCCATTCAGCTATCTTATGTCTTTTGATTGGAGTATTTATTCCTTTTGCATTTAAGGTTATTATTGATAGGCACTTTTTCATTGCCATTTTTCTCCTTTACCCATCTTCCTCTCTCTTTCACTCATTTTCTTAAAGCAGTCACTTTAGCATCTCTTCAATGCTGGTTTGGTGGAGATGCATATTTTAGCCTTTTTTTTTTTTTTTGGTCTGGGAAACTCCCTATCTCACCTTCCACTTTAAATGAAAGACTTGCTGGATAGAGTAGTCATGGTTGCAGGCCTTTCCTTTTTATTAGAATATTTCTTGCCATTCCCTTCTGGCATGTAATGTTTTTGCTGAGTAATGAGCTGATAGCCTTATTGGAGTTCCCTTTTATGTTACTAGCTATTTCTCCCTTTTTGCTTTTAACATTCTCTCTTAAACTTTAAATTTAGATACTTTAAGTATGATGTGTCTTGGAGTGGGCCTCTTTGGGTTCATATTGAGTGGGATCCTCTGTGCTTCCTGGTGCATGACTCTTTCTCTTATTATGTTAGGGAACTATTCTGTCATTATTTTTTCAAACAAGTTTTCTGTGCCTTGCTCCTCTTCTTCTCCTTCTTGTATTCCTATGATATGGATATGATTATGTTTCATGCTGTCCTGAAACTTTATTAACCCCTTTTTGGCAGAGGCTGCAGCTTTTAGAGAGCAAAGCTGCTCGCCCTTTTCTGCCACAGGACTTGGTAGTCTGTGTGAATGGGGGTAGTCTCTCCCCCATCCACAATGTTGCGGACCCCACAAGCTAGGGTCCACATCAGCTGGAGCCCACGAACAGGGACCCAGGGCTATGAGCCGTCATTGTGAGCCAACTTGCTTGGAGTACATTCGCATTAGACCAGGTGAGGTCCTGCAACCCCAAGTGCTACTCAGGAATGTCACAGGATGTGCTGGATTTCAGAGGAAAAGGGCTTTCTTCCTAGGTCACCCTCTCTTGCAACTGCTTTGCAACTGTGCCTTCTTTAGTAAGCAGGAGCCTTGCTCTCTTTCCCAACTATTTGCTGCAACCTTGCTCAGGTAGAGCAGGTAAGAGCCAGTCACAAGGGCACTGCCCACATCACTGTAAAAACACCCACAAGCCCCACCTAGGTCCAGCCTTGGGAGAAAGAGCAAAGATCTTCTTTTTAATCAGCTTTAAAAACATCAACTAGTTACAGGACAATTTACAAGCATCTCAGCAAATTCTTTCTTTTAAGCTGCTTCTTGCGGTCTCTTCAGTTTTGCCTTTTCCCTCCATCTGCCCACATAAGGATTTAAAGGGGCAGGTGGAGAAAAGGCAAAATTGAGACTGATTTTGTAATCGCTGTGCTTGTGGTGGGAGGAATTTCAGAAAAAGGTTCTTTTGTTTGTTAAAAAATTTCCTTAAAGGTTTCTGCAAATCCTCAACCATGGGTAACAGGCTCTCTGGGGAACAACAGCAATGTTTGAAGCTAGTTCACCAGCGTTTGGGGGCTGCTAAATGTCACCCTGATAAGGGATCTTTAGACTTAGTCATTTAGGAAAAAGTTGGGCAGAAGTTGAAATAGCATGAGGTGGTATGAGATAAGACTCTAGGTTAGTGTCTTACTCCCTCACTCTGATTTGCAGTAAACATTTACTGTGAAGTAGCTTCCTAAAATCCATGCTAAACCTTCCAAGGACAAGTGTAACTGGTTCAACCACTTTTGCCTTTTCATTTGCAAATATCCTTCTTCTGTAATGTGCTCATTCGTTTTCTGCAAAAGGTAACCACCTAAGGCCAACCTGTGCATAGTAAATAAGGACCATGATGTAATGTGATCAGAAAAAGAAATAAAGACCTGTCATGGCAGAGGCCGAGGCTTTTGGTGACTCTTGAGAGCAAAGCCACTCGCCCTCTTCCGCCACAGGACTTGGTAGTCTGTGTGAATGTCTCTCCCCCATCCACAATGTCGTGGACCCCATGAGCTGGGGTCCGTATCACCTCTTCATTTTTTTATTTTAGGATTAAAATTGTTAAATATACTTTATTCTTTATGCTATCACAGTTGTCTCATTTTTTTTCGCCCCTTTATTCCCTTCTGCCCTGAACCCCCCATCCCACCAGCATTCCCCTCTCCTAGTTCACATCCATCGGTGGTACATACAAGTTCTTTGGCTTCTCCATTTCATATACTATTCTTAACCTCCCTCTATTTTGTAAATACCATTTATGCTTCTTATTCTCTGTATCTTTTCCTCCACTCTCCCTCATTCCTCTCCCTACTGAAAACCCTCCATGTGACCTCCATTTCTGTGATTCTGTTCCTGTTCTACTTCTTCACTTAGTTTGTTTTAGTTTTTGTTTTAGGTTCATTTGATGAGAGTAGTGAGTTCATTGTCATTTCACTGTTCATAGTTTTGATCATCTTCTCTTTCTGAGAAAAATCCCTTTGATATTTCATATAATAAGGGCTTGGTGATGATGAACTCCTTTAATTTGACCTTATCTGGGAAGCACATTATCTGCCCTTCCCAGATGATAGCTTCCCTGCCCATTCTAAATGATAGCTTTGCTGGATAGAGTAATCTTGGTTATAGGTCCTTGCTTTTCATGACTTGGAATACTTCTTTCCAGACCCTCCTGGCCTGTAAGGTTTCTTTTGAGAAATCAGCTGACAGTCTGATGGGAACTCCTTTGTAGGTAATCGTCTCCTTTTTTCTTATTGTTTTTAAGATTCTCTTCTTATCTTTAATCTTAGGTAATGTAATTATGATGTGCCTTGATGTGTGCTTCCTTGGGTCAAGCTTCTTAGGGACTTTCTGAGCTTCCTGGACTTCCTGGAAGTCTATTTCCTTTACAAGATTAAGGAAGTTCTCCTTCATTATGTTTTCAAATAAGTTTTCAATTTATTTCTGTTCCTTTCCTCATTCTGGCACCTCCATGATTCAGATGTTGGAACATTTCAAGTTATCCCAGAGGTTCCTCAGCCTCTCCTCATATTTTTGAATTCTTGTTTCTTCATTCTGTTCTGGTTGAATGTTTATTTCTTCTTCTTACTCCAAATCATTTATTTGAGTACCAGTTTCCTTCCTGTCACTGTTGGTTTCCTGTACATTTTCCTTTATTTCACTTTGCATAGCCTTTGCTTCTTTATCAATTTTGTGACTATACTTAACCATTTCTGTGAGCATCTTGATTACCAATGTTTTGAGCTCTGCATCTGATAGGTTGGCTATCTCTTCATTGCTTAGTTCTATTTTTGGAGTTTTGATCTGTTCTTTCATTTGGGCCATATTTTTTTCAGTGTACATTACATAGTAAGAGAAGGAGCCTTAGCTATTCGCCAGGGCCGCACAGCCCATGTCTCTGTATTATGGTGCTGTATGTGGGGGAAGTGTCAGAGAGGGCACAATGATGCTTGCTGGGCTGTAGACTAGCTTTCAGTTACTTGCCCCACTACCCACAAGGAAATTGGGCCCTCCTGATGTTGATTCACAGGTGGGTGGGTTTGTATATGTTCTAGGACCCTGTGGGTCTCTCCAGGGAACTCTTCTGTAAAGCTGGGAGATTCTCTTGCTGCCACAACCCCCACAGGTTGTTACAATCACAGGTTTTGAGGCTTCATTTCCCCATGGTCAAACCCTGGGTTGCATGGTCCATCTCACTCCCCAGTTGTTCCTCTCAGTTTATCCACACAAAAGTGTGGGACAGCCTAGTCCATGAGCTGCTACCTTACCATGAGTCCTCTCCATTCTGCCTGCCCATGCCCCCTGTCCTACATGTCTGGATGAATGTTTCTTCTTTAATCCTTGGTTGTCAGACTTCTACACAGTTTGATTTTCTGGTAGTTCTGCTTATTTTTATTTTCCATTTGTTTTTGTCCTTCTTTTAGCTGTGCAAGGAGGCAAAGCGTATCTACCTATGCCTCCATCTTAGATGGAAGTCCCTACCACTTTTCATTCGATTTGAGTCCTTTTTCATGTTGTTGCTTTGTCTGGGAATTTTTTTGTACCTTGTCCTCCAGCTCACTGATTCAATCTCTGCTTCATCAAGCCTGCTTTTAATACCTTCTACTGTGTTTTTCATTTCAGATATTGTATTCTTCATTTCCTCCTGGTTATTTTTTTATGGTTTATATGTCCTTTTTCATGCTAGTGTAGTTCACAGTAAGTTTTTCTGGCTTCCCTGGAGTTCTTTGTAGTTCTCACTGAGCTCATTGAGCTTCCTTATAACCATTATTTTGAACTCAATGTCTGACAGTTTACCTGCCTCAATTTCTTTAGCACTCTTTCTGAGGATTCTACCTTTCCTTTCATTTGGGGGTTGTTCCTTTTTCTCCCTATTTTTGGGTGACTCTTCTTGTTTCTTTCTGCTTCTTAGGTAGATCTACTTTGACTCCCTGTGTTTGTCGTGTGACCTTCTGTGGTAGGAGACCTGTGGGTTTCAGTGGTACAGTCTCCTTGATCTCCTGAACTTGATGATCTTGGGATTCTCATTACATTATTTGTGTGGACTCACTGGTTATAATTTGGTTTTGATTGTTTTGGGTCATTCTTTCGTGGGTCCTCAACTCCAGCTAACTGACTGAAAGTCCCTCTTCCTACCACATCTTGTATGCTGTTGTACAGATGCTGCCAGAACAAAACCAAGCAGCCTAGGAAACAAACCCACACTCACAAAATTGACCACCACCCTCAATAGCAAGTGATGCAGTATTAATAAAGGTATAAAGAGATAAAAACTATTATAAGAAAGAAAAACAAATCTGAGATAACTAACTGAAAGAAAAATAATTTTGAGAGGGTGGAAGGAGGAGCAATAAGAAGAATAGGGAAAAGGGACAAGGCAAAAAGAGAAAGAAAAAAATTTACATCTTAAAAAAGGGAGGGAAAAGGCAGAATGGAATAAAAGAACAAAAGTGAATAGTATATGATTTGAACAAAAATTAAAATATATACAAATAATAAAAATTTAAAATAATAATACAAAATAGTGGGAAAAAAAGAAAACAAATTAGAGAAAAAGAGCTACCACAGCATTATGAACAACAATGTGCAAAGGATCATATAGGTTGGAATGGAATAAGAGAAAAAATAAAGAAAAAAAAGCTTAAGAGATGTCTAGAGGAAAGATAAATGATTTTGAGATGATAGAGGGAGAAAAGAGAAAAAGAGTGAGGAAAGAAAACCAGTCTAAGACAGGTAAAAATTAAAATTTAAAACAAAATAATAAGGGGCCAGAGGAAGACCAAATGAAACAGGAGAGAAGAAAGGTAAAATATGAGGTTTGAAATACAAAAGGAGTAAAGATATAGAAATAAAGGTGAAGAAGTGCAACCACCACCACATCCTCAACTGATGAGCAAGATTGAGGAAAGTGGAGAGAGAACAAGAGTATTTTAAGAACAGGAAAAGGAATGTAAGATGACTAATGACAAGAAAATTGGTTCTGAGAAGCTGGAGGGAGTAGAAATAGTAAGAGTGTATCATGAAAACAAGTCATAGCAAGAAAGAAAACAAAAAGGAAAAAAAATAAGAAGAGGAAAGAAATTAAAATGGAATAAGAGAAGGTGGGAGCAAAATATGAGATTTGAAGTAAACTATAATATAAAAAGTAGTCACAATATGCACAAACTTGAAGGATATGAAATGAATGCTAAAAAGTTACGTAAGAGAGAAAATAATGCAAAACAGGAAGAAGACTGTGGTGGAATTCATCTCACTGCTCTCGCTTTCTGGATATGCCCCTGGTGATGTCAGATGGTATCCCAGTCTCACCCTAGGCAGCCTGTTGGAGGCTACCAGCCATTCACAATCTGTGGCTGTCTCCTTACACTGTTAATCTAGTCAATCTATAATCAACAGTCAGGCTTAAGCACCACAGGGTGGGGCAGAGTAATTCTGATTAATAAAATTATATAGGTTTCAGATATACAATTCTACAATACATCATGTGTATATTATATTGTGTGTCCACCACCCCAAGTCTACTTTCATCATCATTTATCCTCTCTTTACCCTCTTCTACCTTCCCCCACCCCCTTTCCCTTTGGCAATCACAACGTCGTTATCCGTATTCATAAGTCTTCCTTGTTTTTTTCTTTGTTTTGTGTCTTGTTTATAAGATGATGGTTGTGAATTTAAAAGAAAAAAAGAAGTAAGTGTTTTACAGTCTTTAATTTGCTTTTTGTGGAAATAACAAAATAGAAAGAAATTGAATAAGTTTATGCCATTTGAATATTGTTTATGTCCAGAATACTGGACATAACAATAAATTAAGAAAATAAGAGTTTCCTAGTGACTGTCATACAGCTAAGGATAGATATTACTCTAAGTATACAACTTTTGATTGTTTCTAATCATTATACATTTCTGGTTAAATATAGTGTCTACTCCTTTGCTTTATAAATGCATTCTTTCAGCATTCAAATGCTGTTATTCAGGCAGGATGGAACACAATAAAAACTCAAAATATATAAAAAGGTGATGATAAGTATTTTAAGGAATAATGAGCCAGGTGTAAAGATGGAGCATGACTCAGGATGCTTTTTTAAAAAAAGTTGATCATAGATGGGCAAATGAGAACAAAATGAAAGCCAATATTAGCCAATCTTTTTCTAGAAAATTATTTTCTGAATATAAATGGAATTAGAAGAGAAGGTATGACTTTCTTAAGAAAAAATAAGCCCAAGCAGTTTTAGAAGACAAATAAGTGAGAAAAATTGTTTTCTATTTTTTTCTCTTACAACCCCACCAAGAAAAAAGAGGAAAATAGGAAATTAAGTCTATAAGTCTGAAGGAGGTTTTGATTTCTGTCTGTTGTAATTCAGCCCAATTCACCTGCTAAATTCTCAGGAGGGAAACTACAGAATCCAGAGTAGCAAACAGAGTGAGAAAATATGTAGTAAATGGATGAAAGACTAGTGATAAGAATCAGAAACAAAACAAAACAAAGCCAAGCTTCTGCTAACCAGTCAACTAGTGGTTGCATACTCTACAAATACCTTTAACAGAGAAAAGGAAAGGCATTTTAAACCGAACTGTAATCCTCTCTCTTTTCTGTCACTATGGAAAAGCAGTGTTTACAATGGCTTTCTCTGTGCTTCCCACATGGGATTTAGCCACTGTTGTAACCTTTGTGTTGTTCATTGTGAGCCTAGAAAAGTACAATTCTACTACATTTAAGCCACTTTGTAAGGGGAAATGCAACTGTCAGCTCAGGTGGCTTTAAGCTGCTAGAGCTTTGGGAATAAAACCAACTCATCTCTCTTCAAAATCCCCACGTGAGGAGAGAAGCTGAAAGATATTAGTTCTGTCTTCCTGTAATAAACTCTTCCCATGTAATGCAGTGGTTTCATTGGCGTGCACATGAGAAGCAACTATGAAGCCTTTAAAAGTACTGCCCTCTCCAGTCCCCAAAGACATTCTGATTTATTTGGCCCAGTGTTTTTGCCTGGAGATATGGATTTGCAAATGCTCCCTGCTGATTCTAATATGCAGCCAAAGTTGAGAACCATTGCTATAGGTTTCTCTCTCTTTTTTAAAAATTTCTTTATTCTGGTTTACCTACCCAGAATAATTTTTTCCCTCCTTTAATATCTAAGTTTTTGTTTAGGCTTCTGTTCTTACTTGTTTAGGAAACTGTCAGGAAAATTGACTTCTCCCAGCTTCAAGGCCAAGCTTTCTTGGCTTGTGGTCATCAACTCATTCCATTCCCCTATCCACCATCATTGGTCCAGAGATGAGCAAGTAATATAGACAGCTCAGTCAGGGTGGATCTTAGGAAATGTGCTTAAAAGTCTGCCATACGGACATTTTCTTTCTTCCTCAGGACATTGTATGGATGTGAATCCAGGAACCACTGTAAGCCTTGTTCTCCAGATGGAAGCAGCCTGAGGATGGATATGATCATTAATTAGAAGAGGACACAGCCAGGTAAAGTGCAGATTAAGAGCCAGTCTTGAGTTTATGGTTATCTTCAAGCCCATCCTATTTCTCAGATCCTAGTTAGATACAGGGCATTTTTTGTTTAGGTCGATTGGAATTGATATGTAATTAATAAGGTGTACCCCTTACACTGCTTTAGTTTCTGTCTCCATTAAACCAGGGACAGTCATTAAAGGAAGATGTCAGAATCCGCATTTAGTATTTACAGGGGGCAGAAGCAGTCTTGCAAATGATTCTGCATGGTTATCATCCTAGAATAAGGTAAATCTTGATGTAAGCAGGATACCATTTTTGTGATTTGAAATGAAAGTGCATCTTCTAGGATCTATATGAGATTGATTGAAGTAAGCACTGCAACAAAAAGTATTTATGTTGCTTTCTTAGCAGCCCCATGATAAGAAGGTTTCCTTAGTGTTGGCAGATCGATAATGGTTGAGTGGATGATTCACAGGAACACTATTAGCAAGTTTAGTTAGGTTAGAATACAGGGTAATGAAAGAAACACATGAGCATGGCCTCAAGCAGTTTACTATTTAATTGAATTCTCTGTGCATTTCACTTCCAGTCTGTAATTGGAGGCTATTTTCCTAGCTGAAGAAAGCTCTGTGAGTCTGGTCTATGTCTTACTCAATGTCCTACCTATTCTGCCTTTAAAATATTGAGCCAGATCACACCAGTGCCAACAAGTAATCCTTTTGCTAGATCCAAACGATCCATAACTTTATCATCCTGGAACTGAAATCAAAACCAGAATAGGTACTGGAATCTTCTCCTTTGGTTTTTAGCTTATATTACTTTTTATAATTCCAGAAATTACCACATGTAAGTGACCAGACACAGTTCTCCTGTGTATCAACATCTAGTGATGTTTCATTGTCTAAGCTTTATCTCAAGCTGATTTCTTTCAGCTGGTAATCAAATGTTCCTTTTTGTATGCATAAGAAACTGAAATCCTCTAGGACTTTTATGGTGTCAAGACTTATACTTAAGTCTTTTATCCACCTTGAATTTATTTTTGTGTATTTATATGGTATAAGTTAGTGATTGGGTTTCATTTTTTTTGCATGTAGCTGTCCAAATCTCCCAACACCATTTGGTGAAGAGGCTATTTTTACTTCATTTTGTGCTTCTGCCCCATTGGTCAAATATTAATTGACCATAGAGACTTGGGTTTATTTCTGGGCTCTCTATTCTGTTCCATTGGTCCATGTGTCTGTTCTTATGCCAGTACCAGGCTGTTTTGATTACAGTGGCCTTGTAATATAGTTTGATATCAGGTATCATGATCCCTCCTACTTTGCTCTTCTTTCTCAAAATTGCTGAGGCCATTTGGGGTCATTTATGGTTCCATATAAATTTTTGAAATTTTGTTTTATATCTGTGAAATGTGTTATTGGTACTTTAAAAGGTATTATATCAAATCCATAAATTGCTTTGGAAAGTATGGACATTTTGATGATGTTAATTCTTCCAATCCATGAACATGGAACATGCTGCCATTTGTTTGGTTTTCCTTCATTTCTTTCTTCACTGTTGTGTAGTTTTCTGAGTACAGGTGTTTTATCTCCTTGGTTAGGTTTATTCCTCGATATTTTATTTTTCTTGTTTCTATGTCAAATGGGATTTTTTTTCCTGATTTCTGTTCCTGATATTTTATTGTTTTTGTACAAAAATGCCTTTGATTTCTGAATATTGACTTTGTATCCTGCTGTTTTGCCAAATTCACTTATTAGGTCAAGTAGGTTTTTGGTGGAGTCTATAGGATTTTCTGTGTACACTATTATGTCATCTGCAAACAATGACAATTTTGCTTCCTCCTTTCTAATTTGTATGTCTTTTATTTCTTTTTCTTTTTTGATTGCTGTGACTAGGGAAAACATAGGCAGGAAAATCTCTGATATTTTAAACAGCAATACTTTCACTGACATATCCCCTAGGGCAAGGGACATAAAGTAAAAAATAAACAAATGGACTTCATCAAAATAAAAAGTTTCTGTATGGCTAAAGAAAACAGCATTAAAGTGAAAAAACTGAGGTGTATGAGAAAACATATTTGCAAAAGATACCTCAGACAAGGGTTTGATCTCCAAAATATATAAAGAACTCACATGACTCCACTCCAGGAAGACAAACAGCCCAATTAAAAAATGAGCAAAGAACTTGAACAGACACTTCTCCAAGGAGGATACAGAGGGCCCATAGACACATGAAAAGATGTTCAGCATCTCTAGCTATCAGAGAGATGGAAATTAAAACCACAGTGAGATACCACTTCACACTGGTGAGAATGGCCATCATAAACAAATCAACAAACAACAAGTGCCAGATTGTGGAGAAAAGGGAACCTTAGTACATTGTTGGTGGGAATGCAGACTAGTGCAGCCACTGTGGAAAACAGCATGGAATTTCCTGAAAACCTAAACATGGATCTGCCTTTTGACCTGCCAATTCCACTGCTGGGATTATATCCTAAGAATCCTGAAACACCAATCCAAAAGAACCTGCACACTCCAATGTTCACAGCAGTACAGTTTACAATATCCAAATGCTAGAAGCAACCTAAGTGCCCATCAGTAAATGAATGGATCAAAAAATGATGGTACATTTATATGATGGAATATTATGCAGCAGAAAAAATAAAGGAGCTCCTACCCTTTGTGACAGCATGGATGGAATTGGAGATCATTATGCTAAGTGAAATAACCCAGGTGGTGAGGGACAAATACCATATGATCTCACCTTTAAGTGGAACCTAATCAACAAAACAAACAAACAAGCAAAATAAAACCAGACACATTGAAAATAAGAACATCTGATGGTAACCAGAGGGGAGGAGGGAGGAGATAATGGGGGAAAAGGGGAAGGGTTTTCAGGAACAACTATAAAAGACACATGGACAAAACCAAGGGGTGGTGGGATCAGGAGTGGAGTTGGGGATGGCTGGGGTGGGAGGGGATGGGAAATGGGACTGCTCTTCTTAAACAACAATAAAAATCAATCAATCAATTAATTAATTTTTGAGTTAAAAAAATAAAAGAAAAAGAAACTGATATCCTTATGATTCCAGAAACTAATCTGACAAAGAAACTCTGGTCTTTGATGAATCTTGAATTTTGATTAAAAATATAGCTTTCAAATATTTTTCCTATTTTCTGGTGGAAATAAAATCATTTGGATTTCATAGGCTGATTTCAGTCAAATTGACAAAGAGGCAGAAGTCTCAGAGATATATTGAGTTTTCTGGCAGGCAGCCACCCATGAAGTTAAAATCCAGGGGAAATCAAATTTCTTTAGTTCAGTCATTTGCCTCCAGTAATGACTTGCTTTTGCACCAACCATAACATTTCTCTACTATCACAACGATTCAGAGCATTTTTGTGTATCACATTATTTTCATTTAGACACAGTTTTCCCTGCTTCACTGCTAAGCCATCCAGTGCTCGAGGTGCTGTCAGTTCACATGAAGGGACAATCTGCTTTACTGAGTAAGTGAAGTGCTCCATCATAACTGGTTACACTCAAGTTATCAGTCTTTACCTTCAGCTCAGAGTAACACTGCATTTTCTCTTAAAGTATATGAGTCACAGTCTACAGAGACCTTAGTTTTTAGATTGTAGTTATGGGTGAGAGTAAGAAGCAGGATAAAGATTTTTAGGCAGCTCACTTCTGACACATGGATAGTGCTGGAGTAGACTTAAAAATGCATATACCATCCCTCAACCCAATTCTTTTGCTGATAGGGCCTGTGATGCCTTATAAGAGACTAATATTTGGGCTTTAAATCACAGGGTCTGGCCCAGGCCAGGGAATGAGCCCAAACACTTTTCACTAAGTTTCACAAAGACTTGTAGTTTTTGCTTTTAAAATTCTTTTATTACATAATAGAAATATATATATACATCTAGATAGTACATAAAATGCATTTTCAGCTTAATAGATAGTTATAAGCCACACTTGTGTAAATAACTATAAGTCAAACCAAAAAATATCAACATTTCAGAACCCCCACCTATATCTCTTCCCACCATTCCCTCCTCTTTGGAGTAATCATTAACCTGACACTAATAACAATCAAGTCCTGTTTTTCTTCAGTTTTATTTTTGTTTATGCATTCCTATGCAAAATACTTAAGTTTTGCCTTTTTTTCAATACTATATAAATGGAATCATGCTGCATAAAAGGTCTGTCCAGAAGCTATCCAGTGATGTAATATGAAAAATAGAGACATTTATTGAAGAAGATATAAGAAACATTGTATATAGTACAATACACCTCAGTCCCCTTTAAAATAGGCACTTCGAGACCTCACATCGTTCTCCCAATTACCAATCAGCTGCCCCATTATATTTTCCTGAATCTCACTGATGGTCTGAAATCTCTCTTTTTTTTTTCAGAGATGATTTTAGTTTTGGGAAAAGTCAGAAGTCAAAGGGTGTCAAATCTGGGCTGTAGGGGAGCTGAGTCACCTGGGTGATTTGATGTTTCACCAAAATCTGCACACAAGATGTGATGCATGAGCAGGTGCATTGTCATGATGAAGCTGCCAATCACTAGTGGCCCATAGACATGGCCTTCTGAATCATCTTAATAATTTCTGTGGAGAAATGTTCAAGCTTAACTCAAAATTTTATGTATGTTTGTTGCTCTACTTGCTCCGTCGCTTTGGATGAGACAGCGACACAGTATTTATGCTCACTTAGTGGTGTCTACCACCCCCACTGAATAGTACAGTGAAGTCATCAAGTTCACTCATGCACACCCAGTCCACTCTCCTTTGCTATCAGGTTACATCGATTTTGCACAAACAATTCTTATTATATCAGCAATGGCTGGACTTTTTCCAGATTGATCTTGTATAGTTTCTGTAACCTGATGTTTCCCATTATGATTCTGTTAAGATTGTGAGCTTCAGCCATATTGCCATACATAGAACTAGTTCTCTAATTTTTATTGCTGTGTATATTCTATGCTTTATATATATCACAAATTGTTTATCCATTTTACTAATAAAGAGCTCTTTTCAGTTTCTGGAAAATGCTGTCTTGAACATTCATGAATCTTGTTTCTTGTTGCATATAAACATTCATATGTGTAGGGTTGTATGTTACATTTATAAACTTAATAAATAGAAAGACTGGGTCATAAGATGTGTGTGCATTTCAACTTTACTAGTTTTTCCTAACTATAACATTACTAGATAATCTATACTAGTTTGAAAAATGTACTAATTTACATTCTTAAGTGATATATGAGTTTATTAAACTGATAAGAACAGATACTACACTTGATATTAGCCAAAAGGCTAAGAAGCAATATATATATGAGCTTATTAATTCTATATCCTTGCTAACACTTGCTGTAGTCAAGTACACTTTAGCATCTGCCAATATGGAACATGTGTATTAGAATCTTAATATACATTTTAATTTTAATATACATTTCCCTCATTACTAATGAATATTGATGTACATTTTTAACATCCTTATTGGTCATTATCATAGCTTGCTCAGGCTGCTCTACTAAATATCATAGATGGGGTGGCTTAAACAACAGAAATTTATTTCTCAGAGTTCCAGAGACTGGGAAGTCTAAAATCAAGTTGCCAGCCAATTTGATTCCTTGTTAGAGCCCTATTCCTATTTTGCAAATGACTATCTTCTTGCTATTACCTCATGCGGTGAAGTGAGAAAATTTCTTTCCTGTCTCTTCTAACGGTAATAATTTCATTCATAGGGGCTCTACCCTATTAACTTCAACACCTCCCAATGCCCTACCTCTGAACATCATCACATTGGGGATTAGGGTTTCAACACATGAATTTTAGGGAAACGATAATTCAGTACATAGCAGTCATTTAGATATCCTGTTTTTTAAAGTACCTTTTTCTTGGGGACCGCCCTGCCTGGTCTCAGGAAGCTGTGACCCCCTGTGACAGGCTGAGTGAGAGACCTCCCGATCAGGAGCCACTAAGGAGACAAAACTTATTCCCCTGGCATGAACGCTATGTGTTCTGTCCCTGGCCTTTAATGCTAGATCAGTGTTCCCCTTAATCCCTTCTGCCAGACTGTGAATCCACAAACTGTGTCTACTTTCTCAATAAAAACCCACTGAAGGAAAGAAAAGGGGGTCACCGACTTGGAGGGTGGCCACTCTGTTTCTGGACTTCCCTATAGAAAACTCTTTCTGTGCATGATTATTTCTATAGTGGGTTTTTTGGGGGTTTTAAGCAAGGTTTGAAAATCGCTACAGTCAGACAGACAGCCTGGTGTTTTAAGTGAGGTTTAAAAATCGCTACAGTTAGTCAGACAGCCGGGTGTTTTAAACGAGGTTTAAAAATCGCTACACCTTTTCAAATTCTTAGGCAATTTTTCAGTTGAATTGTCTGCCCTTTTCATTATGATTTCTTGATGCTGTTATATATTCTGGATTATATTATGAGTTTATTCTGTGTAATTTGTTAGTTATAATTTTTGCAAATATTTCCTCTCACTGCAGCTTATTTTGTCTCCATAATAAAGTGTTTTTGATTATTGGAAATTACTAATTTAATGCATTATTTGTAAATCCTTATCATGATGGCTTTGTCATGTGTATCTTCTTTAATAAGTCATTCTTAGCCTAAGGTCTAGAGTATTCTTCTATATTCTCTCTTAATCATGTTATAGCCTTTTTAGCTTTAAAATTTACTAATTTTTCTTAATATGGTGTGACTCAGCAGTTTATTTTTAAATGTTGCCTGCATAGTTCATTGGGAGTTTGCTTTTTCTTTTCTTTTTTTAATTCTTTTTTAAAGTATATTTTATTGATTATGATATTACAGTTTTCCCAATTTTTCCTTCTTTATCCCCCTTCCACCCTGCCCTCCCAACCCTCCAACATTCCCCCTCTTAGTTCATGACCATGGGTTGTACACATAAGTTCTTTGAGTCCTCTGTTTCCTATACCATTTTTTATCTATCCCAGTCTATTTTATGCCTACTAATTATGCTTCTTCTTCCCTGTACCTTCCCCCCACCCTTCTTCCCTTGTCCCTCCCCACTGAAATTCCTCCATGTGATGTCCATTTCTCTGATTCTGTTCCCATTCTAGTTGTTTGCTTAGTTTTTGTTTTCATTCTTTTTCTTTTCTTTTAGGTTCATTTGTTGATAGTTGTGAGTTCTTTGTCATTTTACTGCTCATTTTTTTTATCTTCTTTTTCTTAGGTAAGTCCCTTTAACCTTTCATATAATAATGGCTTGGTAATGATGAACTCCTTGAACTTGAACTTATATGGGAAACACTTTATCTGTCCTTCTGTTCTAAATGAAAGCTTTTTCTGTATATATTAAAAATTAAGAAATTTTCACTATGAGTTTGAAATCTATGAGCTTGAATATAATGTAGTATCTTTTTATATAGTACTATACTCTTAGGCTTTTCTTTTGCTATTGTTTTGTTTGAACTATTGCCTCTATAGTCCATGATTAGTGTTGAACTTTAATTTAAATTTCTAGTCTAGTCTTCAACAGTTTAAAAGAAAATTAGTAAAGTATAAGATATATACACTAAAAAGTATGTAATTTTGATCTGTGTGTGTATATTTGTGTGTATATTTATGTACACACATGCCCATCATCCCCAAATGTTTCCTCTTATCTCTTCATAATTTCTCCCTTCAACACATCCTCAACCTCACTTTCAATTCTGGCAAATGCTGAACTACTTTCTATCATGAGATAATAGTTTGCATTGTCTAGAATTTTATATAATTGGAATTACACAGTCAGTACATACATTTTCACAGTCTAGATTCTTTCATTCAATAGCATTATTTTGATATTCATCAATGCTGTACATATCAATAGTTTAATATTACTATTGCTGAATAATATTTCATTATATTGATATTCCACAATTTGTTTATTCATTCACTTATTGATGGGCACTTGGGTTGTGTACAGTTTTTGACTATTACAAATAAAGCTGCAACAAATATTGGTATATGTGAATAAATATAAATACATATTTTAATTTCTCTAGGGTAAATATTTAAAACTCTAAAGTTGGGGTCATATTTAAATATTCATTTAACTTTCTAAGATACTGCCAAATAAGTTTTCAAAATAGTTGTACAATACAATTTTACATTCCCACCGGCAGTATACAAGAGTTCAGTTGTTTCATCCTCTTGCCAATACTTGGTTGTTTTTAGTTTTTTTAGCATTACCCATTCTAACAGGCATACAAGTGTATCCTTCGTGTTTTATTTTTCCTTGCCCTAATGGCTGAAGATGTTGAACATCTTTTCATGTGCTTATTTGCAATTTGTATATCACTCTGTAAAGTGTCTCTTCAAATCTTTTGTCACTAAATTTTCTACTGGGTTGTTAGTTTTCTTGTTATTGAACTTTGTGAGTTCTTTATATATTCTTGATACAATTCCATTATTAGACACATGTAATATGCAAATATTACCTAACAGTCTGCAGCATGTATTTTTATTCTATTAACAGTGCATTTCAAAGAGCAGAAATAAGGTTCATAAAGTCTTATTTATTTGTCCTTTTCTTTTGTGAATTTCACTTGTTGCTGTTTTAGCTAAGGAATATCTGTCCAACCCAAAGTCACCAAGACACACTTTATGTGTTATTCTCGAAGTTTTGTGGGTTTTTATATTATATTTATATCTATTATCGATTTTGAGTTAATTTCAGTAAGAACTGTGAGATATGAATTGAATGAAATGAATGAAAGTTAAAATATTTTTGGATGTGAATATACAAATAATTTAAGATCCATTTGTTGAAAGTAGTTATGCTTTTCTAATGCATCTTTACCTTTGTCAAGTCCAAATAAATAGATATTAAAGTAAAACGTTAACTATGTATGTGCAGGTCTACTCTCGACTTAATTAGTGTCTGTTAATTAGTGTCTTAATTAGTGTCTGTCTGAATTTTCATGCCAAAATAACACTATCGTGTTTACCATAGCTTTAAAATAAATCTTAATTAGATAGTCCTTTGACTTTACTCTTTTATTTTAAATGTTATTTTGTCTATTCTAGATACTTTACATTTTAATATCAATGTTCAAATCAGCCTGTCAAAAAATTCCTTCTGAGATTTTGATTGCTATTAGCTGAATCTATAGATTATTTAAAGAGAATGAGAGGTTAATAATATTGAGTCATATCATCTATGAATATTTTATCTTCATCTTTTTAAAGTTGAATTCCTTTCAGCATTTTCTATTTTCTAGTGTAAAGGCCTTGTACATTTTTGTCAGATTTATTTCTAAGTATTTAATATCTTTGATGCTATTGCAAATGATATTTTTAGTATTTCAATAGTTGATTCTGTATGTTGTTGATCTTGTATCTCAAAACTCTGCTGATGACACATATTGGGTTTATTAGGTTATTTATTTTAGATTCCATAAAATATTTTACACATAACAATTGTGTTTTCTGAAAATAAAGACAATTTTACTTCTTCCTTTTCAATAATGTTGTCATTTAATTTTTTTTCACCTTATTGGACTGACTGGAACCTCCAGTACAATGTTAAATAAAATTCATATGAGTGAATATCCATACTTTGTTTATGAGCTTAAGAAATTTTTTTTTCACCATTAAGAATGATATCAGCTGAAAGCTTTCAATAGATGACATTTATCAGATTAAGGATATCTCTTCTATTCCTTTTTTTCTGGGAAGCTTTTAGCAGTAATAGATGTTGGGTTTTGTTAAATGCTTTCCCTGTATCTACTGAGATGATCACTTCATTTTGTTGTCATGTTTTCTGTATGCGTGAATGTGTGTGTTTAGTCTATTAATAACTTGAATTACATGGGTTGATATTTAAATGTCAAACCAATTTTGCATTCCTAGATAAATCCAAATTGGGCATGATATATTATCTTCTTTTATATATTGTTCAATATGATTTGCTAAAATTTTGGTGAAATTACTTGCATGTATGTTTATAAGGGATATTGTTCTGTTGTTATTTTCTGTAATGTGTTAGTCTGGTTTTGCTATCAGAGTAATGCTAGTACTGTAAAATGTGTTGAGAAATATTTTCTTCAATTTTCTAAAAGAGTTTGTTTAGAAGTGTTTTGTGGTGTAATATGTGTTTAATACTTATAAGTGATCTGTGCATAATTTAAATTATTATACATTTTTCAGTTGATGAGTCAACTTCATTAATGTCATTTCTCAAAAATTTTGTATCCTGATATTTTTAAGTTCTTTTACATTATTTTCAAAGAGAGGATTGTTAAACTTTATGAATATGGAAATTTATCTATTCTTCATTTTATTTCTGTCAATTTCTACATTGACTATGTTGAAACTTTGCTAATATATGCACATAATTATAAATAGATGTATAATTCTGCTCACTGAATCTTTTATCATTTTACTCATTTGTTTATTGTTGTTCAATAGCAATTGTCCCCAGTTTCTCCCCCGCTACTTTCTACTGCCTTACCCACCCCAATCTCCCACAATTAATTCCTCTCCCAACCTATTCTTTGACCATGGGTCCTTTACACATGTTCCTTGGCTTGAGCCTTCCCTTTCTTTTCCCTGTTACCCCACTTGCCCCTCCCACCCAGTTACTGTCAGTTTGTTTTTTTATTCACATGTCTAGGCTTCTATTTTGCTTGCTTATTTGTTTTGTTGATTAGGTTTCACTTACAGGTGAGATCATATGGTATTTGTCTTTCACTGCTGGGCTTATTTCACTTAGCATAATGCTCTCCAATTCAATCCATGCTGTTGCAAAGGGTGGGAGTTCCTTCTTTCTTTCTGCTGCATAGTATTCCATCATGTAAATATACCACAGTGTTTTTATCCACTCATGTGCTGATCAGCACTTGGCCATTGTAAATTGCACTATGAACATTGGGGTGCATAGGTTCTTTTGAACTGGTGTTTCAAGATTCTTAGGATATACTCCCAGCAGTGAAATTTCCAGTTGAAAAAGCATTCCTATATTTTTAGTGTTTTGAGGAAATTCCGTGCTGCTTTCCACAGTTGCTATACCAATCTGCATTCCCACCAACAATGTATTAAGGTTCACTTTTCTCTATAACCTCACCAGCACTTGTTCTTGTTGATTTAGTTATGATGACCATTCTGACCAATGTGAGGGGGTATCTCATTGTGGATTGCAAATCACCAATGGCTAGCAATGCTGAGCATCCTTTCATATGACTCCTGATGAGGCCAGCAACATCCTAATCCCCAAACCAGATAAAGACACAACAAAGAAAACTACAGGCCAATATCACTGATGATTATAGGTGCCAAAATTCTCAAGAAAATATTGTCAGACCACATCCAGCAATACATTTAAAAAATCATACACAAAAATGAACTGGTATTCATCTCAGGGATGCAAGGATGGTACACTATTCCCAAATCAATAATACATCACATAAACAAAAAGACAAAAATCATATGATTATGTCAAAGATGAGAAAAAAGCATGTGATAAGGTACAGCACCCATTTATGATAAAAACATTCAGCAAAGTGGGAATAGAAGAAGCATTCTTCAACATAATAAAGGCCATATATGATAGACCTACAGTCAATATCATACTCAATGGGCAAAAACTAAAAACTTTCCCACTAAGATGAAGAACCAGACAAGGATGTCCACTTTCACCACTCCTATTCGACATAGCATTGGAAGTCCTAACCACAGCAATCAGACAAGAAAAATAAACAAAGGGCATCCAAATTTGAAAGGAGAAAGCAAAACTGTCATTGTTTGCAGATGACATAATAGTGTACATAGAAAATCCTATAGACTCCACCAAAAACCTACTTGACCTAATAAGTGAATTTGGCAAAACAGCAGGATACAAAGTCAATATTCAGAAATCAAAGGCATTTTTGTACAAAAACAATAAAATATCAGGAACAGAAATCAGGAAAAAAAATCCCATTTGACATAGAAACAAGAAAAATAAAATACCTAGGAATAAACCTAACCAAGGAGATAAAACACCTGTACTCAGAAAACTACACCACAGTGAAGAAAGAAATGAAGGAAAACCAAACAAATGGCAGCATGTTCCATGTTCATGGATTGGAAGAATTAACATCATCAAAATATCCATACTTTCCAAAGCAATTTATGGATTTGATATAATACCTATTAAAGTACCAATAACACATTTCACAGATATA
The DNA here is from genome assembly GCA_004024845.1 of Tonatia bakeri. Lineage (NCBI taxonomy): Eukaryota > Metazoa > Chordata > Mammalia > Chiroptera > Phyllostomidae > Tonatia > Tonatia bakeri. The sequence goes on from PVIA01000881.1 coordinate 213,764, forward strand.
AAACAAAATTTCAAAAATTTATATGGAACCATAAATGACCCCAAATGGCCTCAGCAATTTTGAGAAAGAAGAGCAAAGTAGGAGGGATCATGATACCTGATACCAAACTGTATTACAAGGCCACTGTAATCAAAACAGTCTGGTACTGGCATAAGAACAGGCATGTGGACCAATGGAACAGAACAGAGAGCCCAGAAATAAACCCAAGTCTCTATGGTCAATTAATATTTGACCAAGGAAGCAGAAGCACAAAATGGAGTAAAAATAGCCTCTTCAACAAATGGTGTTGGGAGACCTTGACAGCTACATGTAAAAAATGAAACTTAATCATCAACTTACACCATAAACAAAAATAAACTCAGGATGAATAAAAGACTTAAATATAAGTCACAATGCCATGAAAGTCCTAGAGGAGAGCACAGGCAGGAAAATTTCCCATATTCCATGCAGCAATATTTTCACCAGTGTGTCCCCTACAGCAAGAGATATAAAGAAAAGAATAAATAAATGGGACTTCATCAATTTTAAAATCTTCTGCATGGATAAAGAAAACAGCATTAAAATGAAAAAAAAAAACAACTGTATGGGAAAACATATTTGTCAAAGATACCTCAGACAAGAATTTGATCTCCAAAATATATAAGGAACCCACATGACTCCACTCCAGGAAGACAAATAACCCAATTAATAAATGGGCAAATGACCTGAACATACACTTCTTCATGGAGGACATACAGAGAGGACCCAGAGACATGTGAAAAGATGTTCAGCATCTCTAGCCATTAGATAGATGGAAATTAAAACCACAGTGAGATACCACTTCACAGTGGTGAGAATGGCCATCATAAAAATATCAACAAACAACAAGTGCTGGCCAGATTGTGGAGAAAAGGGAACCCTAGTACACTGTTGGTGGGAATGCAGACTGGTGCAGTCAATGTGAAAACAGTATGGAATTTCCTCAGAAAACTAAAAATGGATCTGCCTTTTGACCTGGCAATTCCACTGCTGGGATTATATCCTAAGAACCCTGAAACACCAGTTCAAAAAACCTACGTCCCCCAATGTTCATAGCAGCACAATTTACAATAGACAAGTGCTGGGAACAGCCTAAGTGCCCATCAGTACATAAGTGGATCAAAATACTGTGGTACACTTACATAATGGAATGCCACACAGCAGAAAAAAAGAAGGAACTCCTACCCTTCATGACAGCATAGATGGATCTGGAGAGGATTATGTATGCTAAATGAAATAAGTCAGGCAGTGAAAGAAAAATACCATATGATCTAGTCAACAAAACAAACAAATGAGCAAAATAGAACCAGAGACATGGAAATAAAGAACAAACTGACAGTAACTGCATGGAAGAAGAGAGCAGGATAACGAGGTAAAGAAGGGGAAGGTTCAAGTCAAGGAACATACATAAAGGACTCATGGTCAGAGAAAATGCTGTGTGGAAGGATTGAATATGGGAGGTAGGGGTGGGTAGGGCAGGAGGAGAGTAATGAAGGAACAATGGGGACAACTGTAGTTGAAGAACAAACAATGAAAAAGCTTCTGCATGGATAAAGAAAATATTAGCAAAATGTAAAGGGAACCAACTGTATGGAGAAATATATTTGCCAATGATACACCGGACAAGGGTTCAATCTCCAAAATATTTAAAGAACTCACCTGACTCCACACCAGGAAGACAAACAATCCAATTAAAAAAATGGGCAAAGGACCTGAATAGATACTTTTTTATCATTTTAAAGTGATTCCTTTTAATTCTACTCATTCTATTTGCCTTAAAGTCTCTTTTGTTGCTTATTAATATAATTATATCAACTTTTTAAAATGTAAAATATAATTACATATTTTTCATCCATTGACTTTCAACACTTACTGTACCCACGTAATTTAGATCTATTCTTTGTGAACAGAACATTTCACTTCCAGTCAGATTATTTTTTAAACTATAGTGTTTGCTCCATTTGTATTCAGAATAATTATTGATATATTTTAATTTATTTATACCATCATATTACATTTTCTGTTTGTCATCTTTATTTTCATCTTTTTCTTATTTACTTATTAAATATTTGTGAGTATTTTAATAATGGTTTCATGCACTATTAATATAAAATTTAGACCTTTTTTTCCCAATCTATTTGTGCTATTATTAGAAACTATAATGTGCATAGTTAGCTTATTAAAGTTATTCAATTATTTTAACCTATTCTTTGAAAATATGATATTTGAACTTTTACCCTGTTAATTGTACCCATTCCAATTTATAGATTATTGTTCTGTGATTTTTTGGGATATCTGAAATATAAATTATTTTTTTCTTTATAGTTCCCCACCAGATGTTATTTATTTTGTGTTTTTATACTCAGTGTTCATTTACATTGTCCACATATTTACACTTTCTTTGATCCTCATTTCTTCTTGCAATCCAGACATTCAATCAGAGATCACTTCATTGGAGCTGAAAATCATATTTTAGATTTTTCAATAACTAATAGTCTTCTGGTGACTTATTAATTGAATATTAATCTATAAACATATCTTTACTTCCCCTTTTTAAATTGACCAGCATTTTGCTGAGTATAGTATTCTAATTTTGCAGTTATCCATGGCACTATATAATTTTTCTTCATAGCATTTAAAATTTGCAACTCTATACCTGTATTCCCAACTGGGTTAATGGGCCATCAATTCTGTATATGAAGACTGCTCATTTTAGACATCATTGGATATTTAAACCTAGCATAGGACCTCAAATATGGAAGTTAAACAATATAGATTTAAGTGAATAATAATAGAATTAATTAATTAATAAGCATGGTATCTGGACTTGCAGCATTTACAAGCTGGGAATATCTGCCAAACTCTAACCATGATTTTTGATGATCTGATAACACAGGGCTGGTTGTCTGATTCTCACCATTAAAAAATTAAAAGGCATGGACCCACCAGTATCAAATTCAAGGTTGCCTGTGATACTACTGGACTCTTGGTTGGACTTAATATCTGGTATCATGTCCAAAGAATATAAGAAAACCATTGAGATAACAGTGGAAATTTAAGATGAGATTTGAAGGGTCAAAGTCTGTGTTTATTTCTAACACTAACTAGTATGCAATTATATTGACTTCTATTGTTCTTGACGTTGTAGATGAAGCTGGTCCTGAGGAATTTAACTGTACAGCTTAAATGTAAACTTTCTTTTTATCTAATTTGCTAATGTGTTCATATTATTGTGTACTCCCTCACCTTCCTTAAAGCACATTTATACTTCTTAGGGCAAGAATGGAGTGTCTCTAGGTTTTCCCATTAAAGTTCTCTTCAGTCCCAAGTGCATTTCTAGGTGAAGGTCAAGTTCACATGCATGAACTGGTACATAGCATCATCTGGTCATATGTAGTGTGATCTTTTGCTATGTACCAACAGAGAAGATCTAGGTAATAGTACTAACCATGGTGTTACTGGTGTGCATCACAATTTTCATTGTGTACTGTTTTACTTGACTCATTGGATGAATTGATGGGTTACAGAGAGAGTGGCAACCTCAGTGCAGTGCACTATGAAAAATGTGGTAGGTACAATTGGAATGAGTTGCTGGATTTGAAACTCTGAAGTTTGATGGCCTTTTTTATCTTCAGAAATTCCAAGATATAGAACTGTAAATACTGGCATAAGCATATGGCTTTTGCAGGGACAATGATTACATGTCACCTACCATTTGAGTCTCTTCCCCAAAAGTTATCATCTTTTCTTTCTGTTTGGCATACCACTGAATGCATTTTAGTCTATTTTTTTTTCAACATGCACTGCACTTTGCTATCAGTTGGTGGAGAAATGTGAATAAACATTGCTTTCATGAAACTCACAGTATATTTGAGAATGCAAAGACATAAAATATTTTATTATACTACAATATGACAAGTACAATAAACAGGGAAATGACAGATATTTAAGTGAAATGGAGCTTGTTAGAAGGATCCTTTTATCTTACTTCTGGGATACCTTCTCTGATCATCTACATCTTGGTTAGATGTGACACCCCTAAGTAGTCAGTGAGAGCACTATATTTCTCCACTTCAGGGGGAACACTCACATTGCCATGCAAATGGTATCCCCTGGATTGTTCAACATATAATCCATGCAGCTCATCTATTTTAAGGACAAAAGCAGCCATGATTATTTTCAGAAGGGTAATTCTCAGGGAGAAGACAGTGAGTTATTATAATTGATCTAAGTTACAAAGAGAAATTTTATCAGTAGGAGGTACTTTTCCAGATTTTGGTAGACAGCTATCCCATCAATTGAAGAATAATAGTTAGGAGACACAAATTTCGAAACCTTATGTAATGCTGCCAAATCAGGACATAAGAAGGTGCCAGACCATGGTGACTTAGTAATCCATTGAGGAAATGATGGTGATGGAATACCTTCAAGATATTCATGAGGTTGTAAGCTTCAGAAGGATGAAATCCATAAATCAGCACACCCAATCTCTTTCAGAAGATCAACAGAACTAGAAATAGTTACAGAGGTGACTCATTTGAGGCCCAAGCAGTCCTGGCAGAAGTGATTTCTAATGAAGCTGAAGTCCTAACAGTGGGAGTTAAGCCCCACTTCTATGTGCCATTTGTATGTTGCACAAGATGTCTGTCCTTTGTCAGCTAGAGAAAGCATGTTCTTACCTGAAAGCAGCTCCCTCTAGACAGCAGATATGTCCAGAATCCAGAGCACAGGAGAGATAGACATGGTAGTGTATAACAGGAGATACAGAGATCATTGTGAAGCTGAAAATAATATTTTCCAGCCAAAGTCAAGGGCGCTTTGTACAACTATGTTGATTAGCCAAGTCTCTGAGCATTAAATCAATGCAATGGTGTCTCTTTATAATGTAGCCTAGGAGGCCTGACCTCCCAGTCTGAAGTCAAGCTCTGAGGCCACATGCCAGTGTGCAGCAGAACTATAGGATTTGCCTCAGGTAAACCTACAGATCTGGATTCTGGTCTAGCTCTAACCTTTACAGCACTCTTTTAAGGCAGGGAGTATCTGGGAACTTCATTAAACAAAATCTGCCATCAGTCAATATTTTTTCTTTAATTTAGTTCCAAAATTTTAAAAATCAATATCGTTTATCATCAGGAGTTTTATATGTATTGCAGAATAACTATTTACCATTTTTGTAGTCAGTAAAGTTACATGTGAAAAATTAAACAAGAATATAATAGCTCTTGCATATGGAAAGGAGTGATTTCTTTTTGAAATCCACAATATATTGCCTTGTGTGCTTTGTGTTTGCTAATCAGGAGTCATCTCCTTTTTTGATGAAGAAATTCATGTATGGATATTTTCATCACAAAAATTAGGGCCCACTTCAAAATCTTTTTATAAGAAAGTCTGTGCTTTGGACATGAGGTGATCATTTCTTTTGAGGAAACGACACTTTAAAAAAAAAAAAAACTTGCATTTAGCAGAGAAACCTCAGCTCTAAATTTTTTTAAATGGGTTAAGTTTTCTATTTCAATTCCTGTGTCAAATGCAAATGTGAGAAGAATTTTTAACATCATGGATAATCTGTAGTATGATGTAATTTTGCATTGGACTACAACAAAATGAACATATATGATGGTAGTCACTATGTAAAAAATGCTGTGACTTTTTAAATGTACCTTTAATTTGAGTGAAAGGAAAAGATTTGAACTCAAAGACTTATAAAAAGCTATATATTATAATGTAAATTGTTAGGTATAATTTTGAATATTTTACTATGAAAGCAAGTAAGTTAGAAACTTGGAGACTTAGATGAGAACTAAAGAGAAACATAAAGTGGGACTTATTTCCTTGGCCAACTAACTTCAGAATTGTTGGTTAATTTTTTTCTCTTTTTTGATGTATAGATATTCCCTCTCTCTCTTAAAAAAGTGACCAAAAAGCACGAGCAATGCTGTTAACAATAATTATCTTTGGAGCAGGGATAGGAGAGCAGAGGAAAGCTCTCATTATAAATTTTTTGAACACTTATTTGAATGTTGTAATAATACATATGGATTCCTTGTCAAAATGTCAATAGATATTTTTCATCTGGAGAGATTGTGAACTATATATGTTTTCTTTTTTATAGTTTTATATACTAAAAGCACTAATGCTATTTTTCAATAATATTCATATACTCATTCATTGTTAAAAATTAGAAATTACTGATAAACAAAAATACCACTAAAACATTTTCAAGACCCATAATCCATTCAAATGCAACAACTGTTAGCTTTTAGATATCTATTCTTCCAGGTTGTTTTCTCAAATAGATTATGCCAATTTAAGACTAAATATATAACTTTCCACATCACTTAATATATTTCTGCATCACCATTTTAAGGACTACATTTAATGTACCATAATTTATTTAATGAATCCATTATAGTTGGAATCATAGGCTGTTTTGAATTTTTCCTTCATGTTTGTACATTTGCCTCATTATTTCTTAGGATAAATTCCTAGAAGAGCATTGCTGACTTCCTCGCTAAAAGGCCTATGTTTATGGCTTTTGGTAGAGTTGCCAAATTGTCTTTTAGGAAAGTTGGACCAATTTAGACTACCATTAGCAGTGTATCCAAATGCTTGTTTTTTCCAACCCATGCTGTCACTCAATTTTGCCAATCATTTTAATATTTGTCAATGTAATAGGCCAATAATTAAATTTCATTGTTTGCATTTTCTTGAAATTAAATATATATATATATTTTTGTGAATTACCTGTTATTATCCTGATTATTTTTTCATTAAGATATTTAGTAATTTCTTTTAAGTTGATAAAACTTTTTTATGATAAGTGTGGTAACATGTGTTATTATATGTTGTCATGTGCTTCTAATTATCTTCCATGGTCCAATGTTCTCAAATTTGTTTATTCTGTTTCTTTTCTCCATAGAGAGGTAAGCTTTACATTTTGTTTCAAATCTACTGAGACTGAATATACAAACAAACAACAACCAGACAATATATAAAAACAGAATTTTGATTCACAACCTGCAATAACCTGCTCAGGAAACCAACCCTAAGCAATAATAAACAACCCAGGAGTCAGCCTGCTATAAATCAGACTTGTAGGAACAGAGATTGCTATCTCTAGTGGCAATCCAGGAAGCTAAAATAACTTCTCTATCAATTGGCTTAAATGGCCAGGACAGCTTCCCTAATTTTTTTCTGTACTTCCAACTTGGGATCAACCAAAGAAAGTCAAAAACATATCCCTAATCACATAAGATGTCCCACTTCTAGTTAGCCTGCTTACAATGTCCCCATGTCAACAGCCTCTAATCAGGTCAAATGTAAAACCTTCCCTTTTATCCATTATAGATATTTCTTATTCACCTTGTACATTTTAGGATCCCTTTTCTACTCTTTTTCCAATTTCTGAAGTTGAAGATTTCAACTTCACCCTCAAACCCCCAACACTATCAGAAGAACATCATCCTTATAACCAGATGGAATAATTGAGCTTAAGTATACTATGGCATATATATACACTTGGCTTTTTCTCTGCTTAGTTATATAATCCTTCTATGATTCAGTTTTCCCAATATGCAAAATTAGGATAAGGATAATTTATAGGTTTACATGAATTAAGTTATATAAAGTATATAATTTACATGAGTTAAAGGATTATATGAATTAAATGATATAAAGTATACTTGGTACAAAGAACACTAAAAGTGCTTAATAAAAGTCAGTTATTATCATAATCTCATGATTGAGACACTTCATTATCTCCAGAATTAACATAGCTGTTTTGTTCATTTACAAAATATGCTAAAAATATTATTTAATTAAAATTCTAATGGGACTTCTGCCCAAGATGGAGACATAGGTAGACAAGTGTGTCTACCTACATAGGTTGCTTCCTCACACAACCAAAAGAAGGACAACAACAATTTAGAAACAAAAACCAAGCAGTACTGACAGAAAATTGAAGCATGGAAGTCTGACTACCAAGGAGTTAAAGTAGACACATTCATCCAGACCAGTAGGAGGGGCAGAGTCGGACAGATGTGTGGAGAGGGCTCCTGGCAAAGTGGCAGCTGGCAAACCCAGTGAGGTGGAGGGATTGTGGAGGGACCCAGCATACAAGGCAGCTGGCAGATCAGGGGTCCCACATTTGTGCGCAGATAAACCAGGTGAAACTGGGGAGTGAGACATACTGAGCAACCCAGGGTCCAAGTGTGGGGAAATAAAGCCTCAAAACACCAATTGAAAACACCTGTGAAAGTTGAGGTGCTGGGAGAAACTCCCAGCCTCACAGGAGAGTTCACTGGAGAGACCCACAGGGTCCTAGAATGTACACAAACCAACCCACATGGGAAGCAGCACCAGAAGGGCCCAGTATACTTGGCAGAAGCAGGGGAAGTGACTGAAATCTGGCAGAGAGTGGAGCAAGTGCTATTGTTCCCTCTCGGATCCTTGTCCCACATGTAGCATCACAACCCAGTAACTAGGTTGCCCTGCCCTGGTGAACAGCTAAGGCTCTGCCCCTCACTATGTAACAAGTGTGACAAGACAAAAAGAAAATGGCCCAAATGAAAGAACAGATCAAAGCTCCAGAAAAAAGTACAACTAAGTGACAGATAGCCAGCCTATCAGATGCACAGTTCAAAACAGTGATAATCAGGATGCTCATAGAATTGGTTGAATTTGGTCACAAATTAGATGAGAAATGAAGGCTATATATAGTAAGTGAAATAAAGGAAAATGTACAGGGAATCAATAGTGATGGGAAGGAAACTGGGACTCAAATCAACAGAGTGGACCAGAAGGAAAAAATAAATATCCAATCAGAAAAGAATGAAGAAACAAAAATTCAAAAATTGAGAGGAGAGGCTTAGGAACCTCCAGGACATCTTTAAACATTCCAACATCTGAATTATAGGAGTACCAGAAGGAGAAAAGGAAGAACAACTGGAAAAGTTATTTGAACAAATAATAAAGGAGAACTTTCACAATCTGGCAAAGGAAATAGACTTCCAGGAAGTCTAGGAAGCTCAGAGAGTCCCAAAGAAGGTGAACCCAAGGAGGAACACATCATGGCACATCATAATTACCTTAGCCAAGATTAAAGAGAAGGAGAGAATCTTAAAAGCAACAAGAGAAAAGGAGAGAGTTACCTACAAAGGAGTGCCCATAAGATTGTCAGCTGATTTTTCAAAAGAAACCTTACAAACAAGAAGGGGCTGGAAAGAAGTAGTCCAAGTCATGAATGGCAAGGACCTACATCCAAGATTTCTCTATCCAGCAAAGCTTTCATTTAGAATGGAAGGGCAGATAAAGTGCTTCTCAGATAAGGTCAAGTTAAAGTAACTCATCATCACCAAGCCCTCATTATATGAAATGTTAAAGGGACTTATCTAAGAAAAAGAAGATAAAAAAACATGTGCAGTAAAATGACAACAAACTCACAATTATTAACAACCACACCTAAAACAAAAGCAAAAACAAACTAAAAACAAATAGAACAGGAACAGAACCACAGAAATGGAGGTCACCTGGAGGGTTAGCAACAGGGAAGTGGGAGGAGGAGAGAGGGGGAAAAGGTCCAGAGAATAAGTAGCATAGATGGTAGGTAGAAAGTAGACAGGGGGAGGGTAAGAATAGTATGGGAATGTAGAAGCTAAAGAACTTATAAGTATGACACATGGACATGAACTAAAGAGTGGGAATGTGGGTGGGCGGGGGTGTGCAGGGTGGAGGGGAGTGAAGGGGAAAATGAGACAACTGTAATAGCATAATCAATAAAATATATTTTAAAAATTCTAAGAATGATTTAATAATAATATCTCAATTATGTATATAAGTAAACTTAGTACCTGAAATGTTAATGTATACCTTCTACAAAGTAACAATGCTAACACACTGCACATAATTTTAATAGGAATATAATATTAGCAGACATTCATTAAACATATATGTGGTCAATTTTTCACATGTATTCACCTCACTTATTCCTCCACAAAACCCTGTGAAGTCAGTATCATCACCATTCAACAAAGGAGTAGACAGGTCTAAAATGTTAGATAACTTGTTCAAACTCAGAGTTCAAAAATAATAGAGCCAAGAATCAAACCTAGCTATATTTGGAACTGTAGTCATATTCCTTGTTTCAGACACTATCTTACCCCAAATCCAAGCCTCTTTGCTTGATACCATACTGCAATATTATGTTGCAGCTTAATTTCTACTCCAAAGATATGAGTAAAGTGTATATCTATCATGTATGGGAAGGGTACTCTCCTGTCTGCCAAGAACGAGAGACGTATATTAGTTCCAAAGAGCCCTGGTGTAATGAGAGGAAAAAATACTGTGATTTAAAATAAAATATTTCCACGTGGATAAATTAGATTTGCAATCATTACTTTTTACCTATAGACTTGATTTACTTGAAAACATTTATACCAGTCAACTCATTAGCTGGAAATAAGATATTAATAACACAAACCCAAGTATTTGAGCTAACCCAACTAGAAAACACCATCTTGAAAGCTTTATGCTTCTATATTTCTGAGGATGATATTGTCCTCTAATTTTAAAATGAGTAATGTCCAAAGAAAATATCACTGTCTAAAAATTATGAGACCCAAGTAACACACAGTGATACTGAACAAATCTAACCCAAAGTCATTTTGTTTCATTTCTTTGTTATTTAAAAATGAATACTAGATTAAAAATTTTAATGACTAGTAAGAAGAATATAAATTTCCATGACTGATATTCTGTAACAAAAAAGAAGAGAGTAACCCTGCTACTGCATTAAAATAAAGGTCAAATTACCCACCAATTCTTTAACTTCTTTTCTACTATCAGCATTCCGGTGTCATTCATACTCACTTTCACTTGGGTTGTACTGTTGCCTTACATAAAGAAAATCTAAATGTTTTATAAGCATGAAAATCTATAACACTGGAAAGTGTAGATCTCTTTGAAAAAAATGTTAGATAACACTGATACCAAATTCCAGATGTGAATGAAAAAAATAACATCATGAAGTCTAGAAAAAGGAAAGCATGCTATTCATGTCTGTTGTACTTAATTTCAGCATCAGTGGGACAATTTTACTTTCTAAAACCTTACCTGTTATTTTCACATGCTGTTACTAATTAGCAGCATATAAGTATTGCATAGCTTTCCTCAAGAATAAAGCTGCTCTCCAGACATTGCACAAATACTGAAGTATTTATGGTCATAGATTCCCGATACTTTAAGGTTTAAATATAGCTTCCTCTGTTAAAATACCCCAATTTGAGTCATGTTTAACAAACCTTAAAACAGACAACACTTTTGCAGAATTATTTTAGAGTAAACTAATAAATTAAGAGTTACTGTCCAATGATATGTAGTTTCAATTATGCAAGATCTTAGACATCTACTGTACAACATTGTACCAACAATATAGTTAAAATACAATATGGTTACTACTACTGCATTATGCAGTTAAAAATTTGTCAAGAGGGTAGATGTCATGTTAAGTGATAAGAGTATCACAATAAAAACAAAAACAATTTAATGAAATAAAATAAAATGTGTTTTTCTAAATTATTTCCTATTGACATATAACTCACATTCCATTTTAAAAAAGTCATATATTTACTTTCAAACTGAAATTCAAGAGCCTATTTGATTACTATATTTGACTTTGGGTCTAAAACACCTTCAGCAATTTGCTTTAAACTATTTTGTTTCTTTATGTTTCTTCAGCTTTGACCCTGGTGGAAAACATTTTTTATTTCTGGTTCATCCTCTTTCAGTCAGTTGGTAGAAAAATTAACTGCCAAAGGCAAAAAAAAAAAAAAAAAAAGAAAGAAAAAGGAAGGAAGGAAGGAAGGAAGGAAGGAAGAAAGGAAGGAAGGAAGGTCCCTTCACCTTCATATTTTGATATAACTTCCACAGAGAAAATATAAAATATTTCTCCTAAGAAAAAAAAGGATTATGATATGGAGCCCTCCAGAGAGAGAATCAGTATATATTTCTGCCTCTTTTATGAAATCATTTTAGTTATAGCTAATTAAGGATATAATTTTATTTTTATATAGAGACAATCTGTTATAATTCAAAGTTATTTCTTCCTACTAAGATTCACATGTAAACTCAGAAACTTACTTAAAAACTTTTTAAACTTCTACACTTTATTACAGTAAAAAAATAATTCTACATAGCTTTCTTCTCTCCCTTTTCTACTTTTATTATTATACATTTAATATATTACTAACACAAAAAATTTATTTTTAAACTATTACTGTATATAATTTTGTCTTTTAAAGAAGCTGAGATAATGAGAGATAGAAAATATATATTTATAGTGTTCATTATTAAACCTTTTCATTTACCTTTTCTGTTTCCCTTAATTCAGTTCAAGTTACCATTTGGTGTCATTTCCTTAATCCAATACGGATTTGCTTCCACTCATCTCCACTTCTTTTCTGTTATCATTGTTCATATATATATGTATATATGTATACATATATATGTAAACAATGTATATACACACACATATATAAACATACACACATATAATTTATATATGTTAAAGGTAAAATATACTTATGTATATTATTTATTAATTATATAATTACTTATAATTATATATGATATATGTGGTCTTATAGAATTGCTTTTTAAATAAATTTGTACTAGAAGAGGAAGATGGTGGTAAGGTAGGAGGGAGCAGATTCCATTTCCTCCTACACATGGGAGAAAAACCTAGCCAATCTATGGAGGAACAGAGTAAATAGCCAACAGTACGCCAGCATATTTGAAAATAGGAGACCAAGAATTGTAGCGGACATTGGAAAGCCATACGTGAGACAAAAAAAACTGGAACTGTGAAAAGACCAGAGTTGGACCCAAAGAGGGGGTATCCCAACAGCTGAAACAGTGGAAGCTATGAACACCAACATACCCATTGGAAGAGGAAACCCAAAAATAAAGAAACCACTAACAGACGACAACAGAAGAAGGAGGGAGTGGAAGCCACACTAACCTCAGTCCAGGACCTATCTGGAAATACAACTAAATAGTGGAGAAATTACCCAGAACAAACAACTGAACAAAAGCAAGAGAGAATCCTCAAAACCTCATACACACAGAAGAACCAGCTTCAACACAACCTGCCCTTACCAGCACAACAAAATACAAGAGGTGGTGGACAGAGTGACCCTCAGTTAACCAGCTGGTGGGAAGGACCCACCAAAGAAAGACCCAACAATAATCAAAACCCAAAGACAAACACAGAGCCAACTTAAATGACAGTCCAAGACCAGTGAACTTCAGAGATCAAGGAGACTACACCACTAAATCTCACAGGTTTTCTGCCATATATGTTCACAACATAAACCCAGGGAGCCAGAACAGATCAATTTAAGAAGCTGAAGCTAACAAGAAGAGTATCACAAACAATGGGAAGACAAACAAGCAATCCCCCAATGAAAGAAAAGGAAGAAGCCTCAGAAAGAATGCTAAGTGAAATACAGGCAACTCAACTATCATCTATTGAGTTCAAAGCAATGGTTATCAAAGGAAGCTCAATCAGTTCACAATGAATTACCAGAAACTACAGGGAAGCTACAATGAACTCACTGCAAACTATATCGACATAAAAAAGGAAATGGAAACCATCAACAAGAGCTAAGAGGAAATGAAGAATACAATTTCTGAACTGAATAACACAGTAGAAGGAATTGAAAGCAGGATCAATGAAGCAGAAGATTGGATCAGAGAGCTGGAGGACAAAGTAGAAAAAACACCCAGAAAAGGCAAGAAAAGGAAAAGAGGCTCAGAAAGAATGAAGAAGGATTAAGAGAAATGCAAGAGAATATAAAATGTAATAATATCCATATAATAGGGGTACCAGAAAGAAAAGAAGAAGGGCAAGGGATAGAAACCCTATTTGAAAAAGTAGTGATGGAAAACTTCCCTAATTTGATGAGAGAAAAAGTCACACAAATCCAGGAAACACAGAGAATCAAATCAAGAGGAACCCAAATAGGCCCACTTCAAGATACATCATAATAAAATGGCAAAATTCCAAGACAAAGAGAGAATCCTAAAAGCAGCAAGGGAGGAACAGGAAGTAACATACAAGGGAGCCCTGATAAGGTTACTAGCTGACTTCTCAATGGAAACACTCCAAGCCAGAAGAGAATGGCAAGAATATTCCAAGTAATGAGAACCAGAGGCCTGCAACCAAGACTACTTTACCCAGCAAGGCTCTCAATCAAGATAGAAGGCCAAATAAGGAGCTTCCAAGACAAAAGAAGTCTAAAAGAATACACTTACACCAAACCAGCTCTGCAAGAGATGCTAAAGGGTCTGCTTTAAGGAAAGGAAGGAAAAGAGAGAGAGAGGAACACAGGTATGAAAATGGCAATGAATAAGTACCTATCAATAATAACCTTAAATGTAAGTGGATTAAATACTCCAATCAAAAGACATAGAACAGCTGAATGGATAAGAAAGCATGATCCACACATATGCTGCCTTCAAGAGACCCACCTCAGGACAAAAGACCAACACAGACTGAAAGTGAAGGACTGGAAACAAATTTTTCAAGCAAATGGACAGGAAAAATAAAAAGCTGGCATAACAATACTCATATCAGACAAAATAGAATTCAAAAGAAGGGCCATAAAGAAAGACCCAGAAGGTCACTTCATAATACTCAAGGGAAGAATCCATCAAGAAGACATTATCATTGTAAATATATATGAACCCAACATAGGAGCACCCAAATACATAAAGAAAATCTTAGAGGACGTCAAAAAAGATATTGACAGCAACACAATTATAGTAGAGGGTTTTAACACCTCACTGTCAAAAATGGGTAGATCTTCCAAACAAAATATCAACAAAGATATTGTGGCATTGAACAATGCCCTAGATCAAATGGACTTAACTGATATATTTAGAGCCCTCCATCCCAAAGAAGCTGAATACACATTCTTTTCAAATGCACATGGAACATTTTCAAAGATAGACCACATGATAGGACACAAAACAAGTCCCAACAAATGCAAGAAAATTGAAATCATACCCAGTATTTTCTCAGATCACAAGGGACTGAAATTAGAAACCAACCCCAAGGAAAAAAACCCAAAACACTCAAAATCATGGAGATTAAATAGCATGCTATTAAACAATGAATGAGTCAAGAAAGAAATTAGGGAAGAAATCAAAAGGTTTCTGGAAACAAATGAAAATGAACTTTGTGACAACCCAAAACTTATGGGACACAGTAGTGATACAGGCCTACCTAAAAAATATAGAAACATTTCAAACAAACAACCTAACCCTATGTCTACAAGAACTAGAGGAACAACAACAAAGACAGTAGAAGGAAGGAAATAACCAAGATCAGAGCAGAATTAAATGACATAGAGAACTAAAAGCACAATTCGAAGGATCAATGAATCCAGGAGCTGGTTCTTTGAAAAGATAAACAAAACCAACAAGCCTTTAAGCAGACTCATCAAGAAAAGAAGAGAGAGGACCCAAACAAACACAATCAGAAATGAAAGACAAGAGGTTACAACTGATACCACAGAAATGCAAAGGATTGTAAGAAATTACTATGAAGAACTGTATGTCAAGAAATTTGAAAACCTAGGTGATATGGACAAATTTCTAGAAAAATATAAGCTTCCAAAACTCAAGGAAGTTGAAGCAGAAAGCCTGAACAGGTCAATAACAGCAGATGAAATTGAAGCAGTAATCAAAAAGCTTCCAACACATAAGAGCCCTGGACCAGAGGGTTTCACAGGAGAATTCTACAAAGCATTTAAGCACGAGCTAACCCCTATTCTTCACAGACTATTTTAAAAAATCCAAAATAATGGAAGACTCCCAAACTCTTTTATGAGGCCAGCATCATCATAATGCCAAAACCAGATAATGACACAACAAAGAAAAAAAACTTCAGGCCAATATCACTGATGAATATAGATGCCAAAATCCTCAAGAAAATATTGGCAAACCACATCCAACAATACATTAAAAAGATCATACACCATGACCAAGTGGGATTCATCCCAGGGACGCAAGGATAATTTAATATTTGCAAATCAGTAAATGTAATACATCACATAAACAAAAGCAAAGACAAAAATGGCATGACCATATTAATAGATGCAGAAAAAGCATGTGATAAGGTACAGTACCCATTTATGCTAAAAACACTCAGCAAAATGGGAATAGAGGGAGCATTCCTCAACATAATAAAGGCCATATATGACAGACCTACAGTCAACATCATACTCAAGGGGAAAAAATTAAAATTTTTTCCACTAAGATCAGGAAGAAGACAAGGTTGTCCACTTTCACCACTTCTATTCAACATAATATTGGAAGTTTTAGCCACAGCAATTAGACAAGAAAAGGAAATAAAAGGCATCCAAATTGGAAAGGAGGAAACAAAACTGTCATTGTTTGCAGATGACATAATAGTGTACATAGAAAATCCTATAGACTCAGCCAAAAAACTGCTTGACTTAATAAATGAATTTGGCAAAAGAGTGGGATACAAAGTCAATATCCAGAAATCAAAGGCATTTTTGTATACCAACAATGAAACAGCAGAAGCAGAAATCAAAAAAAAAATATCTTTTGATATAGCAAAAAGAAAAATAAAATACCTAGTAATAAACTCAACCAAGGAGGTAAAATACCTGTACTCAGAAAACTAAACAACACTGAAGAAAGAAATTAAGGAAGACACAATCAAATGGAAACATGTACTGTGTTCATGGATTGGAAGAATTAACATCATCAAAATGTTCATACTACCCAAAGCAATTTACATATTCAATGCAATTCCTATTAAAGTACCAATGGCATATATCACAGACATAGAAAAAGACTTCAAAAATTTTTATGGAACCATAAATGATCCTGAATAGCCCCTGCAATTTTGAGAAAGAAAAGCAAAGTAGGAGGGATCAAGATACCTGTCACCAAACTGTATTACAGGGCCACTGTAATCAAAACAGCCTGGTACTGGCATAAAAACAGGCACTGGACCAATGGAACAAAACAGAGATCCCAGAAATAAATCCAAGTCTCTATGGTCAATTAATATTTGACAAAGAGGGCAGCAACATAAAATGGAGTAAAAATAGCCTCTTCAACAAATGGTGTTGGAAGTGCTGGACAGCTACATGCAATAAAATGAAACTTGAGCACCAACTTACACCATACACAAAAATAAATTTAAGGTGGACAAAAGATTTAAATATAAGCTGTGACACCATTAAAGTCCTACAAGAGAACATAGGCAGGAAAATCTCAGATATTTTATGCAGCAACATTTTTACTGATATGTCCCATAGAACAAGGGACATAAAGGGAAGAATGAACAAATGGGATCTCATCAAAATAAAAAGCTTCTCCACAGCTAAAGAAAACAGTTTAAAATAAAAAGAGAACCAACTGTATGGGAAAACATATTTGCCAATGATACCTCAGACAAGGGTTTAATCCCTAAAATATATAAAGAACTTAGATGACTCCATTTTAAGAAGACAAGCAACCCAATTAAAAAATGGGCAAAGGACTTGAACAGACACTTCTCCAAGGAGGACAGAGGATCCAGAGACATATGAAAAGATGCTCAGTTTCACTAGCTATCAGAGAAATGAAAATTCAAACTACAATAAGATACCACTTCACACCAGTTAGAATGGTCATTATAAATAAAGCAACAAACAAGTGTTTGAGAGGTTGTGGAGAAAAGGGAACCTTAGTGCACTGTTGGTGGGAATGCGGACTGGTACAACCACTATGGAAAACAGTATGGAATTTTCTCAGAAAACTAAAAATGGGTCTGTGTTTTGACCCACTGAAAATTTTTTGACCCAATTCAAATTTTCAATTTCACTGCTAGGATTATATCCTAAGAATCCTGAAACACCAGTGCAAGAGAACCTATGCACCCTAGTTCATAGCAGCACATTTTACAATAGCCAAGTGCTGGAAGCAACCTAAGTGCCCATCAGTAAATGAATGGATCAAAAAACTGTGGTACACTTACACAATGGAATTCTATACAGCAGAAGAAAGGAGCTCCTACCCTTTGCAACAGCATGGATGGAGCTGGAAAGCATTATGCTAAGTGAAATAAGCCAGACCATGAAAGAGAAATATCATATGATCTCACTTTTAACAGGATCCTAATCAACAAAACAAACAAACAAGCAAATATAACCAAAGATACTGAAATTGAGGACAGACTGACAGTGACCAGAGGGGAAAGGGGACAGAGAGTTTCAGGGGAAAAGGAGAAGGGTTTGCAGGAACAACTATAAAGAACACAGGGACATAAACTGTTTGGGGTTGGAAATGGGAGGAAGGTGGGGAGGGCTGGTGGGTGGGCTGGGATGGGAGTAAAGGACAGAAAACTGTACATGAACAACAAATAAGTAAAATAAAATTAAAAATATATAAATAAATAAATTTGTACTATTATATAATTATATAAATTGTTTTTATTGATGTTCTTTGTTTTTTTCATGTAGATTCAACATACTCTGGGATCACCTGTTTTCAGCCTAAAGAACTTCCTTTGGTGTTTCTTATAAGATGGATATGCTAGTAACAAATTACTTGTTTTCCTTTATTTTTAATAGAAATTGGGCTGGAAGTAGGATTCTTGATTGACAGGACTTATTCTTGTTGCCATCATTGTATTTTTCACTTTCAGCACTCTAAATATATAAACCCACTCCCTTCTCTATTGTTTCAGGTAAGAAATCTGTTAATCTTAGAGAGTTGACTTGTACATGACAAGCCATCTTTTCCAAGAACTTTTCTTTGTCTTTAACATTTTTACTATAAAGTATCTCCATGTGAATCTCTTTGTTTCCCTTTTACTGGGAGTGTGCTGAGCTTCCTGATGTGTAAATTGATATTTATCATCAAATTCCAAAAGTTTTCAGGCACTATTTCTTCAAAGATTTTTTTCTGCTCCTTTCTTATTCTCCTCTTCTGGTATTCTTGTTGAATATACATTAGTATAATTATTGGTGCTCCACATTTTTCTGAGGTTCTTTTAATTTTTTCTAATATTTTTTCTCTCAATTGTTTGGATTATATATAACCTCTATTGGTCTATCTACAAGTGTGCTACTCTTTAGTTTGCCCATTAAAATCTACTGTCCATCCCCTCTAGTAAATTATTTATTTCAATCACTTTACTTTACAATTTCAGAATTTTTACTTGTATGTTTTTGTAATTTTTAACTCTTTATTAATAATGAGGCATTGTCATCATACATTCCTTTTCTTCATTAAGCAACATATACTTTACTTCTTTACATATATTTATAATCACTGAGTTAAATTTTTAATCTTTTCAGCCCAACATCTGGTCCTTTCATTGGCAGTTCTTAATTATCACCTTTTCCTTTGTACTTGCATATCTCCTAATTTCTTGCTGAAAACTAGATAACTTATTTTTTATTTTTAAAGTCAAATATTAAATTTATTTAATATATTAGCTCATGTATAAATATTTTTAATGTATTGTTGTTCAGTTAAAATTGTCCCACCTTTTTCACCATTGCTCAACCCTACTCTTTCCCCCACACTCCCACAGTCAATCCCCCTCATTATCTGTGCCCATGAGTCCTCTATTTGTGCTCCTTTCCTTGCCCCTTCCCCTTCTTTCCCCCATTATCCTCTTCCCCCCTCCCCTCTGTTCACTCTCAGTTTTTTCTCTATTTCCAAGTCTCTGGTTCTGTTTGGCTCATGTTTTTTTTGTTGTTGTTGATTAGGTTCCACTCATAGGTGAGATCATATGGTGTTTGTCTTTCACCACCTGGCTTATTTCACTTAGTATAATGTCTATGGCCATACCACCCTGAACATGCCTGATCTCATCTGATCTTGGAAGCTAAGCAGTGTCAGGCCTGGTTAGTACTTGGATGGGAAACATTTTAGATAATATAATATAGCTACTATGGATATGATGGACTCCCGTGGTTTGTTATCATTTCATTTGTATATGGTTAGTAAGTTGACGAGATTTAAGTCTATTTTTTCTATACTGTGAAGTCTCTGATGTTACTCTTCAAAGGAAGTAGCCTTGAGCATATGTACAGTCAGTCAACAACAGCAGTGATTTTGACAGAGCTCTCTTTCACTTTCCCTGTCTCTAATCTCTTATTTAAATTGTGTCCCTCTGCTTGTATCACACGCAAATATTAGTCTCCAGTAATTCTCCGCTAATTGCTCTATTGTTTTCATTAACGCCCTGGGAAAATGTTTTAAAGTATGATTTAATTAAATTTAGGCGCCTTAACAGGAATGTTTTGAGGCCATTCTTTGAAGTTTGTTCTGACCTTAGGATTGATACTCTCAACTGTCTCTATCCATGGTTATTTCTAGTAAAGTAGTGGTCCTTTGTTTAACTGTGGTTCTCCTGAAGTTACAAGACTCCTCTAAATTGTTTATCATAAAAAAATCTCCATTGTGTTTGAGAGCACCCTTAAACATCCCTGTATTTTGTTTCACATGAAGACATATCTTTTGAGGGAACCTCAGAATTCTCCATTATCACAAATGGTCTCTCCCATGGGCAAAATCTCTGACCCACTGTTCCAGACCTAGGACAGGGGCAGTGGCCAATTCTTCTAAGAGTGAGTGGCAGTTCTATTTCACAAACACAAAGCTGGGAGAAAATAATAGCCTCTGGTCTTCTTGGCTTGCCTCTCCTGTTATAAAACCTCAACCTTATAAGCCAGTTTGGACAAAGGTTATTGAGATCCCAGTATTTTGGAGTAGAATCTCTGTCCTAAGACTGTGGACTGAATGGAAAAAGGGAGACTATGACTGATTTCTGGGTTACTTTCACCTATAATTTAGCTTCTGTAGCACAGAGCTAAGGAAGAGGAGAAACACTGATGGCTTGCTGTTCCTGAAGAGATATGAAGAAGGGCCTCTGACTGGGAGCTGGAGAAAGAGGTAGATCAGACTTCTTGGCTGAACCTGCTTGGAGTAGAGATCTCATAGAGCTTCGGTAGTGAGGAGCAGTTTCAGGTTTAAGTGGACTGAACTTACTGTTCTTACTGATATTTACTAGATTTTATTAAATAAATATTTCTTCATTTGTTCTGTGCTCTTATGACAGTTTCCAAAGACTTTAGATTGCTGGTTTGCTTTTTTTTAAACAATTTCACCAGTGATGCTTTCATCATAACAATTTCACCAGTGACTCTTTCACCAAGTGTCACTGGGTGAAGCATCTGCAGAGGTCCTTGTGTTGCAATTTCAGGAGTTTGGGAGATGTCATTCTATATTTGTGGTTTTAAATTTCATTTTTATAATCACTAATGATACTGTATACATTTTTCCATTCTCAGAATATTGCTTTATCACTTACTATAAAAAACATACTTCATTTATAAAAATGGCTGAAATTATTTTTAGTAACTTGATTAGAAGTATAATTGTTACATAACAAATAGTACATATTTAGAGTATATAAATAGATAAGTTTTGATATATGTACTACAATGAAACCATTACCACAGTTAAGATAATAAGGTCACTCCCCAAATTTTTCTCATGTTGTTTTGTAATTCATCCTCCTGCCTCTCTCACCCAAATTTCCTCAACTCTATCCTTTATAAATATTGGTCTGTTTCTCATCAATATAATTCACATTTTCTGAAACTTAACATTAATTGGACCAGATAATATATAATCTGTTTTGGTCTAGCTTCTTTCATTCAATGCAATTGTTTTGAAATTCATTACATTTGCATCATATATCAACAGTTCCTGTCTTTTTATTGCTAAATACTATTACATTATATGCATTCATCTATTGATAGAAACTATATTTTTCCTGTTTTAGGCTACTACAAATAAAGCTGCTATGAATATTCATGCACAACTTTATGTATAAACATAGTCTTTCACTTCTCTTGGATAAATATCTTGGAGTGAAATAGCTGTATCATATGGTAGAAATATGTTTAATTCTTTTTCAAAAACTGCCAACTGTTTTTCAAAGTAGTTGTTCTCTTTTACATTTTGACTAGCAGTGTGAGAGTTCCAGTTTCTCCAAATACTTCTCAATAAATAATTTAATAATAAGACTTTTCATTTTTAGCTGTTCTAATAATGTAATAATATTATATTATACTTTTTATTTTCATTTACCTGATAATGAAATATCTGTTCAAATCATATTTTTACTGATTTTCTTTTTATCTTACTATTTAGCTTTTAAAATTCTTATTATATTCTGGATAAAAATATTATATACATGACTGTGCAAAAACTTCCCAATTTGTGTGAAGTTCAAGTTTCTAATCTCTTCTTTTATTAGTCATGCTTTTGTTGTTACATCTAAGAAATCTTTCTCTAAACCAAATTACACAAATTTTTCTATTGTTTTTAGAACTAATCTAGTTTTAGAATTTTACATTTAGGCCCAAGATCTTTTTGGAGTAGCTTTCAATTATATGAGGTGAAATATGAACTGAAGTGTTTTTTAATATGAATAACTAATGTTGAAACTATAATATACTTTCTTCACTGATCAGACTTTGCAACTCTGTCAAAAAGCAGTTGTCCATATAGGTGTGTAATTATTTCATAACTCTCCATTATGCCTCAGTAACCTATTTGTCTATTTTGAAAGCAATACCACACAGCTTCCATCACTATTGATTTATTATATTTTTTACATTTGGGCATTGTTAGTCCTCTAGTTATGTTATTTCTCAAAGATTTTGCTATTCAATTTTTCTTTGTACTTTTAAATAAAGTTTAGAATCCACTTTTAAATTTCTAATTTTAAAATTTGAATAAAAGGATAGGATTTCCCAAATGGCACATTGAGAACTTCTGTGAATCATTTTCTCCATAAAGTCAGAAAATTGTCAAAATCATCTTTCTTAGGATTCTGCAAACTATCCATAGGCTTGTTGGCAATAACAGAAGTGATAAAAAAATTTTACCTTGGGAACAAAAGCCATTTTTCGCTTTTATGCCTGGCCTACTCTATTCCCCTCTCCTTGGATATTATTAAACAATTTAATTGAAAAGTTTCATGGTACCTTTTAAAAACAACTAGCCTCACAAACACAATAGCAGTGCATACCTGGAGTCTTAGACAACCAGAAAGAGCAGACAAGGATTTCAGTTCTTCAAAAAACCCTTTTCTAAGGTATTGTCATTAGATTTACATCACACCTATCTAGAAAAGTCTGATTTATTGGACATTGTCATTATTTAACCTGACTTATAGCTCATTGCATTATAAAATCTCTATTTTCATGGTCTTTGCTGTAAAAAAATCAATGGCAATTTTTTATCATTGTAGCCTTTCAAGTCTGCAATATCAGTTGCAGCAAGTAAAAAATTGACAAAAAGTTAAAAAGAGACTTGTGGAACAAAATGTCTATAGGAATCTTTGAAAATCCTTCACTTAGCTGTAACTGAAGTTGTAGAAGTCTGTATGCAAGTTCAAGTCTGTGCATATGCCCCAGAAAGACCTAAAAGGATCTTTGGGGAAAGGATTTGGGGAAATCACAGGTGTGGCTGAATTTGAAGCACTATATAAACAGAAAGTGAACGATAAGGAAGGTTGTAAACAGCCTGTGCACTGAAAGCATGTTTTAATCACAACATTCACAGAACCATTTTTTAAAAGAAGGAAGATATACTGGTTCAAGGTATTTAAAGAAATCTCTGACCAATCATTTGCTGAGCACTAAGTTAATCGAGAAATTTCAGTGGCAGTGCATTATGGGGAATATAAGTTTCATAAAACTATTCCAGAAAAGTTACAAAACAAATAAATAGCAAAATTAACAACAAACCTAAGAGGGAGAAATTTCCAGAGTTACCATATTATATTTTCCTAAATATTCAGTTTTTAACAACAAAAAATTATAAGACACATGACAGTATTTCACATTCACATAAAGAAAATCAATCAGTAGAAGCTACATCTGAGGGGATCCAGATGTTAGATTAACTAGACAGAGACTTAAATCAGTTAGGATAAGTGTGTTAAAATATAAACATTTTCTCTAGTATTTATATTTATATTTATATTTATAAACTAGAGAAAAGCATTTATAAAGAATTAAAGAAAGGTTTTACAATGATTCTTATCATTGATAAGAAAGAGTATCAACAAAGAGATTCAAATATAAAAAAGAACCAAATAGAAATTCTAGAATTGAAAAGTACACTAACTAAAACTTAAAAATTTACTAAATGAGCTCTAGAGTAAACATGAACTGGCAGAAGAAATAATGAGCAAGCTTCAAGAGAGAACAATTCTGTTCCAGATCATAGGACAGAAGAAAAAATAAAGAAAATTAAACAGTACCTCTGAGATGTTTGGTGAACCATCAAGTTGTACTAACAAATGTATAACGAATGTCCCAGAGCAAGTAGGAGAAAGGAGAAGGAATAACATTTGAAAAAAAATTGCCTAAAAACATCCAAAACTTGATGAAGAACAATACCAATAGTATACAGATCCAAAATTTTCTATAAACTCCAAACAGAACAATTTTAATGAAGTCCACATGTAGACACAGTGTGAACTACTGCTTCCTTCTCATTGCCCAGACTCAGGTCCCCAAATACTGCATAGGAACCTCTTTCACTAATACACCTCAGGCAAGATGACATGGAGAAGGAGGCAGAGGACAATTGTACATTCATTGACAATGAATCCTAGACCTAGATATAAGAACTAAAACTATGGGGGACTTAGGGTCAAGATGGAAGCATAGGTAAACATGGGTCGCTCCTCACACAACCACAGCAAAAATAACTATAACCCAGAATCATCAGAAAATCAAGCTGTATGGCAGTTAGATAATGAAGGAATTAGATAAGTCACATGCATTCAGACGGGTAGGAGGGCTGGAGACACAGACATGTGGAGAGGTAGAATTGGCAGTTCCATGCAAATCTGTGGTGGGTAAAAATAGAGAGGCATATCTCAGGAGCAAGGGATCCCAGTCCCACACCATACCACCCAGCCCAGGGTTCCAGTGCAAGGAAGATAAGTGCCCATAACTTCTGGCTGTAAGAACCAGTGGGGGTGGGGATGGCAGAATAAACTTCAGGATTCTCAGGCATCTCCTCTTACAGGGCCTACAATGAACTTAAAAGATATGCAACTTACTCCCTCTGGGCTCCAGCACCAGAGCAGCAGCTTGAAGGACACAAGATGTATATGGGGAGAAACTAAAGCATCTAGCATCAGAGCAAGTGCCAGGGACAGCTTCCTCCTGGACAAAATTCTAGAGGCTAGGTAGTTCCTCTTCTGAGCCGTCACCTACACAGAGCCACAGAGCAACTCCACGATACATGAGACTACATCAGCTTAGTTCATATGGGTTGCCCCACCCTGGTGATTACCTAAGACTCTGCCCCATCCAAATGATGGATGCACTTTTCTACATTAGGCCATGCTATTAGTAGAGAGAGTCAGATGCCAGCCAAGATGGAAGTGTAGGTAAATCTGCTTTGCTTCCAAACACAATCAAAAGAAAGACAACAACAAAGTTAAAAACAAAAATCAACTAGAACTGTCAGAAAATTGAACTCTATGGAAGTCCAACATCTAAGGAATTAAAGAAGCATTCATCCAGACTAGTAGGAGAGGCAGAGATGGGCAGGCAGCGTAAAGAGGATGAGCTACAAGGTGATGGACTGGGCAGGTGATGTGGTGGCTGGTGGACTGGGCAGTGCCACATTTGCATTCATATAAGCCAAGTGGATCAAGTGGGGAGGAAGGAAGACTGCAATGCAGGGTTCTGGCATGGGAAACTAAAGCCTTAAAACCTTTGGCTGTAAACACTTGTGGGGGTTGTGGCAGCAGGAGAAACCCCTAGACTTACAGGAGAGTTTGTTGAAGAAACCCATGGGCTTCTAGAATGTACACAAACCCACCCACCCAGGAATCAGCAACAGAAGGGCCCAATTTGCTTGTAGGTAGCAGGGGAAGTGACTGAAATTGTGAGAAAAATAGAGCAAGCAGCATTGTCCCCTCTCTGACCCCTTCCCCACAATGCAGTGAAGTGGGTTTCCACACTCTGGCAAATAGCTAAGGTTCTGCCCATTAACAAGTGTACTAAGACAAAGAAATATGGCCCAAATGAAAGAACAGATCAAAACTCCAGAAAAAGAACTAAGCAATGAGGAGACAGCCAACCTATCAGATTCAGAGTTCAAAACACTAGTAATCAGGATGCTCACAGAAGTAATTGAGTATGGACACAAAATAAAGGGAGAAGTGAAGGCTATGAAAATGAAATAAAGGAAAATGTATAGGGAACCAACTGTGACAGGAAGGAAACAAGGACTCAACAATTTGGAACAAATGAAAGAAATAAAAATTCAACCAGAACAGAATGAAGAAACAAGAATTCAAAAAAAAAATGAGGAGAGGCTGAGGACCCTCTGGGGCAACTTTAAATGCTCCAACATCTGAATCATATGGGTGCCTAAAGGAGAAGAGAAAGAGCAAGACATTGTAAACTTATTTAAAAATATAGTGAAGGAAAACTTCCCCAGTCTGGTGAAGGAAATAGAATTCCAGGAAGTCCAGGAAACTCGGAGAGTCCCCAAAAAATTGGACCCAGGAAGCATACATCAAGGCACATCATAATTATATTACCTGAGATGAAAGATAAGGAGAGATTCTTAAAAGCAACAAGAATAAAGGAGAGAGTAACACAGAAAGCAGTTCCCATTAGACTATCAGCTGATTTCTCAAAAGAAACCTTACAGGACAGAAAGGGCTGAAAAGAAGTATTTGAAGTCCTGAAAGGCAAGGACCTACATCCAAGATTACTCTATCCAGCAAAGCTATCATTTTGAATGGAAGGGCAGGTAAAGTGCTACTCAGACAAAGTAAAGCTAAAGGAGTTTATCATCACCAAGCCATTATATTATGAAATGTTAAGGGGACTTATTTAAGAAAGAGGAGATCAAAACTATGAACATTAAAATGGCAATAAATTTACATCTACAATTGAATCTAAAAAACTAAGTAAACAAGTAGAACAGAAACAGAATCATAGGTATGGAGTTCATTCGTGTGGTTACCAGCTACTAAGAGTAAGGGGGAGAATGGGGAAATAGGTGCAGGGATTGAGAAGTACAAATGGATAGGTACAGAATAGGCAGTGGGCACATTAAGAACAATATAGAAAATGGAGCAGGCGAAGAACTTATATACATGACTCATGGGCATGAACTAAGTGGGGGATTGCTGGAGGTAATGAGGATACTGGGGATAAGGGGTAAAGGGGGAAAACTGGGACAACTTTAATAGCATAATCAATAAAATATTTTTTAAAAAACTAAAACTATAAATCTTTTCTAATAAAGCATGGGAGTACATCTTTGTAAACTTGAGTTAGGTACATAATAGTTTCTTAGACTTGATACCAAAACCACAAGTAACAAAAACTAAAAATAGATAATTGGATTTTATTAAAATTAGAGTAATGGGGTAAAATGGGAACAACTATAACTGAACAACAATAAAAAAAGAAAAACATAAATCAGAGCTGAGAGAAATTAATGAAGGACTATTTAAATAAAAAGATATATTTTGCCACTGACTGGAAACCTCAAAACATTAATATCAATAAAAGTATTCAGAGAGAGAGAGAGCTCTGGTTTACATGACCACCCTTTCTCATTGGGCTTTTACCTACTTCTCAAGGTCATGCACCCCTATTCTCCTGCTTCTGCTGTAGTTATAGCATCATATATATGTACCCTACCGAGTATTGGTGATTCTCAAAATAGGAGATGGTTGTTTCAGATCCTGACAGGTAAAGGCCACATTGGGCTCCCTGAAGACCAAGGACTTTCCATCTCAGTGCTGAATACCCACCAGGTAGGAGCTGACTGCTGCTGGACTCAGGTGCCTGTCTGCACCTTCCTCCAAATGGCTGGAGCTGGAGCTAGGGGTGGAGGAGGGAGGCAGTTAATAAGTTTGGGGACTCCTTTTTTTGTGAGAGCAAATTTGAATTTCACTTTCAGGCAAACTCTTATATCAGTAGATTTTCTTGAAAAAGTATTAATTATGTATTATCCAATAAAACCAAAATCATTAAGATGTAAGAAATTCTCTTAAGAACTCTCAACATCCACCCCTCTCCAACAAATTTATCTCCCTTTCAAGAGTTATCTTTTTGGAATTGCATTGAGCACCTCAGCTCCATCAGAAAACTGGATATGAGAGAGAAGCTATATAACTTCAGACAGACAGAAGAACCAGCTTCAGCACAACCTGTCTGGTAAGGAGTGTGTTAGAGATTTGAGAGGGTCAACTGGGCTCCCACAGGTGGTGGCACCCAAGGGATAATCTTTTGTGGCTCATTGTATCCCCCTGAGAAGAATGGAGTCTAAATCTTAAGCTAGGATCCCCAGCCTAGAGCACCAGAGCCCAAAAAGTACACAGATAACAATGAGCAGTGAAAATTGGCAGGTCTGCAGAGACAAAAGGCTGGAGACACAAGAACCATTTAAAGAGCCAACATACAAATTTTTATTTGCAGCCATTTACTCTGGGTTCTGGCAAAAGCAGGGGCAGAGTGGGCTGGTGACATCTGAGGAGAGACTAAGGGAAGAAGCTTTGGGGAGAGAACTCAGAGAGTAGATGCAAGGATCCCGGTGCTGCCCCCAGAGAGTAGCAGCCAGCTCAGGCTGACCACTCTTCTCTGAGTGTCAGTAGCCTGAGGGGAAACAATAGCCCTGTTCCCAGGAGAGTATCTGCTCTGGCACTGTGGTGCTTAAGCCTGACTGCTGAGTGAAGAGAGACCAGATTAACAACCAAAGGAGATAGCCAGAGAAAGTATATCCCTGCCAAAAAGTGGGGGTAGAGTGGACTAGAGAAACTTGAGGAGAAACTGGGGAAAGAGGCCTTGAGGAAAGAACTCAGAGAGGAGCCACTGGGATCCTGGTGCTGAGCCAACCCCCGTAGACAGCAACCACCCTTCTCAAGCAGACCACTCCATTCTGAACAGCAGCAGCTTGAGGGGTAACAATAGCCTCCACTCCAGGAGGATTTTGGCCCCTCTCTGTGGTGCTTAAACCTGACTACTGAGCACAGAGTGACCAGATTAACAATTGAATAAGACAGCCAGGTACAGCAGATCACTCAAAGTGTTGAGCAGACTGCCTAAGGTTAGACTGGGTGAACATCTGACATCACCGGAGGCAGATCTAGAAAGAAGAAAACAGTGGTAAATACAAGAGGCTACCAAGACAAAAGCCACTGTGGACTTCCTTAGGATTTGTGATATTGTCCTTCCTTCATAGCTTTTTAACATCCATTTCTTCTCCAGCAAGTTTGTACATATTAAGTCACTAGATTTTATGCTACAGTGTATTTCAGTTCACATATTTTGCCCCTCCCTCCTCTTAGTCCATTTTACGTTCCTGTTTCCTTGCATTATTTTCATTTCAAATTTTGTTTTCTCTCTTGCTACAATTTGTTTCTATTCAGTGCTTTTACTATTTCTCCCCTGTCTAGACACACAAAACCATTTTTCTTGTCAAGGGTCATTTCACATCCTTTTGCCTTGCTCTTAAAATACCTGCATCCTCTCTCCACCTTTAACAATCTTTGCTAGTTGGTTTTGGGTAGGGTAGTTGTTATTGCATTGTTTTTTTCAATTTTATCTCTAGAGCTTCAGTAATTCTGTATTTCAAATATCAAATTTTACTAGTCCCCTCTCCTACTTTTTTTGTCTAAAATTTTAATTTTGCCATCTTAGCCTGTTTTTTTTCTTTTTCTTTTTTGTCTTTCTTCTCTTTCTCTTTCATCCTGCCTTTTTGTTTTTCTTTATTCTCCTTTTTTTGCCATTTAAAAAAATTTATTTTAATCATTGTTCAAGTACAGTTTTCTGTCCTTTACTCCCACCCCAGCCCATCCACCCATCCCTCCCCACCTCCCTCCCATTTCCACCCCCACCCTAGTTTTTGTCCATGTGTCCTTTATACTTGTTCCTGTAAACCCTTCCCCTTTTCCCCTGAAATTCCCTCCCCTCTCCCCTCTGGTCACTGTCAGCCTGTTCTATACTTGAGTGTCTTTGGCTATCTTTTGCTTGTTTGTTTGTTTTGTTGTTTAGGTTCCTGTTAAAGGTAAGATCATATGGTATTTGTCTTTCACTTCCTGGCACCCCAATGTTCATAGCAGCACAATTTACAATAGCCAAGTGCTAGAAGCAACCTAGGTGCCCATCAGTAAATGAATGGATCAAAAAACTATGGTACATTTATACAATGAAATTCTATGCAGCAGAAAGAAAGAAGGAGCTCCTATCCTTTGCAACAGCATGGATGGAACTGAAAAGCATTATGGTAAGTGAAATAAGCCAAGCAGTGAAAGACAAATATCTCCTTTTTTTCTTTTTCTTTTTTCTTACATCCATATAAGGAAAATTTTATTTTTTCCCTCTCTCAGCCCGGTTTTTGTTTCTCACTCTTAGTATTCCCTCTCCCTGTATCATTTCAAAATCACTTCCCATTCCTCTAAACATCTCTTAGACTTTTCTTTGTTTCTTTCTTCCCTCTTATTCCCATACCACCTATATTAATTTTAGCTTATTTATTGTTGATAGTATTGTGGTGAGTCTTTCTCTCCAATTTGGCTCTTATATTTTTACTGGTTATTTACTATTTTTCTTTCCTATTTCTTTCTCTCTCACTTTATTTTATTTTATATTATTTTAACTTCTGCTTAAACCTAATATTACACACTTCCCTTCTCATACTCCATTTCACATGCTTCCTTTCCTTTTTTATTCATGAGATAAATTTTACCTTCTCTCTTTCCATTGTCCAACTCCCAATTCTTATTAGTGCTCCTCCCTCTATCCTATCAAAATCATTTTTTCTTTCAGTAGGTCATCTCATATCTGCTCCCTCAGCTTTGTGGTTTTGTTCTGGCAACACCTACACAACAGCACACAAAATGTGGTGGACAGAGTGACCCTAAGTCAGCCAGCTGAAGGGAAGGACCCACCAAAGAAAGACACAACAACAATCAAAACCCAACTACATCCAGCAAAGAAGGCATAAACAGCATCCCAAGAGCATCAAGTTCAGGTGATCAAGGAGACTGTACCACTGAATTTCACAAGCCTTCTACCACAGAAGTTCACTCCACAAAGTCATAAAAGCTCCTTCAGAACAAAAACAACAACAACAAAAAAAAAACCGTGAACAAATGAAAAGGGAACCAACTTGTGGGAGAACATATTTGCCAATGAAACATCTGATAAGGGGTTAACTTTCAAAATATACAAAAGAACATATACAGCTCAACACCAGCAAGACAACAATCCAACCAAAAAGTGGGCTAATGACCTCAATAGATACTTCTCCAAAGAGGACATACAGATGGCCAGTAGACATACAAAAAAAAATGCTCAACAGCACTACTCATTAGAGAGATGCAAACTAACACCACAATGAGTTATCACTGCACATCCATTAGAATGGCTATCGTCAATAAATCAACAAACAAGTGCTGGCAAGGATGTGGAAAAGGGGGAACCCTAGTGCACTATTGGTGGGAATGCAGATTGGTGCAGCCACTGTGGAAAACAGTATGGAATTTCCTCAGAAAAATAACTTAAAATGGAATGCTTTTTGACCCAGTGATCCCACTTCTAAGGATATATTCTAAGAATCCCAAAACACCAATTCAAAAAACATGTGCACTCCTATGTTCATTCAACATAATTTATTATAATAGCCAAAACTGGCAATAGCCCATGTGTCCATCAGTAGTTGAGTCAATAAAAAAAGCTGTGGTACATTCACAGAATGGAATACCACTCAGCCATAAAAAGAAAGAATGCTTACTCTTTATGACAGCATGGATGGACCTAGAGATTTTTATATTAAGAGAAATAAGGCAGTCAGAGAAAAACAAATACCATGTGAGCTCACTTATACATAGAATTTAATAAACAAAATAAACTGAAGGACAAAATAGAAACAAAGGCATGGACACATGGATAGAATTATAGCTGTCAGAGGAAAGGGGAGTGTTGGAGCTGGATGAAAGGTGGTGAAAGGACTAGCCAAATAACTTATATGCATAACTCATAGACACAGACAAGTATTGTAGTGATCAGAGGAAAGGGGGAGGGGGTACCGGGTGGAGGTGGACAAAGAGGCTGGGGATGGAGGCATTTGTAATAGTGTCAAGAATAAAAATAAGGCCAAAAAAAACCAAAAAACAAAAACAAACCTGTAGCCAGATTGCATATGTGTAACAATAAAAGAAGTGCATTGATTTGGAAAACAAAATAAGATCTTCCTGAAATATACAGGATTATTACCAAATGAAAAATAAGGATCCAGCAACATAGAAAGTAGTCTCAAAATGTTAAAGAAAATATTACTAAAATGAATAGAGTCAGGACAGTTCCACTTAGGAGCAGTCTTCAAGGAATGATTCTGTCCATTTCCCCATCTCTGACAACTACATACCACTTTTTACAAATTCCCACATGGTGAGTAGAGTTACACTTAACTTCAGCATACATTTTAACATTTCAGTATGCATATTATTAACTGAAGGTATTTTTAGAATACAGATATGCAAAAATCTCAACCACTCATTAAGTTTTTCTTTTTTTTATTTTAATTGTTGTTCAAGTACAGTTTTCTGCCTTTTACCCTCATCCCAGCCCACCCCCCAGCCCTCCCCATCTCCCTCCCATTTCCACCCCCACCCCTTGTTATTGTCCATGTGCCCTTTATACTTGTTCCTGCAAACGTTTTCCCCTGAAATTCCCTCCCCTCTCCCCTTGGTCACTGTCAGCCTGTTCTCAATTTCAGTGTCTTTGGTTATACTTTGCTTGTTTGTTGTTTCATTGATTAGGTTTCTGTTAAAGGTGAGATTATATGGTATTTCTCTTTCATGGTCTGGCTTATTTTGCTTAGCATAATGCTTTCCACTTTCATCTGTGCTATTGCAAAGGGTAGGAGCTCCTTCTTTCTTTCTGCTGCATAGAATTCCATTGTGTAAATGTACCATAGTTTTTTACCCACTCATTTACTGATGGGCATCTAGGTTGCTTCCAACACTTGGCTATTATAAATTGTGCTGCTATGAACATTGGGTGCATAGGATCTTTTGCACTGGTGTTTCAGGATTCTTAGGATATAATCCTAGCAGTGAAATTGCTGGGCAGACCCATTTTTAGTTTTCTGAGAAAATTCCATACTGTTTTCCACAGTGACTGCCCCAGTCTGCATTCCCACCAACAGTGCACTAGGGTTCCTTTTCTCCACAACCCCTCCAACACTTGTGTGTTCTTTTGTTTATCATGGCCATTCGGACTGGTGTGAAATGTTATCTCATTGTGATTTTAATTTGCATCTCTCTGATAGTGACCACTCATTAAATTTTGACAAATATGTTCACCTGTGAAACCCAACTCACTACCAAAATAGAGAAACATAACTATCACTCGTGCTAGTTCACTCACATGCCTTCCACATCAGCCAAACCACCAGATGTAAATATTCCCCTGCTTTTATATTTACCATAATGTAGTTCTGCCTACTCTAGAAAGTTATATAAGTGGAATTATAAAATATAAGCTCTTTTCCATTTTTATTCACTCAGCATAATGTTTTTGAAACCCATGTACTTTGTGTGACTAATATTAGGTGTTTTTATTGCTTAAGTGGACAATTAGGGTGACCTATACCTCAAAAAATAAAGTCCTTTAATTTTAATAGACATTTTCCCAAAGAATATACATAAATGTCCCATAAGCATATAAAATGTGCTCAACATCTTACTCAGTAGGGAAATACAAATACAAAAACAATAATAAGATACGACTTCATATCTACAAAGATAACTAAAACCAAACCAAAAAGTCAGATAATAATCAGTGTTGGTGAGAATATGGAGACATTAGAACTGTGAAACATTTTTAGTGGGAAAGTAAAGTTAAGTGTTATACATGCTATTATAATATGATTGAGAAACTCTACTCTTAGATACATATGCAAGAGAAATAAAGTCATATGGACATGAAAAAAACTTTTATATGAATGTTTATACAGCATTATTCATAATAGTCAAAACCTGAAAATAACCCCAATCTCATCTGATCAATAAATAAAATATGGTATATTCATACAACAGAATATCATTAGCAATAAAAAGAGTGAGGTACTAATACATGCTATAATATGGGTGAATCTTAAAAATATTATGCTAAGTTAAAGAAACCAATTATCAAGGACCATATACTACATGAGTCCATTTTTATGAAATGCCCAGAATAGTCAATACTATAGAACTAAGATATTAGTGTTTTCCTAGGGCTGGGGATGGCAGGAATGATAAGTGGCTGTAGGTGGGTAGACTTCCTTTCTGTGGTGGTGAAAGTGCTCTGAAACTTATCTTGGTGACATTTGCATAACTCTGCCATCTACTGAGAACCTCTAATTGGGTTAGTTTTATGGCATCATAAGTATGTCAATAAAGCTATCAATCTGTTGGATTTTTTATCATGATTACACTGACTATACAGCAATTTGTGGAGATATCTGAACAATATTAAGTCTTCTTACCAATAAGTACTGTACACATCTCCATTTATTTAGTCTTTAATTTAGTTTGGCAATGTTTTATATGTTTATAGTTTTCAATGTAGTTTTACAAGATTAATATGTAAGCATTTCATATTTTTCAGCTATTGTGAATGGTGTTTTTATTTTAATTCCAATTGTTCATTGCCGGTATATAGAAATACAATTGATTTTTCCATATTCACCTTGCTAAATATTGACCTTGTTAAAGGCACTTATGATTACTAGTACCTTTTTCTCTATATATTACTTAGGATTTTATACATAGATGAACATGTCACATACAAATAAATACTGCCTTATTTCTTATTTTCCATTATGGATGACAGATAATTCTTTATCTTGTCTTATTGTTCTACAATGCTGAATATAAAAATGCAGAACAGATTTTTTTTCTTGTCATCTTACAGAGAAAGCATGTAATCTTTCACATTAAGTATACTGGAACCTCTAGGTTCTTTGTAGATTTTCTTTACATAGTGAGGAAATCCTCTCCTATGCCAGTTTTCTGAGTGTTAAACATAATGAATTAATGTTAATTTTTTGCAAGTACTATTTGCATCCACTGGGATAATCACATGCTTTTTGAAAATCTGGTAGGTGAATCAAATTTATATTCTGGCCATAGATTCCATTTGCTCATAATGTATTATTTGTTTTATATATTGTTAATTTGTTTTTTGTTAAATCTTGTTAAGAATTCTTGTGACTACATACATGAGGATTATTCATCTGTAGTTTTACTTAATTGATACATATTTCACTGGTTTTGATATCAGAATAGTATAATACCATAAAAAATTAAGTGAAATGTTTCCCTCTTTTATTTTCTAGAAGAGCTTGTGCAGATAGATAGGTTTTATGTCTTTTTTCTTAAATGTTTAGTAGAATTCCACCAGTGGAAGGAACCATGTGGGCTTATAGTTTTCCATTTTAGAATTTAAATACTTCATTTAATTGTAACATAATGGTAAGTATTTATTTATAAAATATCTACACATGGGAAAATTACAGTGAAAATATGATATCAAAGATTAAAAAAATGGCACATCTGTGTAGTACACTTACCAAGAACGAAACTTGCAGGACTGAAGTTGCTCTGGGTGAGTCAGTGAGTGAGTAGTAAGTGAATGTGAAGGCCTAGGATATTGCTGAACACTACTGTGGACTTTATAAAGTGGACTTTATAAAGATTTTAACGTGTACTTTAAATTGATAAAACAACAAGAGATTAAGTCAAGCACCAGAGAAAATGCTGTAATCAAGAAATTCAGTAAACATAAGATCTGGGAGGCTGCTGCCAATGTAACATAGCATGCTCTTTTGCAACAAACACTTTTTATATAAGTAGAAAGAGTACACTCTAAAACAATAACGGAAAGTATGGTAAAGACATAAAACAGTAACATAGTTGTTAAGTGTCATTATTAAGTATTGTGAACATCATATATGTGGTCCATCAGTAACCAAATCGTCACTATGTGGCACATGGATATACTCCATAAACATCTTTTTAACATCTAAATGATCTTCAGCAATGTCACCTCTCTCATGCTTGTTATTGGAATGTCTTCTATTTTCTGATCAGCCTTGCAAGAGTTTTTGTCTTCCTCTTCCATTTTATTACTTCTCAAAGAACAAACTTCTGACTCCAAAGATTTTTATTACCTTTCTGACTATACTTTAATCAATCTATACTCTTTATGATTCACTTTCTTCTGCTTACTTTGTGTTTAATTTGCCATCACTTTCTAGTTTCTAAAAATGAAAGCATAGGCTATCGATTGAAGAATTTTCTATTTTTCCCTGTAAGTATTTGTACTAGATCTCTAATGCTGTGTAACAAATCACCAGAAAACACAGCAGCTTAAAAACAACACTCATTTTTTCACAGGGTCTGTGGGTCAGGAATACAGGAATGGCATAAGTAGGTGATTTTACCTCAAGGTCCTTCATGAAATAGCTAGAACTACAGTCTCACTTGAAAGCTCAACTCAGCAAGAATACAATTCCAAACTCTCTCACATGGTTGTTCACAGGCTTTGATGCTTTGCTGGCTGTTGGCCAGAGACTTGTTTTTCACTCTGTGATACTCCCCATAGGCTGCCTGAGTGAACTTATGGCAAAGCTCTGGCTTCCCGCAGAGCAAGTGATCTGAAAGCAACAAAGTCCAGGCCAGATGGTAACTGCAATCTTTTTATAATCTAATCTCATCATTATGTGACATATCATAGTTTCTGTCATACTCTGTTCACTAAGTCTATCCTATACTCAACAGCAAAGGAATGAAGAACTTCTCCTTAAAGGGGGCACAGAATTATGGAATTTTTAAGATAATCACAGCCCCAACTTTAAACAAAATCTTTACTTCCTTCCTACATACAAAATACATTCCTCCCCTCTCCATCCCCCAAATATTCTATTTTATTAAGAAATCAGCTATAAATTCAGAATCTTGTCACTTACATCGGGTCCAGCTGTGAATATACAGATATGGTTTCAGAAGGTAGGAAATATTTCTCTGGGGCACAGGCAGGCCAAGGTTGGCAGGTAGATGCTCAGAGGGCATCAAGACCATGGGAACCTACTTGCAAGCACTGTAATGAAAGGCCTGAGGTATAGTGTCCATCTCAGGAGTGCCACAATGAGTTGTTCATTGGGCCTTATCTAGGGCTACCAGTTTACCAAGGCATTGTGTTCTGTGGGCATATGGTTTGAACAATGTCCCTACCTACACGTAACCCAGGAATAATACAGAAGGAGCAAGAAGAAACAAAATTGAAAGAATGGTGGGATGAGAAAGAGTATTCTTTCTCCTGCAATGTCCCTCCAGCACCCTCTACTCCCAATATTCAACAGCTGGCTCTCTACATAGGAGAAATGCTTAAAGAATCAATCTCCATTATTGCAAAAAAAGGTACTAAAGGTGAATTTTTATCCAAGAGGCAATAAATTAACTACTAGCACAAATACATATGCACCTTAGTAGGACTTACGCTGAAATAAAAATTTCTTTATAGCCCTGGCTGGGTAGCTCAGATGATTAGAGCATCATCCTGAAATGCTGAGGTTGTGGGTTCAGTCTTTGGTCGTGGCACAAACAATAATCAGCCAATAAATGCATAAATAAGGGGGACATAAATCAATACTTCTCTTTTCTTCTCTTTCCCTCCCTTCCTCTCTAAAAGCAATAAATAACATTTAAAAATAAATGAAAATTTCAGTGTAGTTGGTCTTAGGTGGAGGCTGATTCTAGGCACTGAAGTCTAAACAGTTTCCCCTGCTGTATCTGGTAGGGCCAAGTATGGTCTTAATCATGTCAACTATCTTAAAGAAAAGAGTTGTTTATTCTGGAAGATTCAAAAACAGTGATCTACCAATTTTGAAGAGTAAAAGTTAGGAGTCAGATTCTTGAGAGGAGATAAAACTTGGCAGAAGGTATTGCCACAGGGTTACTTTCCCTTATTTTGGCCTGACAGCATATCATAGTCCCATCCCCATGATGGACATCTAAAGAAGATCTAAACCACAATACTTCTGGCTTGAAAAAAGAGAAAACAATGTTTGGAGCAACCACAGAAAATCTGAGAAATATTGTCAACATTTTGATTGGATTGATATTTACACAATGGGATAATGACAACT
Organism: Tonatia bakeri; assembly: GCA_004024845.1. Taxonomy (NCBI): domain Eukaryota; kingdom Metazoa; phylum Chordata; class Mammalia; order Chiroptera; family Phyllostomidae; genus Tonatia; species Tonatia bakeri. The sequence continues at coordinate 252,077 of PVIA01000881.1, forward strand.
TCAGAATATACATTCTTTTTAAGTTTATATGGTACATGTGATCATGATAGAGCATATCCTGGGGCATGACACAAGTCCCTATTAATTAAAATGAGCCAATACCATAATAAGTATATTCTGGTACCACAATGACATTAAACATTCAATTAGCAGTCAATAACAATAAGATTTTTATCTAGAAAAATCCCATAAGAAATTGAATAACACACTTCTAAACAATCTGTGTGCCAAAATAAATCACAGGTAATCTAGAAAATATTTCCAACTCAATAATAAGGAAATCACAACATAGTAGAACTTATGAGATGCAGCAAAAGGAGTTTTTAAGGAAAATTTATTAATCTTTCATGATTATACTAGAAACAAAGAAAGGTAAAAAATCAGTGACCTAAGTTTCACTTTAAGAAGCTAGAAAAGTAAAGCAATATCAAAGTAAAAAAAAGAGCAATTATAAAGACCAGCAATTAATGAAAGAAAAAACAATAAAAATATTAACAAATTGTTTCCCTTGTGGAATCTGCAGCTGAAATCTCTGTCAAGTTCCTTCAGTCTTTTTTTTTTTAAGAAACAGTTTAGAACTCTAAGGGTACATTTTAGAAATCGTTCTCGAATTTGAAATTTTTATCAAGGTTTGGGGCTCTCTTTCTATGGTTCCCTACTTTGTGGAATTTTATGAATTTCTGGCCATGGTGACATTTTCAGACTCCTTAGGATTCTAGTTCTGTGTCAGCATGCTGTGTTGGCTGGGTAGTATCTTCAGAGCAAAGTTGTATAAATGCAGTGGTTCTCTTCATTTAAGAATATAATTGCTCCAAAAAAAATAAAGAATATAATTGCTCCAGTATCTCCCTGTGCCTCCAGACTCTTCAGTGACTTAAAAGTGTTTTCTGCTGCCCTGGCTAGTGTAGCTCAGTGGATTGAGCGCAGGGTGCAAACCAGGCATCACAGGTTCGATTCCCAGTCAGGGCACATGCCTAGGTTGCAGGCCATGTCCCCCAGCAACCGCACATAGATGTTTCTCTCTCTCTCTTTCTCCCTCCCTTCTCTCTCTAAAAATAAATAAATAAAATCTTTAAAAAAAAGTGTTTTCCAAAGTTTATCTTTGTTTTTAGCAGGATAATTATTCTCATTCAAGATCCTCTGCTATTAAACAAAAGCTGGAGCTCCTCCACATAAATTTTATATTCACACAAACCAACATCCTAGATAAATGCTTCTCAAATTTTAATGCCCAACTAAATCATCTGAGAATTATGCTAAAATGCAAGTTTTGATTTCAGTAGATCTGGGTTGGGCCTAAGATGCTGCATTTTTAACAAGGTGATATGAATGCTCTGTCCACAGACAACACTTTGAGTGGTGAGGCTCTAGACCCCTAACTTAGTGAAGGATTAGCAATCAATTTTATGGTGTTTGTTATAACAGAATTTTAGGATTTGAAACAATTAGGGTTAGCACACTGTTTTTAATGAAGAGGCATTGGTAATGATTGTAAATCCTTATTTTCTTGGGCCTAGGGATCTGATCAAGTGTCAGTATTGATAAAACCTACCTCTATTTTGTTAATGTTAATGGATTAAATAGCACCATGAGCCTGATTATCTGTTAGCCAATTAAGATAAGTATTGAACTTGTCTTTATAGCATATTTATTGTGATTGGAAATATTGATGTATTCCATGTTAAATACTGGCTAATATATTAAGAACATGATTTTGCCCTGGGCAGATTCTAAAAACCACCACTAGAAACATGTTTTTAAAAGGACAGTTTCTAACTTTTCTCCATTAAAAAAAAAAATGACCTGTATCTTAAAGGGTAAACACCATGAAATTTCATCCAAGGATCTGAAAGGAAGTTATCTCTGTCCTTATAATATCCATTGTCAGTTACCTCCATGGGCAGTTCTCTTTAGAAAACCTCTCCCTTGGCTCACTAACCCTAGCCATTAAATTGTACAGATTTTATCTTCTAAGTAATACACCAATCCACACCTGGCCATCTCTATCCTTGCTATTGTGCACTAATTTGAGTGTTGAACACATCTCCTGACTGCTATTGCTTTTCCTTCAGGTCTATACATAACTCTTGCACCCAACTTATCTATTTAGCTCCGTCCTTAAAACATCTACAGTATAACGTTCAAGCTACTCACCATGACACAGAAGAAACTCCGTGAGCTGATCTCTGCCTATCACCATGGTTTCTTTTCACATGAGTCCTTTCCTCCCAAATTATATCTCAGTGACAATAAACTGATGTACTTATATTGGCCATGGTATTCCTTCCCTTCATGCACTGGCTCTATTTGGAATATTTTTTTCTGGTCCCTACTAAAACCAACCACCTCTTCCTCTGAATAAATCTTAATTTCCTTTTAGACTTAACTCAGTCATTATCTTCTCAAGAATGTCAGCCAGATGCTTACTTCCAAATTCCTTGGTGTACACATAATGCCCTGTAACTATTTTACCACCAGTTTATCATATACAAATACATTTTCTCTTCTTGTTTTTATATTTTTCTTTGAGTATAACTTGTAGACCAGTCTTAACATCTTTTTTTATCTTTATATGCTAATAGTCCAGCATAATGCCTGTCACTGAGTTAGAGGTCAGGAATGGTTGATAAATTTATTCATGAAGGAATTCTCTTAATTATTTAAACAATGGCACCAGAGTTTTTCTGGGTTTAATTTAAGAAATTGCCTGATTCAAATCTATTGAGTGCAAGGAGTAAAATAATACAGACATGGTCTAAGAAGAGAAAGAGATAATCAAACTATTCCTCAAGTGAGGTAAAAAGGATTCACAGTAGAGTAAGTAGGAAAGGAGAATGATAGAGAGGAATGAGAAAAGTTTAAATAATATGATGCAAGGCTAAAGTCCAAAGCATAGGGATATCGGTAGTCTGAGAGAAATCCCCAAATAAAAGTGGGCGGCAACCAGGCAGATAGCTAAAGACAAAGAAATTTCCTATAAGTGCTCATACCTATGCAGCTCTTGAGCTTCATGAGCCTCTATCACTGAAATTCTCCAACTTTTGTGCTCATCATATTGTTTGTGTTCCACTCTATTTCCAGTTCTTTGGTCAACTGATATTTATTTTGTATTTCTATGAGTTAGTTACTCTCCTATTGTGAACTTAATGGAGTCGTGCCCTAAAATTCTCGGTATACTAGGAAAGGGAGGGGTAAATAAGGAGGCAATTAAACATGGTGTTATAAAGTCTACCAACACCCAGAAAAGCTTCCCAGAGAAAGTTGTTGATTTTCATTTTGTTTGCACATTTATTGTAGTCATAAACATAACTCATAATTTCTTCTTGGTGGACTCCTCTGATCCTACTATCTACCAAATAGATGAAAAGTAAATCAGCCGTTTCCACTGTGTGATATATGAGAAATGTTCTTGACATCTTAAAAATGAAACTCAGAGAATTTTTTCTCAGAAAGCATATATATATATATATATATATATATATGTGTGTGTGTGTGTGTGTGTGTGTGTGTGTATAGTTTATTTTATAGTTATATTTCAGATAAATCAAATGTTAAGGATGATTTTATATACTGGGTTTGGAACTTAAGCACTACTATGCCATAAAGAAATGACATTCTAAGCTTCAGGGAAATTGTTTATAGTGCACTTATTATACCAACTTGTTAGTAAGTCAGATACTCATGTATCTCAATTTTACATAGTAAAAAAACTTAGATTCAAAATTATCAAGACAATTTTGATATGTTTTGTATTCTTCATTTAAAAATACTAGTTTAAATCCCTTATATTAATGATTGGGTAAAAGTAAAATAATTTTAAAAGTATGGTTAAAAGAAAAAAATTCATTCCATAAATTACCTAAAGGAAGCTAGCAAAGCAAGAAAAATTTCACAGTCTGTGACTCAGTATATCCTCACAGTGAGAGCACATATGTCCCTGCATCTCTGGCTCACATTGATAAGAAAGTTAGGCCATTGTAATGTGAATGTAGAATCAAAAGAAGAAAGAATGAGATACCCAAAGAAGACCAAATAATTTTTAAAAGATCATGAAATTGTGGACCCTTAGACAAGACTGCTCATTTAATGCTAATGAAAATTAAACTCTTCTCCAAACTATTTCTCAGCCAGGGTCACAGCTAACTAGAGGCAACTGAAGAAAGATTTGCTTCTTTTATTTTTTTAAAACTCTGACTTATATGGACAACCCATGAACATAAACTAAATGGGGGGATGCTGGAGGGTTGGGGAGTATAGGGCAGAAGGGGGATAAAGGGGGAAAATTGGGAATACTGTAATAGCATAACCAATATTAAAAAGAAAAACTCTGACAGAGAAGTAGGGAGCTCCTCAAGGTGACAGAAAATTTGTCATGAAGAGGATTTAAAGTGAAGATATATCTGCAAAGTTAAAATTCATGATTCATGTACAGCTACTCAGTCATCTATTTAGCAAAGAGATCCAAATTTGCATTGACCCACCATTTCTGAGCATGAGCTGTAATGTCACTCTCAGTTTTACTTATTTATTTTTCATTATTTCATATGGCTTACTAGAGAAAGAAGGAAATGTGACTATAACATAAGGGAAATTCTGGGAGAACAAAACATGGGGGTATATCCTACTGTACCCACTATTACTGCTCTTGAGGTATACCTCTCTATACTGAGATCTTTGAGAAAGTAGGTCAGAAGAAATAAGCCATAAAGAAATACTGAAAACAAGGCTGTTTTCCTGGTTTCACCTACTGAAGACTAGAATCTGTTCTCCGAATATCAAATATGGTCCATATATTTATATACTATTGTTTTTTTTTAACTCAGAGCTTTAAGAGAACAACAGATTTGCTGAAAATGCTTGTGCCCATAATCTGAAACAAGAACTATGTAATTCTTTACATACACAAAGAAAATGAATGTATAATGCGTTTTAATAGTTGTTTCCATTCCCTCCACTAAGAAACTGGGAATGACCCTTAAATAGTTTAGCTGAGGAAACAGTGTGGTCCAGCTGGACTGCTACTCAGTAGGATAGCTTGCAGCAATCCATTCCCTGATCTTGAGCTCCAATTATGACTTATCTCCTTATCTCCTTAATATTGACTTATCTCCTTAATATTCAATATATAAAATTTAAGGACTAAATATTTATTAAAGTATTCTACAGAAGGCTTTGTTTGCTTCACTTTAATATGCTCTTCAAAAGAACAAGATGTGAGGGAAATATCTTTTTTCCATGAACATTGAAAAATTCATATCTGTGCTTTCTTTTTCCATAATTTGCATATTTTGTGTTCTGTGGTGACAAGATGTATACTTTGTGCCCATTTGAGAGGAAAAGTCCTTTCTGCTTGGAGTCAATAGCCTCACATTTATGCCACAATATATAACCATTAGCACCATTTGCCATCCCCATGGTAGCAGTGGCTCAAGGATTAGCTTGGTGTCATTACTGTTTATTGTGTCAAGCTCACATGTATTAGGTTACAGGAAAAAAACAGAAAAAAAAACATTCTGTAGAAGCAGAGAGGAATCAAGAGGAAGAACAAATGTTCAGATATCACAAAACATGATGTAGATGGGAAAAATCTACAAGAAATCTTGGAGCCTTAAGGTTCTTTTCCAAAAAGTTAAATGTAACCTTTGTAAAGAACCTACCTTGTGCCACATTCCATGGAATACAGGAAAAAGCTACATGTATTATAAATATTATAAACCCTTTTATATATCCTAAGAATCAAAAATGTGTTGTGGTGGTAGTTGGTGATACCCTGCTTTAATAGAACAGATTTGTTTAGCAGTGATATATTTGTGTTGTTTTTGTTTATTTGCTTTCCCATGACCCCTTTTTCTTTGTTTTGATAATAATAGTTGTGTCCTCTACTGGTGAGCCACCCCTCACCCTCTCTTGCACCAGTGGTTGAAGTAGGACTGAATTTACTCTCTGGTTTTAAGAATGCTTGTACAACCTAGACATGGGAAATCAGAGTGTGACATCTCCCAGCTATAGCATCACTTCTGGGACTTTTACTAGACTTACGAGAAAAGAGGCATTCTCTTCTTCTTTAAGGAATCCCTGAGAGTCATATTGGCTACCATATGAAGAGAGCATGCTGAGGAAACCTGAGGAGAGGGAAGAGAGGGAGATCTGAAAATACCATTTGGTCAGAAACCAGAGGTGCTACAAAAATTTTAAGTAGGAAATAAATTCCACTTATTTTGTTTTAAACTCGAACTAGCTGAGTTGATCTCCATAACTTGAATCTGAAAGAGTTATGAGTAAACAAAATTTTCTCCACTTAACTTCATTTTTGAAAGTTTAACTAAGCTCAAAACTATGAAACTAGAAAGTATCTTAGGCCAAATTAGGAGTTTTTAAAAAATAATAACTAAATGATGCTCTCTTCAGGAACATATATCTACTAGGCTATGATGAGCTTTCCCATATTTATTGACTACTGAGCACTTCTGTTGACACAGGAAGCAAATAATAAAAATATTAACACTTTTATATTATAGCACTTTCACAATCATGAACTTATTTTGGTTCCCAGTGTCACCACTCTATTCAATATTAAACTGGAGATCCTTGTCAGTAAAATAAGTCAAGAAAATAAAAATTCAAGGCATAAAGTTGGGGGAAAAGAAGTAAAATTGCCTTTATTCACAGATAACATAATCATATATATAGAAAACTATAAGGAATTTTAAAATAGCTATTAATATTTATATTAATATATAAGTGAGTAAAAACTTCAAAAAGACAAAGATTTTACAGAACCAGTTGTTTTCTACATAATAGACATAAATAATAAGGCAATTAAATTTAAAATTACCACTTATAACCACATCCAAAAAGATGAAATACTTAAGATAAAATTAATAAAATACATACAAGACCTGTACAATGAAACTATATTGCTGAAAGAAATTAAGGATCTTAGTAAATGGAGAGATTTATCATGTTCATGGATGAACTAAATAGTAAATATTTAAATGTTAAATTTATTTATTTTAAGACTAAAATTAGAAGACTAAATATTAAAATGTTAATTCCTTTCAAATTAGTATCTCGATTTATTATAATCTTAATCAAATTTCCAGAAGATATTTATTGTATTTGTAGAAATTAATACTGTTTCTAACATTTGTTTGGGAATACATAGACCTAGAATAGCTAACTTAATTCTTGAAAAGAGCAAAGAATTTTGAAGACATATGCTACCTGTTTTCAAGTTTTACCAGAAAACTATAGTAATTAAGAAAATATAGTATTAGCATAAAAATAGACACATAGATCAGTGGAACACAATAGAGAGTTCAGACATAAACTTATGCATACATGACCAATTGTTTTTGGACAAAGTTTCTACAATAATTCATTGAGTAAAGAATAGTCTTTCTAACAAATGTTATTGAAAGAACTGATTACTCATGTAAAAATAAACTATATCCTTACCTTATAGCTTACACAAAAGTAACTTGAAATGGATCGTGGTCCTCAACACAAAAGCTAAAGTTATCAAAATTGTAGAAGAAAACATAGCCAAAAATCTTTACAACCTTGGGAAAACAAATACTACATAAAGGCAAATGATTTTTTTAAAAAGGTTAAATTGTACTTCATCGCAATTAAAATCATGGGCTGGGTGGGGGACAAAGGGGGGACATGGGGGGATCTATAATACTGTCAACAATAAAAATAAAGAAAAAAGTATGTTCCTTGAAAGCCCCCATTAGGTAATTGAAAAGACAAGTCACAGCTCTGGTTGGGTAGCCATATGCCAAAAGGTTGTGGGTTCCATTCCTGGTCAGTGCACATACCTAGGCAGCAAGTTTGATCCCTGGTCTGAGCACATGTGGGAGGCAACTGGTTGATGTTTCTCTCTCACACTGATCTCTCTCTCCCTCTCTAAAATCAATAAAACATATCCTCCAGTGAGAATTTTTTTAAAAGACTGAGAGAAAACATTTGCAATAACCATAGCCTCAACACATGTTAAAAACCCTTTTAGGTATTCTGCAGAAAGTACTTTTCCCATTCTTTCTTACAAAGTTGTCAGACCAAATACCTAAGCTATGTGCCCTCTTTTCATTATCTCTGGCATTTGAAATGTAGTTAAGTACTGTTTTATATTTCAGGTCAGAAAGGAAAAGTTGAAAAATTATATCTTAAAAGCATATCTTAAACAGTCCATTGTTTTCAAAGGTCTAGTCAAAGTGTTGCACACATACTTCTGAGGATTAGGTTCTAGATTTGACACTTGTTAGAGAACTCTTAAGGACTATGCTAACAAAGAAGGTATGAAACATCCAATGGGTCAACACAATTTAAACAATCTGTGCAGATAAGCATCTTCTATAATTTCCAGGTACAAACTAGAGCTGTTTATGTAAGCACAGAACACTAGAACCCAGCTATAACCTAGGACAAAAGAAGGTAAACATTATTATAATTCTTACCAACTTTGGAACTTGATTTTGCAACCAAGATTTGATTTTGTTTAGAAAAGTATATTTTGCATTTAATACTCAAAGTGTTAAAAAATAAAAATTTTGCCATTCGTTAATAGTTTCTTCAGAAAGCATTAAATATAAACATTTAAAAATTCAATTTAGAACATGACTTTGCCTTGCTGACAATTTTTCAATAACTTTAAGACAATTGCTCAAATCCATAGTTTGACATATAACTCCTTACAAGATCTGGTACATGTTTATTTCACTATGTTTGTCTCACCACCCTCTTTCTCTCAATCTCTGCCCTTCAAAACTTAGCATTTTTAAATTTTCATTTCCGTAAATGAGTTGTACTTCCTTATACTTTGGGGAGATCTAACATTCTGTTGCTTGATTCTAGGGAGTTTTTCATTCTCCACATCTCTAGCAACTTAACTCCCAGTTATCCTTCAGATGTCAACTTAGTGTCTCTTTCTTAGTGGATTCCATGTATGACATGTTCATGCTCAATAAATACATGAGTGAGTAAATGAATGGGTCACTGAATAAATAAAATTTTCTCCAGAACCTCTCATTTTAATAAAGTCTCCCAGTTATTTTCTTTCCATGTATTCTATTGTTTTCTTTTATGAAAATAATTAATCAAATGTGAAATTGGCTATTTAATATCTGTATCCTCTGCTAGATTATAAGCCCCATACAGGTACAGCTTATGTCTGTGTTATATATTATTTACTATATTATCACCATGTATTAATAAGTATTTGTTCTATGAAAAAGTACCAATCATAGCATAGATATATAGCTTTCAAAATAAAGACTCTGATGTGACACATAGCCACAATTTTGCAAAACTGGAAAAACTTTAACTATCCAGACATTTGGTAGCAGTGTTATTTTTACAACTGGGAGAATGTCTGATAAATTATTAACTTATTTTTAAACAATTTATTATTTCAAAAGATAAAATCTGTAGTGAGAAGAGTAGTCACATGAATCTAATAATAACACAGAAATTTGGTTGGTAAACTACAAGCAGTGTGAGTCATAGATGAGAGTGGCCATGTCAGGAGTGACTTATTTTTCTGCTCTGACATGCTGAACATCTTTCATATAAAGGAATGTTAAATGAAATGCTGTCTCTTGACTTAAGCCTCATAAGTGAGAATAATAGGTAACAATATAATTATCTGCTAGTGTATTTAGAAGAGTGTTTTGAGATTACAAAATGTTCTGTGATCCTTATTCCTTAACCTCTAGCCCACATATAAGCAAATGCCAGAAACTGGTGGGAGAGTTTTAAAGTGTGTGTTTTTAAAAGGGAATTATTATTATTATGTGCATTTCTTCTTTCAAGCAAGAGGAGAATCTTAGCAATACCCATAGAGCGAGAATGCTGGCCTGAAGAAGAGCATTTAGGCTGAATGACTCGTAAGGATTCAGTCCAACACTTGGCTTGTTCGGTCAGCTCTGGCATTTGTTTCAACAATTGGTCATTCTAAATGCATTGTGTTTGGTTCAACCATTTTCAGCGTGACCAGTTTAACCAAGTGGCTGACAAATTTAAGAAAAACACACCTGTCAGTTCAGTACAAGGATGTGGTCAGACCTCAGCAGGGCGCTGCCCTGGTTTATGAACAGTTGTCAGTTCGCACCGCACGTTAGTGAAGGGATCCTCAGTGGGTCCTCCCCTCCAGACCCGCACGTTTGAGCTCTGCCAGTAGCGTGCTTAAATAATGACCGAGTTGGCTAACCCAGTCATTTTAGAATAGGGCTTAACTTCGATAATTACAAAAAAAATCAGATTATCCATACAGTTCAACCCACACAGAAACTGGCCACCCACTCTGATCAATTTGGTGGTGCCAAGTGGCTGGATAATTGTTAATTCAAATGAAAATTGAGTCAGACAGTTGCCAAACCATCGTTCAACAGCTAGTTCCAGGAAACAGTCCCTGCGAACACGCGTTGTTTTGCTTAAGAGTTGTCACCATCAATCAGCACATGGTCAGAACAGTCATACAGCAGTGGACTGCGTGAAATGGGCCACCTCAACCACCGTCATCCGTCTCCAGTCACACACTGTCAGTCCATTCCACAGCCCAGTCTGCCTATCGCCAGTCTGGTTGTCAGTGATCCGGTCCTGCTCGAAGGTTGTGGTCACGCAGAAACTCAGCCCTGAAATCAGGTGAATCCGTTTGTTGGACTAAATCCAAATATTAGTTCAGCCAAAACAGGCAAACCCTTTGTGGGTGCAGACCTTGCCACTTGGGCCTGTGTTGGAGCTGCCGTAAAACGTGTGGTCCCAACACCCGCTCTTTTGCTTGCTTCCCCGAGGGCTGGGGTTCCTGAGGGAGCTGACCCGAAGGTGGAGATGGGGCCCCAGAAGAGGGTTCTCTGGGGTCTTCAGTGGGGTACAGAGGGGCAGGTCTGTGCAAGGGGCTCCCTGCCCATACTCGCTCACAAAATTGCTTTGTGTGTGACGGGGAAGAAATTTCAATAAAGCAGCGACATGCTTAAAAAAAAAAAAAGGCTGAATGACTCTTAAGAGCATATCTGACTCCCTTGGTGGAAACCTGTTAAGCTAAAGAAATCTGCAGAGCTGCCTCATGTAGAAGCAAAAGAGACAGGAAGATTATTCTTGGGAGACATTAATCTATTTGCTTGGAAGTTTGAGGGTAGGATAGCAAAAACAAAACAAAACAAAACAAAACAAAACAAAACAATGCTATTGCCTAGGAAGTCTAAAGAGATGTGGTTAGCTGGAGAAGCCTGAGGAAGAATGGCAAAGAAGGGCCACAATGGGAACAGTGATCACTTAGAGAATTGAGAGAACAGGGGATTTAGTGGATCCCTGAAACCAGTTTAATAGAAATGGAGATCACATGGAGGATTATCAGTGTGTAGGGGGAATAAGAAGTATAAGTGGTAGGCACAAAATAGACAGAGGGAGGTAAAGAATAGTATAGGAAATGAAGAAGCCAAAGAACTTATATGTACAACCCATGGACATGAACTAAGAGGAGGAATACTGAAGGGAGGGGGGTTCAGAGTAGAGGAGAATAAAAGGGAGGACAAAAATTGGACTACTGTAATAGTATTATCAATAAAATATTCTTTAAAAATAATAATAACTGTAAAGGAAATAGAAGGGAAACTATGATGTCAACACTGGAAAAGATCTATGGACACCTATTATGAGAGATTGAACTGATATGGAGAATATAACTTTTCCTTCAAACAGAGAAATGCTAGATATGAAAAAAACAATTAAAATATTACATATGGATCTTGAAAGAAGGGAGGGAAGGAAGGAAGTTTTGTTATCAGATTGATTGTCATAATATTGCAGTGCTTGTGTTCCAGTAACCTCTATGTACTTAATAGTAGCCCCAAAGCACAAGAGTAGTGATGTTGGCAATTCAGATATCCCAAAGAGCATCAAAAAAGGGCTTCCTTTAAGTGAAAAGGTGAAAGTTGTCCACTTAGGAAAAACATCATATACTGAGGTTACTAAGAGCTACAGTAGGAACGAATCTTCTATCTGTGAAATTTTGAAGAAGGAAAAAGAAATTTGTGTAGTTTGCATTGCACCTTACACTGCAAAAGTGATAGTCATAGTATGGGTTAAGTCCTTAGTTAAGATGGAAAAGACACTAACTCTGTGGGTGGAACAAATAAGCAGAGTACTATCTGCAGTTTCAGGCACCACTGAGGGTACTGGAACACATGCCCTGTGGTTAAGGAGGAATACTATATGACTGAAGATTGTAGCAGTTATAACTATTCAAGAGTGGAAAGGGCTAGGAGTTCTATGTTCATGCAGAAATTGGAGAAGTAATTACAAGAGATAATACTGAAGAATTTTATATATTGGTATGGAGGCTAACTTGAACTACTTCTAAGAAAATCTAAGTATGCAAAAGAGAATAAAATGAATGGAGCTAGTTCAAGAAAAATGATGGGGTAACCATTGGGTTCTTAGTGCAGGAAGAAAGGTTAAGTAAGAATAGTTGCTTTGTAGTTGCTGGAGTTGAAGAAATGTTGATAACAAATTGATCAAATGAAGAAGAGCTTCTAAATCAAGGGAAAAACTGGAGATTATTACGGCATTTAAATTTTTAAATGCAATAATTCAATTTGCAAGTACAAAACCAAAGAAAATGTGACTAATAAAAAGACACTATGACCTACAAAGCTGGCATAATGCAAATTTTTGTGCTGCTAATTATAATCTGGCTCCACAAATTAACATTTTTGATGAGTGTAATAATTAGAAATGGCAAAACTGGAGTTCAGTGCACTCAGATAACTTGTCTAATGTCAATATATCCAGCAAGACTCACAGCTGCTCTTGGGCCTTAAGAGACTAAAACCAGTTTGTTCACTATGCTGTAAATGAATAGTTTGATCTACATCCCAGGTGACTATACATATTTTCAGGCAAAACAGGACCATTTTTTAGTGAAATAACCTATTGCTAATAATATTGCTTGGGAAACACAGTGGGTGCTTTTTGCCCAGGACTGTGAGACTGTGTTCTGTATCCCATTGGGAAACTCCAGAAGATAAGATAGGAGCTGATGAGGCAGCCGCATCTTCCATATCTCTCTATCCTGACACCCATCAACCAAGCTACTCAAATGTACCTGAATACAACACCATTGAACTTTTATGTTTAATGTTCCCATATATTTGTTGTTTCTCATTCCAAAAACTGCTCCATCCTTTTTCTCTCTTCAAGTGCCTGAAACCCACTTTTCTTCCCTTGCTTTTTGTGTCATTTGCCACAGTTGTTTTGAAATATTCTTCCTCATTGCCTGCCAGCTGGAACTGTCCTTCAATGTGTAACCCTTCAGATCTCTACTTCTTGATGAAACACATTGCATAGTATAATTAAAGTGGGTTCTGTTCTGCTGTATGTCGTCTAACATTTTGCTTTGTGCCTGAGAGAGCTATTTATTATAGCGGCCACAGAATCTTTGGGAATCGGTGGCTCCCAGTGAGGGTCAGTAGGCAGCATGAAGAACAGATGACAGCCTGCAATACCTCCTTCGCATTTCTGTAAAGAGATTTGACATTTACAAAGTACTGCATGTTGCCTTTCCCCACAAATCTCTGAAGACTTCATAAAAATAAAAGGCTTAATGATTATTCCTTCACATTTGATATGTTTTTAAAAGTGCGAGATAAGCTATTTTTTATTAAACTGAAAGAGGCCTTACCATTGCAGGCATGGTGGAACCATCTCTAAGAATATCTGAATGCAGGAATAATACATTTCAGAGAATCCTTTCCCATAGGCGGCAGCGGCAGGTCTGGAACCGACAAGTGCTATTCAAAAAAGGTCTTTGTATATAAGAATCAATATACTTCTTCCCACAGTACACTTAAATTTAGAACTGGTGGAAACAGGTAGCATTTAAACTACCTAAGAGTTAATTATTCTTGCATTTACTCTGTTCATGAAAGAAAATTTGGAAGCACTTGAAGTCCATTCTTAAATAACAGAAATAAATTTCCTTTAATGATAGCACCTTAAACTAAAGAGTCCATCCAACACCCAAAGTTAATCTACACTGGGTGAGATCTTTAAATTGCATGTAAAAACCTGCATGCATTGCCCTGGCAGGTGTAGATCAGTGGATTGAGTGCAGGCTGCGAACCAGGCATTGCAGGTTCAATTCCCAGTCAGGGCACATGCCTAGGTTGCAGGCCATGTCCCCCAGCAACCGCACATTGATGTTTCTCTCTCTCTCTCTCTCTCCCTCCCTCCCCTCTCTAAAAATAAATAAATAAGATCTTTAAAAAAAAACCTGCGTGCATTAATAAGGAATGACTTAAGCTTATGAATACTGCTTTATTTTTAATTTCTGATATAAATACAGATGACCAAAAAGAGACATTTTCTATAATATTTCCTTCATGCAGAATGTAGGGAAGTGCTTAGATTAACTAATCTTTTTTTTTTAGTCAATAATTTAAGTGGGGGAAAAAGTTAATCAATAAAAAGTAAAAGGAGCTTCAGTGACATTTTAAAGTAAAATCTAAGGACAGTCGTGGTATGAATCAAGTTCCTTATTTCTCCCTCAGGGTCACATACAAAGTATAAAAAGCTGGCTGAATAAATCAGTGCTGGATGTGGTAGGACAGAGCAGAATGGACTGCCTGTGTGCCAGTGGAAGAAATAGCTATTTCCAAAGAGTATTTGTCCACAGTGGATATTGCCACGGTGAGTTTAAAGGAAAGAAGGTTGCTGTTTAACCCTGCTTTCATTCTCCTCCTGTCTATCCCCACCAGTCTCCTTCCAAACAACTGTCAATATAGTTAGGGACCAGGAAGAGTGAAAAATTTAAGCACTCTTTCTTTAAAAATCATGGCTCTAGATAATAAAACCTTATACGTCACATTTTCTATTCAAATTGTCACAGTCTCCCAAAATTCATGAAATTCCTAAACTTTCATATATTATTGTGAATTATATCCTACCTTTAAGAAGTATATTAGATAGTTTAAAATAAAATAACATGAACACCTGTATTCTTACCACACAGTTTAAGTAATAGAATGCTACCTATGCTTTAGATGCTTTCTCTATATCTCTGCATGATTCCATTGCCTTGCTTTTTTTGTTAGATTTGTTATATAAAAATATAGTATAAAGCTTACTTGTTTTTGAATTGTATATTAGTAGATTTTGTTTTGTGACATTTTTTCATGTTTTAATAATTCATCCATGTTAATGCTTATACCAATTAATGAATTGATTGCTTGATTGATTTTAGGGGGGGGTGCCAATATTCATTCTACAGCTGGTGGCATTTGGGTTGTCTTCAGTTTCGGACTAGTACAAATAATGTTGCTAAAACATACTTTTATATGTCTCTTGGCATATAGATTTTTTTCTTTATTTTTATGACACTATTGCAGATATCCCAATTTTCCCATTAATGGTATATCACAATTTATCCATTCTACTGTTAGCAGATATTTGAAATGTTTTCTAAACATTTTCTAAATGTTTCTAAAATGTTTCAGTTTCTAAAATTGAATTCTTTTTCCCCATTAATTTTTATTTCTTAAAGAAATGTTAAATATCTATAAAATTTGCACCAAAATTAATAAAATTTTAAAGTTAGCCATGTATGTGTATATTCACTCTCCCTTCCCCCATATAAAAAGTTATGAGATTAAAAAATCTGTACTTGAAGGCCAATTTATAGCTCACAGATTTCACCAAGAATCTCAACAAGGTGTCATGTACTGTCAATCTCTTCTAATCTAGAATAGCTCCTTAGCCTTTTAAAGAATGTCTCACAATATTTATCTGTCTTATGGTTTTCTCATGATTGTATTTAGGTTAAAAATCTTTATAAGAAATACTACATGATGCTTCATATGTTTCATATAGTACATTATGTAAATAGGCATATTTTATCAGTTTATCTTATTATTAGTGATGTTAATTATGATTATTTGATTAATATCATGTCCACCAGATTTCTCTACTGTAAAAGTACTTCCCTACTTCACAACTAATAACTAATATGAGATAATAGTTGAAACTCTTTAAATATCTTATTCCCAACATTTTACCTAATGGTTTTAGTGTCCATTGACAATTTTTGCTTTATTCAGTCCCAACCATTCTGTTTGTAAAATGGTAATTTTTAAATTTGCACCATTATTTCTGCACTTAGTAGTTGGCATTCTTCTGTTTAAAAAAAAAAAAACAGTTTCCTTTTCTCCCTCACCCATTTTAAATTTGTTCAGTTGTATAATATTCACATATTAATTTTGATGACACTGCCAAAATTATAAAAATATTCTACAAAGTATAATCAAAGATAATAGTAGATAATAGTGGATGAAAAATCTTGAGGGTAGAGTAGGATATTTTTAAAGGTAGAAGAGTAAATTAACTGGAAATATTTAATAATTATAAATGTGTGTGCACCTAACAACATAGTATCAACATATATCAATATGACAAAATATATAGAACTGAAAGGAGAAATAAGAGAATTCAAAAATCACTGTAGACAACTAAAATAATCACACAAAATATCAGTGAAGATAGGGAAGATTTGATAACACCACAGCAAATTCATCTAATTCAATTCTCTAGCTCCAATTTGACCTAATACGCTGGTCAACTGTAGAATACACATTACTTTGAAATGCACCAAAACAGTTACCAAAATGGACAATGCATGGGGCAAAAACTCTCAAACCTCAAAAAAAGCTTAATAAATATTAAAGGACTTAAGTCATACAACTTGTATTATCTGGTCACAATGGGATTAAGTCATAAATGCATAACAGAGATATAACTAAGAAGTTCCTAAATTTTCAAAGTTTTAATAACTACTTATAAATACCAACTAGCCTAAGAAAAGTATATATCAAAAAATAAGAAAGGCTGAAAATCAATGAGTTACATACCCACCTCAAATAGTTTTAAAAAATAGCAAAACATTCTACATGAATTTGAAAAAATGAAAACAATGAAGATAACTGCAATGCAGGAAATGGAACTCAAAAAGAAGGAACAAATGTTAATATCTACAGCTTAATATGGTTATTAAAATTTACATAATCATAACAATACAAAAAAGTACACAAATGGCTAATATAAGGAATGAAAACAGGATGACCACAAAAATTGCTTTGTATACTAAAAAATAAGGGAATTTAAATAGCTTTATAGAAAAATATGTGAAAATGTATATCAAAAAATAAAATCCTTATAAGTACAAATCATTAAACTTAAACACAGACAAAATCAGAATAAATATATATTTATATATTCATAGATTCATATATACAATTTTTTAGAGATTGCTTTCCAAAAAAGTGGAGTGAAAAAAACTAAGGTAGACTAAGAAAAAGGCTCTGTAAAACTGTGGTGTCAGTTGACATTTGCTTCAATTTAATCTGATAGAGAAGTTCTGGCATGGATATTATACCATATAGTCTCACCCTGAGCTAAAAGGAGTGACTGACCTTTTGTTTGTGTCACTTAGTTATTGGCCAAAGTCTGTCCCAAAGGGAATGGAATTGCAGTATGATTGACCAGACAAGATGGCTCGTATTAAGCTGAGGGCAATCCCGTGGCAACTGTAAATAGTGACCAGTCAATGACAGCAGGTGAAAAATGGATACCCCAGTCAACAAAGGGGACCAGGGTAGGGCATCAACTCATCAACTATGGTCAACTCTTTGCACTATTCAGATTTACTTGTTCATCACAATATGTTCACCCTATAGAGTCAAAGCTTCTTCAGGATTCTAATTGGTGACAATTCTTGGGAATATTATAAGAGAAGCATTAACAGGACAAATTACAGTTCCACTGCCATACTTCTTCCTGAGTTTGTAACTTAAAATCATCATCTCCCTCTTCTTCAGCCCATTCTAGGTTTCCCTGAAATTTGGCTACCATTTCTTCTGGTCTAGATAGCTTGACTGGTAATTAACCTAGATCAGTAAGTCCCCAAGGGGACTGGCAATCTCTGGAATCATGTTTCATTGTCAGAACTGGAGGAGCTGCTATTGCTATCTAGAGGAAAGGCCTGTGACGTTGCTAAACCTCCTACAATGCTAGGACAGCTCTAACCCCCCACCAAAAAGAAAAACATTATCAATATTAAAATGCCAATATTGCTGAGGTTGAGAAACTCCGCCTTTAAAAATTTAGTAAAAATTCTTATGGGTTTGGAGAGGCTTAAGGTTTTCTATTTGTGCAATGTGCTAGTGCCTTGGGCTTCTTGTAGACAGGCAACTTTGGAAATATTCACCCCAGACCAGCCTCCCAAAATTCCCTTTCACCTCAAGTAAAGTCCCACTGGAGAATAAATCAGAAAAATTAGCATGATAAATGGCTTTTCTACTAACTAACCTTGTGTTTTTAGACATCTCATCAACTCTGGGCTTAGATTTTCTCGTTCAAAAACTGAAGTAATTATCTGAACTTTACATGGTCTTTTAAGCTCTGACCTTCAGTTCTTGTAGCAAAATACTTCTTGGAGAAAGGAGATTAACATGGAAAAATCAGAATCATGTCTTTGCCTCCTAGCCTGAATTTGTTCATCAGCTCCATTTATAAAAGACAGCTGCACAGGAGAGCAAGTAATAATGGGTCTTGTGGGAGGGGAAGGCATAACCCTGATAAGCTGGAAGTCAGCTGGACAGGAAAATTAGGAAGGGAGTGGAAAGCAATGAATGTAAAGGTCTAGAAGTCAAACCACAGATAACCTGGGGCTGATCTGGTAACCACTACAACCACAACAGTCAGCATTTGCACAGAGCTTTATAAACATGCGGTACTTTAACCCTTACGGCAGATTGATGAGGTAGAAAGGGCTGCCTACAGTGTATCCCCATATTATACATGAAGATCCTGAACCTAGTGAAGATAAGTGGGTGCTTGAGCTCATGTGTTGTGTTAAGAGGCAGAGTCAGGGCTAAAATTCACATCTGCTGCTGCTAAATCCTTCAGACTATTTGGAAAAAAAATGGACTGAGAGTCTGGAGACTTTGGTTTGAGTATAATTCTGGCCTTTTCCAGCTATGTAAGAGCTTTGATCTCCATATAAAAATTATTTGATTTCAATGCTGGGGGAGGTTTTTCCATTTTCCCTGCACTCATTAATTACATCCTCCTGAGATTGAAAGGGGTGACTCACTTTCAGCATTTCTGAAAAATATATTAATAAAGTCTTGCCAAAACACAAATATTAGTTCTGCCACATTATTTTTCAGGTCCATAGGCCATATCTCAGAAACCCAAAAGAATAATGCTTATAAATTAACTCTGGCTGTGAAAGATTTTGAAAGAATTATGTTCACATAAAAGCCTTAAAATGCATGAGTTCTGTGTCAGTATGTTTGTATGACCCTTACTGTGTACTAATTACCAGTTATTTTAAAGTTGTTCTATACTGAGTTTCATCAAATAGAAGCTAAAAGAAAGATTCTTGGAAAATATCCTGGTTTTCTATCTGCAAAACCCTGCAAAAATCTGTAACACATTCAGAGTTAATATAAATATTATGGTATTAAATTCACCAAAACTAAGTAAGAGTTTGGGAGATACAAGAGTTTTGTTTTATTGGAGATATTATATATGATAATCTGATGTCTCTGTGGTAAAGCCAAACATGCCTGTGTTTGAATTTCCTATCAGATGTCTCTTGTGCTCCATTGTATTTCTTAATGTCTACCACTAATGCTAGCCACAGGTGTGACACTCATCTCCAGGTAGGCTTGAACTCATTTTGAATTTACAGAATTTCACCTGATGACATGCCATGGATCTTTACTTACGCCTCATGACTTCTCCAATGCCGCAGAATGGGTCTGCAGTGGGAGCTTTTTCAGCAAAACTCATGTACAGCTGCACAGTGTGGGGGAGTTACCTTCAGGATAATGCTCAGCTCAATCAGTCTGAGATGGGAGTCAATGAATGAATGCTCTTCATTGTCAGTCCTTAGAGTCACAATTCTCTATGGCCTTTTATATATATGACTTTAGAAGATCCCAGAAGGACTGTCCTCTAGTTCTCCATGACAGTAATCAACTCAATAATGCTCTCTTGTATTGACTTTTTGTTCTTTCCTATTAAACTCTGTGCAGTTTCTCCCTTCTATTTTCTGAAATCACCTCCCAAATAAACTACATGCTCATAAGCCTGTATTTTAGACTTTGCTTTTTTTGTGACAATAGGGTGTGGAAGAAGTGGGTAGATAGTTAGAAACCAGGCTAAGACAATTAATACTAGAAATAGTCCTAGAAATTAAATGTCCAGGATGAGATTCCTGACCCGAATCACTCAACAATTACTGGAGACCAGTGGAGTAGCGTAACATAATTAGAAATACTGTCACCTATGGTGTGCTGGAATGATATACGAGAGGAAAGTGAAGTCTGGGGTAATGTGTGCTATCAAACAGAATAGGTGGCTGAGGTTATTATAGGGCAGGGTTCTACTGGCTGCATTAGAAACACTGAAAATAGAAAATGATTGGTCTGGTAAACCAAATATCAACTCTGAGCAAGTTATGAAAGCCATAAAGCCCTTCACAGAAGAGTTTAAACTTCCTCTCCAGCAGCCACAGAGAAGCCTGTTTTGAAGATCAGATCCCTAATTTATTTAAAAATGAGAACTCCAAAGGAAACTAATGTGTAAACTCAACATGACTCCTATACCAAAGAAATACTGATAGAGAAGGGATACCACCCTAGTATCAGGTATGGGAATATTTGGGTGGACAAGTCTAAGGTTGAACACCCAAATTTTCCTAAATCCTCTAGGCCAGCAGAAGTAAATCCCCAATGACCCCTTAGAGAGGACAGAAGCCTCCTCTTGCCTGAAGACATGCAAAGAACTTATTTAAAGCAAATACTTTGTAAGGTTATGTTTGCAATTCTCAAAATCCAGCATGTCTCTATCATTCCCACAAATCAATAACTAGAATCAAATCACAAAAACTTAAGCAAGGAAACAGTTCCTTCTCCAAAAGATAATAGCTCACTCACTAAAAGAATTGTAGATTTTGGCTTATATGTAAAATGAATCATGAGAGCTCTCCTTAGCTTGAGAAGCAGAATATAATAAGACTGGATGAAGAGAAGTTATTCTCATAGATGCAGTCTCCATAACATAGATTTAATATTCTAGCCTGAACACGTAAAGCCAATTCTAGTATGCTGCTGGAATGGTTCCTTAATTCTCTGATATATTTGTAGTCTATAGTACTTGAAGTCAGATATGGAAATTGTGAAAATTTTAATCGACTTCATTAAAGTAAAATTTACATACAATAAAGGCATACATGGTAAGTGTATAGTTCCAGGAGTTTTGATAAATTCAGATACCCATATCCACCCTAATCCATATAAAAATATTTTTATCACTACAAAATTTCCCTTTGACCTTTGGAGTGAATTATCCCCACCCTGCACTCAGGCAACTGCAGGTCTGATATCTGTCTTTATAAATCAGTTTTCCTTATTTGTGAACATCATATAAATAAAATCACATCACAAGTACTCTCATTTATGTTTTTCTTTTTGAATTTAATATAATACTTTGTGTTTCAAACATGCCATTACATGTAATGGTGACTCATGCTTTTTTATTGCTATTATCTTATTTTTCAAACTTACCACAATTTGTTCATATGGTCACTTGCTGATGAACATTTATGTTGTTTCTACTTCTGAGCTAATTTGAACAAACTCCTAAGAACATTACTGTCAAGTCTTTATGTGGAACTATATTTTCATTTCTATTGGGTAAAACTCTTAGGAGTGGAATCTCTGGGCTGTATAGAAATAAGTACATGGTTTTTAAAAATAACTTTAAATTTCATTTTCAATCACAGTTTACATTGAATATCATTTTATGTTAGTTTCAGGTATACAGGATAGTGTTTAGACAATCATGTACTTCACAAAGTATCCCCCCTAATATTTCCAGTACCTACCTGGTGCCATACATAGTTACTACAATATTACTGAATAAATTCCCTGCATTGTACTTTACATTCCTGTAACTATTTTATAACTACTAATTGTGCTTTTGAGTCATCCAGTCCTCGAACACTCTTCCCTTCTGGCAACCATCAGTCTCTGTGTTTTCAAGTCTGTTTTTTTTTTTTTTCTATTTGTTTATTTGGTTTGTTCTTTAGATCCGATATATAAGAGAAGCCATGGTATCGGTCTCGTTCTGACTCACTTATTTCACTTAACATAATGCCTTCTAGGTTCATCTATGCTGTTACAGATGGTAAGATTTTATTCTTTTTACTGCCAGGAAATATTTAATTGTATAAATATACCACAAATTTTTTAGCCACTCATCTACTGATGAGCAGTTGGGCTGCTTCATATCTTGGCTTTTGTGAATAACACAGTACAATAAACATAGGGGTACATATATTATTTTTAATTGGTGTTTTCAGTTTCTTTGGACAAATATCCAGAAGTGGAATCTCTGGCTCATACTACACTTCCATTTTTATTTTGTTTGAGGAATAACCATACTGTTTTCCATAGTGTCTGCATTCCCAACAACAGTGCACAAGAATTCCCTTTTCTCCATATCCTCATCAGCATTTATTGTTTGTTGATGTATTGATGATAGCCATGCTGACAGGTGTGAGATGGTATTTCATTGTGGTTTTAATTTGCATTTCTCTGATTATTAGTGATGTTGAGCATCTTTTCATATGTCTATTGGCCATTTTTATGTCTTCTTTGGAGAAGTGACTATCGACTCCTTTGCTCATTTTTTAATAGGATTGTTTTCTTGGTATTGAATTATATGAGTTTTTCATAAATTTTGGACATCAACCCTTATTAGATGTACCACTGGTGAATATGTTCTCCCATTCAATAGGTTGTCTTTTTGTTTTGTTGATAGTTTCTTTTGCTGTGCAAAAACCTTTTAGTTTAATGTAAAAAATTTATTTTTTATTTCCATTGCCTGAATAGATATATCAGAAACAAATATTGCTAAGAGAATTGTCAGAGATTTTACTGCCCATGTTTCTTCTAGGATTTTTATAGTTTAAAGCTTACATTTATGTCTTCAATCCATTTTTAGTTTACTTTTATATATGGTATAAGAAGGTGGTCTACTTTCTTTTTTTTTGCATGCATCTGCACAGTTTTCTCAGTCCCATTTATTGAATAGACTGTCTTTATCCTATTTTATGTTCTTCTCCTCTTTGTCAAATATTAGTTGACCATATAGGTGTAAACTTATCTCTGGTCTTTCTATTATGTTTCATTGATCTTTTTGTCTATTTTAATGCCAATACCATGCTGTTTTAATTACTATGGCTTTGTAATATAGTTGGATATCATGTTGTTTGATACCTCCAACTTTGTTTTTCTTTCGCAGTATTGCTGTGGCTATTTGGGTTTTTTTATGATTCCATATAAATTTTTCAATTATTTGTTCTAGTTCTGTGAAATACACCATTGGTATTTTGATAGCAGCTATGTTGAATATATAGATTATTTTGGGTAGTTTGGGCATTTTAATGATCTTCCTATGTATGAGCATGGTATATGTTTCCATTTATTTGCATCTTCAATTTCTTTCTTCAGTATCATAATTTTTTTAGTATAAGTCTTTTACTTCCTCAGTTAAATTTATTCCTAGGTATTTATTTGTTTATTTTTTATTATTGTTCAAGTACAGTTGTCATCAGTTATAAGTTTCATCATGTCATTAATTTTCTTGTTCTGTATGGCAGATTGAATATTCTCAAACAATAAGGAACCCTCACATTTCATCTGTGCATGTTCAGCTGAATCCTCAGCAAAGTACTCATCAAATTCCTACATCCAACCCAGAGTCCACTGATTGAAAGGAAGATTATACCCCCTTGAAGAAAGCCCCTGGAATGCCACTCAGATATTCATGATAAATATTTATCTAATTCTTCCCCCAAAAGTACTTATGGTCATTGACCAAAGTAAATGTGTATTAGGGAAAGGAGTACACCCCAAACACTTTGAGGGCTATTGAAAACAGGTCTGAGCTAACATTAACGCAAGGGGACCAAAATGCCGATAAGGGAGATTAATGGTGGCCAGGTGATTGATATGTATGGCAATGTATACAAACTAGTCTTGCCCATTCTCTGGAAGTAGTTAGAGTAATAGAATAATGGAATAGTCTACTGAAGGATAAGATAAGGTACCAACTCAGAGTTAATACCTGGCAGGTAGTACATAAAGTAAACCAATAACCATTATTTAGTGAATCATCCTCCAAAATCTAGAATAAACTCTTGGGACTGAAAACCAAAGGGTGGAATGCTGGCACTTAGCACCACTGTTTTCAATGATCTCTTTGAGAAATGTACATGTTTCATTCCTAAAACACTAGGGTCTAATAGGTCAAAGATCCTGGTTTCCAAAAGGGAACGAATCCACAAAAGGACACAATAAGTGTTCCACTAAAAAATGCAATAAGTAGCACCTGGTGTCAGGGGCCAGAAGCCGAGAAAAGAGTTACTATAGTTATGAGAAATTACCCTGATTATTATAGGGAGTAAAGTTTTATCTTCCATAATAGAAACATGGAACAATATGTTTGGAAGAAAAAATTCATCAGGAAATTTTTTAGCATTTCAAGTCTTATGATAGTCGTGAATACACAATTGTAGCACACACAGACCAATAAGGCTCAGACCATTGAGGCATGAAGATCTGGGTCACCTGACAAGGCAAGTAGCCTAGAGTAGATGAAGTGTTAACTGAAGATAGAAACAACAAAAAGTGATGGAGAATGAAAAAGAAAAAGATAAATATCAGTTATGGCCTTTGGATCAGTACCTAGTAGCTTGTTCCACTAACCATTGAATATTGTATTATTTAAAATTAATTTTTGAGGTATAATTGACATGTAACATTATACTTGTAATAGGTGAATGTTAAGTCTTTTGCAAATCGCAGTTAGTCACTACCTTGAAGAAGTCATGATTTAGGTTTTCACATAAGGCACAAGTTCTTAGCAGTGCAAGTGTGAACTATATTAAATATGTCTTCAATAATTATGAAAGAAATGAAGATTAAAACCACAATTAGATATCACCTGACACCTATCAGAATGGATATTATCAATAAATTTTAAAAATATGTCTTGTGTCTGGCTTCATTTCCTCTCAGCCTCATCTCTGATTCCAATGCTAGCTGGATAAGCAAATTCTGTGTAGGATTTGACTTGTTCTTCCACTGTTTTCTTTTTGACCTAGGCATTATCCAATATCAAAGCATAGGAATCCAGTTAGAACTCAGTAGCATGAAGCTTGTGCAGTCCAGAAGTGTGTGTGAGTGAGTGTGTGTGTGTGTGTGTGTGTGTGTGTGTGTGTGTGTGTATTAGGATGGGTATTAAAGGTCCCAGGGGTACACTCAGTGAAGAATGATGGGAACCAGTGCATAAATGCTTGCCCCTGTCAATCCTTTGGTGGACAATGTTCAGCATTGCTTGACTGCTTCACTCTTAGGAGGTCCTAATATGATACAGCTTCACCAAGGCAGTACCTTGATATTAGTCTCTTACACTTCATCCTTCCCAGTTTTATCCTCCCTGATCCCTCATTCTTGATCCTCATGAATCATCACCCTGAAATCTGCTCTAACTAAGATTTAGTCTGAACAAGACTAGACAAATACCATTCCTATAATTTCTTCACTGTTCGATGGTAAGAAAATTACTTAACTTCTCTTTGTCTTATTTGTATCAACATACAATAGCAATATGAATATTATTTTTCATTCATATAATAATTATGAGGATTAAGGGACAAAGTATGACTGGCACAAAATACAAAATAAATATCAGCTGTTTTATTACTGTTATTATTGTTAATAAGCTTTTCCTGAGAAACAAAACTAGAGTCTTATAGATCATTTAGGAAAAACTTAGCAGTAGAATAAAAACAGTCTGATTTTTAAAAAAGACCAAGATATCCCACAATTTTTCCTTTAATATATAAAGACTCAAGAAATTCTAGTGTTCCTAATGAAGTCCTATTGTCCACATACATTTTAAGAGACCTAAATAAAGTTGAGTTTCCAATAGCTTTAACTCTTTTTTTAAACCCTTAAAACTCTTCATCATGAATAATAGCATCAACATCATCAATCTACCACCCAGATTCAATAATCATTAACATTATTCCACAATGTATCATCTCTTTCTGTTACTCAACCATTTAAATTACAGATATTGTAACACATTACCTCTAACTATTTCAGCATGTATCTCTAAGAGAAAATGTTTTCCTACTTTTAATGTTATTATCACATATAATAAAATTGACATTATTTTTTTTAAATATGGAATCATAAAGGGAAAAGAGGTAGGAGAGATAGAAGAGGATATGGGGGATAAATGATGATGGGAAGGGATTTGGCTTGGAGTGGTGAACACACAACACAATATACAGATGATGTATTATAGAATTGTACACCTGAAACCTGTATAATTTTATGAATTAATGTCACCCTAATACATTCAATAAAAAAGAAAAAAGAATTATTCATAGTGGAGTGAGCCCACAAAATATTAAAAACAGCTTTAATTCTTAAAAGCACATATGCCCAATTCTTCAGTCAGTTTGCTCAAAATGCTAATCTCAGCACAGGTTTAACTTACAGAAGATACATATATATTATACCTGTAAGTATACATGTTTATGACATATATACATGTATATTATATGTACATATTTATGCATCTTTACACCTTCTACTTCTAGTTTCAATTTGAAATTTTTAAGTAAAATTACAATACTAAGGAAACATTTAATGTTACTTTAAAGCACAAGATTTATAAAACATTCTGCATTGAATCTCCATTGTATTGTTTTCTATACAATCTTAGATCACTTTACTTCTCTAAATTACATACTGTTCACTTTTTAAAAAAATGGGATATAGAAGAAATACTTCCTCCATGGAGTATTGTTATTAGGAGATAACAATCTCCTATTGTTATTAGGTTAAGGGAGATATATAACAAAGAGCTTTTTGAGTTGGAATTTTATACAAATAGTAAGCATTAATCATTACATGCATATAAACTTACAAGTATTTCCTGTTTGCATTTATGTACCAATAAAGTAAATTTCAAAAGGGAAGAACCTCTTTTTCTCCCTCTCAAATCCTCTGGCAATTTTGAACACATGTGCACAGGATAGAGACTGCAGCCATCTTGACTATAAGCATGGGCCACTCCCTCTTCCATTCATCCAAAAATGGCTGTTGGAGAATGAGAGCCAGCTCTGTTTTGGTGCCTAATGCATGTTATTAATCCTAAACCTCTTATCTTTCTGCAAAGTATAAGAGACCTAATGTTCCTAAAAAAACAGTTATAAGGTGCTCTCTCCCACTACCCTAATATTCCTTTTCTGGGCTTGGAGACTTGCATGATCCATGCTTACTCTGAATCAAAAAGCTCTCACATGTTAAGAACATTGAGGACTGAATGATTCGTTGCAGATGGTATCAGAGGCAGTGTCAAAGAAGGGGCAGCATTGGAGCTGAGTTGTATAGACTTTCAGAAGATGAAAATGGGTTAAGCATTCTGGACAGTAAAAACAATATGAGCAAAGACACAAGGACATGAAACAATATTCAAGAAGATTGATTTAAGTATAAGGTGCCTTGGATGTTGAGTCTGAGAAACTTATAAGTAGTAAATGTATGTTAAGATCAGCTAATGAAGGTCAAATATGAGCAGCGCTTTCTATGCCATACAGAGTCATTTGAAGTTTAAATTGGGTTGGGACAGCACAATTAGAGCTGGATTCTAAATAATTAGGGAGTGAATGAGGCAGTGTCACTGCGAAGGGCAAAGAAGGAAGCCTTTTGAGACATTGTAGAGGAAAATGGACTTAGGAGTGTTTCCATGAAGATTATGAATAGATATTTTTTAGCATAACATTTTATTTTTTTATCATTGTTTAAGCACAATTGTCTCCACTTTCTCCCACCACTCTCCTCTACCCCACCCACCCCCACCTGCAATCCTCAGTCCTATCCCCTTTGGCTTTGTCCATGGGTCCTTTCTACATGTTCCTTGATGTATAAAAAGGACCCTTCTCCTTCTTTCACCCATTATTCTTCTCCCCTCTCCCCTCTGGTTACTGCCATATATATTTGGAGTTTTTTCTATATAGCTTAATTCACTTAGCATAATGCCCTCAAAGTCCATTCATGTTCTCAAATGACAAGATTTGTTTATCTCTCTTATTTGGAAAAATATTTATTCAAGGGCTTGGCCTAATCTTTTTTATTTTAACACCCTACATTTTTTTGTTTTATTTATTTATTTTTACAGAGAGCAGAAGGGAGGAAGAAAGGGAGGGAGAGAAACATCAATGTGTGGTTGCCTCTCACATGGCCCCCACTGGGGACTTGGCCCACAACTCAGGCATGTGGCCTGACTGGGAATCAAACCAGTGAACCTTGGGTTCACAGCCTGCACTCAATCCACTGAGCTACACCAGCTAGGGCTTGGCCTACTCTTTTTAATTTGGGTTATTTGTTTTTCATTGTTGCATTGTAAGCTTTCTCTATATATCCTGGATCCAATCCTTTGTCAGATATATAATTTGCAAGTATTTTCTTTCATCCTGTAGAAGACTTTTCACTTGATAAAATTGTTTTTCATTGCTAAAATTGATCTATTAAATTGTATTAATTTTCAAATTTTTATGAATTTATTGGGGCAATGTTCATTAATAAGATTATATAAGTTTGAAGTGTACAATACAGTAATACATCATATGAATAGTTATTGTGTGTTCACCACCCAAAGTAAAGTCCCCCTTTGTCACCATTTATGCTCCCTCTCTCCTCATCCCCCTCCCCCCACTCTTCTTTACCTCTAATCACCATACAACAGTCTGTGTCTATTAGTTTTGGTTTCTTAATCCCTTCACCTTTTTCACCCATCCCCCCAATCTCCACCTGTCTCATAGCTGTCAGTCTTCTCTGTATTTATGTCTGTTTTTATTTTGTTTATTTGTTTCTTTTGTTTATTAAATTCCACATATAAGCAAAATCATATGGTATTTGTCTTTCTCTAATTGGCTTATTTCACTTAGCATAATATTTTCTAAGTCTATCCATGCTGTTGCTCACTTGATGATACAATTTTCAACACAAAGTTTGTATTTTTTGAAAAAAATTATACTTTTTAAAAAATTAATGTTTGAATACAGTTGTCTCTATTTTCCCACCACCACTTTCCCCCATCCCACCCACTCCCACCTCCCACACTCAATCCTATCCCCCTTTGGCTTTGTCTATGGGTCCTTTATTCATGTTCCCTAAAGATGCTTTCCCTTCTTTCCCCTGTTATTTCCTTTTCCCCTTGCCTGTGGTTACTGTCAGTTTGTGCTTTATTTCAATGTCTCTGGTTATATTTTGCTTGTTTGTTTGTTTGTTTTGTTAATTAGGTTCCACTTATAGGTGAGATCATATGGTATTTGTCTTTCAACATTTGGCTTACATTACTTAGCATAATGCTTTCCATTTCCATCCATGCTATTGTGAAGGGTAGGAGCTCCTTCTTTCTTTCTGCTGAATAGTATTCCATTGTGTAAATGTACCATAGTTTTTTGATCCATTCACTTACTGATAGGCACTTAAGTTGCTTCCAGCACTTGGCTACTGTAAACTGTACTGCTATGAACAATCGGGTGCATAGGTCCTTTCGAATAGAAATACTTTTTAAAAAGTTACTGAGGAGTTGTGGCTAGAGAGGTGGATTGCAAGATAAGGAAGACTTGAGAGAAAACCTACTTTGGGTGTAGAAATGAGGAGAAACAAAATGCTGGGCTCAATTCATTGATTCATTGACTCACTTTTTTATTCATACTGAGGTACATATATAATTAAGTGCATAAAATGCATTGATCTTAAGTAAATTTTTACATTTACATAACTACATGAAGCCACAATTCAGAACAATATAGAATATTCCCAGTACATCATAAAGTTTCTTCATGCCTGCTTCCAGTCAACAGACATCCTCTTTGGTATATTTAGAGTTAGGCTCATTTTGTGTCTTTTTATTAAATAAATATTTACTTTGTTCTTAGTAGTGCCAGGGAAATATGGGCAATACACATTGAAAGAATAGATACACTTACTTTCTTCACTCCAAGGAGTATCTTTTTTCACGGTCTAATGCAACGGTTCTGATTTTACTACATTTTAAAGTCACATGGACTATTGTTCAAAATGTGAATTTGGCAGATCATGCCCACTAAATCATAATCCAGCACCTTTAGTGTAGAGCCCTTCAGTACTCATTTGAAAGAAAAAAAAAACATGGCTTATTTTGAAGCAGATGATCTTAGGATCAGGAGTGAGAAACACATATCTATCAAGTGGAAAAATATGGCCTTGTAGTCTGTGCTAAAGCATTGGACATAATACTGTGGATTTTAGGGAAGCACTGGAGCATTCACAAAAGAATAACAAAGTCAAGGTTTATGTATTTGGAGATGACTTTGGTAGCAGAGTGGAGCAGATATGGATTGGAGGGAGGAAAACTGCTGCCAGAAAGTCAATTGCACGGTTTTTTCAATGATTCTGATGAGGCAAGAAAAGTTGTTTTTTCTTATAGGGAGAAGAAAGATCCAAAGGCATTTAAGAGGAACACTCAAAAGCACATATGACTAATTAGAAGTATGGTGTTGGGAGAGGAGTGGATAGGGAAGCTAGGAAAGATAACTGGTTGTCTTTAATAATGTAGGTAAAAGAATTCACCCAGATCTTGAAGCTATCCTGACCTCATGACTACTACCCACAATGGCATGTTGAATGTTGAACAAATAACTAGTGCATTTGTCCTGACTCACAGAAAGCAGATTTTCAGTGCCTAGAGCTGACACATACTTATCATAATACACAGGGAAGTGTCAAATCAATAGACTCTTGAGTGTCTACTTATAATGAGATATTCTCCTCTCACAGATCTGGTCCTAATGGCTTTCTGCAGTTCAGTTTCAGGAATGTTCATCCTGCTGGGTAATTGGTGCTTTCTCCACTAAGTGGAAACATTTTGAGTTGGGCATTGGTGGCAAGGGCAATACAACCAAAGAGAACCTTGTGTTTGACATTGAAAAGAAAGTCTAGGTGGGGGAAGTGAGTTGAAGACTAATTGCCAAGTATCTTCTCCAACTTGTTTTGTCACAGAATCTTTAGTGATAGCAACTGAAAAGTGATTCAGATGAGATTTAACAAGTAGAAGCTGTGTCTCATCTCCTGGTGTTCAAACCATCAACTTCCTAGGACAGCCATGGAGAGTAAGAACCAATCTGTAAACAGAAACTCCATGCCTATTCAATGCCAAGTCCTCTTTTTTTACTTATATAAAAATCTATTTATTTTTAATTATTTTATTGTTCAAATACAGTTGTCCGCATTTACCCCCCACCCCAGCCATCCCCTAATCCCTCTCTGGCTTCCACCCCCCCTTGGTTTTGTCCATGGGTCCTTTATAGTTATTCCTGAAAACCCTTCCCCCTGTCCCCCATTATCCCCTCCCCTCTCCTGTAGTGATTTTTCTACCTCACTTAGAATCACCCGGCTGTCTGACTAACCATAGCGATTTTCAAACCTTGCTTGGATCACTTACTGTTGCATGCAGAACCCAGGGCTTTTTCCAACTATGAACACACTTAAACATACTTGCTGTTGCATGTAGAACCCGGGCCTTTCCCGGCTATGAACATGCTTAAACATAATAGAAATAATCATTCACAGAAACAGTTTTCTGAGTGGAAGTCAGAGACGGAGCCCTCACTCTTCAATTCTTTGAGCTGCTCTGGGCTACCCTCCTTTGGGGGAAAAAGCCTCATCCTTTGTCTCTGTGGGTTTTTATTGACAAAGCAGTCATAGATTGTGGATTGACAGTCTGGCAGAAGGGATCAAAGAGAACACATATCTTACAAAGATGTTAACAGAGTTTCTTTTGTGATTCCAGGCAGAGATTGGAGTTTTATCATATGAAAAGACTACAGGTTTTAAAGATTTCCTGACTGTGCCTTCAAATTCCAAGTTAATAACATCCTCCAGCAAATAGATCTCATAGGAACTTGCATATTCTTTGTCTCAGGTCTGATTACCCTGGGGGTCCACCATCTCCGGTCCCAGCTGGCCCTTCCTTTGGCTATTTGCTAAATGCTGGAGACTCTGGCAGCAAGGAGACTTGGATTTCTCACATCTGAGTACAAAGACTCAGGGTAAAAGGGGGCAGGGGTAGATGCCGATCACCCCTTCCTTTCCACAGCCCCTTCAATTATTTCCACAGTCTCGTGTGACTTATTCCACAGAGGCCTTTACGAGATCAGCCCCTGTCTTTGGTCCATTCTCTATCCTAGAGAATTGTTACCCGTTATTGGAAACTGATCTAGCATTAAAGGCCAGGGGCAGAACAAACAGGTAGCATTCATGTCAGGGGAATAAGTTTTGTCTCCTTGGTGGCTCCTGATCCGGAGTTCTCTCACTCAGCCTAAGTCACAGGGGGTCACAGCTTCCTGACACCCGGCAGGGTGGCCCCCAACACTCTCCTCTTTGGTTACTGTCAGATTGTTCTTAATTTCAGTGTCTCTGGTTGTATTTTGCTCGCTTGTTTGTTTTGCTAACTAGGTTCCACTTAAAGGTGAGATAGTATGGTATTTGTCCCTTACCGCCTGGCTTATTCCACTTAGCATAATGCTCTCCAGTTCCATTCATGCTGTCGCAAAGGGTAGAAGCTCCTTTCTTTCTGCTGTGCAAGTCCTCTTTAGAGGAACTTAGACCCACAGTCATGAAACCAAATGAGAGTTCTGTGGCAACAGTATAGCTCATTACAGATTACTAAGAACTGTCTTCAAGCCACACAATTTGAATCTGACTACAGTCCTGGAAGTCAGAAAGTAAAGATGTTTATCTTCCTTTTGTAAATGATAATATTAGGGCTTAAGAAAGTAAAGTGCCCATCTCACCCCCAAGATCATGCATACAAATCCTGCTAGAGCTTGAACTAAAGCACTGAATAAAGACCTAAGTTATTTCTGCATAACTTATCAGTCTCCCAAGGACCAACATCAATATGCTAGCCTATACTCATCTACTTTTCCCTTCTGAAATAGTAGTGTTTCTTCATTAAGGATGTACAATGCCACAGGGAATCTTGGCCTGGAGCATATTAGAATGAGAATACAGCATAGCTAAGGGATATGCAATACAATTCTCTCCCCTCCCTCATGCACAAGGTAAGCACATCTCCCAGATGCCTTAAACGGACATGGAAGTTGAATAGAGGAAACCTTTTTGTGTGTGTGCCTACAGTGATGGTAGAGACTAATAAAAAAACAACTGGAGAATCCAGGTATTATTATTTTGGGGGTTATTTGTTTGTTTGTTTTTTTCTTTAGGAGTTCTCTATATCTGATTCCTAGCTTGCTCTTAACACTCCAATGGAAATGGGAAAATTCCATTGACAGATGACAGTACTGATTCTTGAAAAATGTTTCCCGTGTCAAATACATAGCTGCCATGGCTGTCAGCACTAGGGTCTGCCATCTGTCATTTGTCACAGAAATCCAAGCCCCATTTAACTGAAATTCATTGAAAATAATTCTAAACACGAAGAATTATTTAATTTAGCAGTAAACTCAGCCTATGGGCCAGAAAAATTCAAAATTAAAAAACTGGAAAACTGATATGATCATGCCTGCCATCTTGATGCTGCTGAGTTTCCCTACTGTATGAGTTTGGGCAAAACCCAGAAATGAGCAAATGTTTAAGAAAAAAGAAATCATCATCGAAGCCATATGCTGATATTTTAACATCTAATAATTAAACAAACCACTAGGTATAGACTTTCCTTATATGAACCACACTAGTCATGGCCATGAACCTGGTGGGAAAGGAGCAGATGCAGAGGCTTTACCTCTTGTGAGGGGACAAGCACAGCTGGAGCAGACACTATAGCAGGCCTGGGTGTCATCTTGTTTGGCAATGAAAACTGAGAAATGGAAGGGGTGGCAATGGGCCTCAGGGATTCCCAAGCAAGCAGACAGTGCTGTTGGAGGGGTTAAAGGGATTTGGAGAGACACAGATGCACAGATGAGCAGCTTTTACATAAGCTCTCTGGCAAAAAAATAGAGCATGAACACAGGGGATCCGGGAACCGGCTGCTTTACCCAACCAGGGCTTTCTTCAGCTGTCTTTTTCTAGTTTTCTCTTTTATTTTTGGTGCAATTTTAAGCAGTTTTATCTTTTCCCATTTCTTTCCTACTCCAGTTATTTGCCTAAACCTTGTACGTAATCAGTGTTCAAGTCAATAGGCTGCTTGTAGCTTTAGATAATCATTCTGGTACAAAGCTCTCTTTTTATAAAGAAATGATGCCTATTTGACTTCCCCTTCTGAGCGTGCAACTACCTTTCTGAGAAATGATGAGTGCAGAGAAAATAGGACTCAGCAATAGGAATGCTTGGTCTGTTTTGGGTACAGACTAATTCACCAAGGAAGTGGGAAAGCAAGCTTGTGCTCTACGGTTCACTCTGCAATGCACTGCTGACTATCTAAGGGAACAGGGGAGGCAACTGCATATCAGCATCATGGGTGTGTGTCTTGGTGACAAACCATCCTGAGCATTCACCCAGATAAAGTGGAAGAATAACAGGTTTGCAGCATTTAAGAAGATCTCAAACTCAAGTTTAGATATTTAAATAAAACTCCCCTTTCCTCAAGTATCTATCTTCCACTTACCATCTTCCTGTCCCAAATGCCTTGGGACTGTCTTACCATAGGACCATGTTCATCAAGTACCCCTGGTTCCTTTTATCATCTTAACATTATAATGTGGAGAGTCGTTTGGGACCCAAGGCTACTTAGTTTGATACAGTCCTTTCCTGTTTTATTTTATTTTATTTTTTAGTTATTTTATTGTTCTTCAAGTACAGTTGTCTGCATTTTCCTCCCACCACTCCCCTCCCCACCCCAGTCATCCCCACCTCCCTCCCCTGATTCTACCCTCCTTGGTTTTGTCCATATATCCTTTATAGTTGTTCCTGAAAAGCCTTCCCCACTTTCCTTCCATTATCCCCACCCACCTCCCCTCTGGATACTGTCAGATTGTTCTTAATTTCAATGCCTCTGGTTATATTTTGCTTGCTTGTTTGTTTTGTTGATTAGATTCCAGTTAAAGTCCTTTCCTGTTGATAACCCTACAGTAGTCTGTCATTCTTTCAAGAATGTTGTCAGTAAAATGCTTCTGTAATCAAAACTATATTAGAACTAGACAAATTTTTCCCATTACACTTCACTGATGCCAGCTGGTATTAAAATAACTATTTTCCATGGTCTTTGTATTTTGTTTCTGCTCTTTAGCAACATATTTTCTTTGGCTTATATATTCCTATATTCGAAGTATTATTAGGATTACTTTTATATTTTGTTGTATTCCCCAACAAATCATACACTCTTTCTGCTATAAAACTAAGTTTATTGAAACATTACTTAGGAAAATATTTAAGCAGAATTTAATGGATGTTAAACCTAGATTTAAGATGAACACAACGCTGGAGCTATTCCTGCTAGAAAAGAATTATTGGCAGAATTTTGCACAGTAAATTTTTATAAATTGAAGCTGATTCCTGGTTTCCCCTTAATAACTTTAAGCATGCTAGGCTGCTATTGCTCTGCCTCTGTTGTAAAATAGTCCAATAACCAACTATTAACCCAAGTTAGTTCTTCTTTATCCTTTTCTTCCTCAGTCTAAACACTTAGTCCTCCATTTACCTCAGATTTTGCAAATAAACATTGAGAATCAGTCTTTGAGTTCTCCAAATATGCTTCTTCTAATTCAGATCATTCTGAGCCAAAAATCAGCCTGGGCCTTAGCAACCACAACTCTGTTTCCTACTCAAAATGTTATTTATTTCCAAATATTCTGTTTCCTGTCTTTCTACCTACCTGTCATTGTACTCCTTCCCAAAGGTCTTCTTCCCATATCCTTGATCTGAGATTATTCTTTGTCCACATACTCTGTACCCTCCTGTAACTTCTAGGCACCCACCCCCATACATTCTGCCCCTCATCCCTATGTAATTTTCTCCTCATCTCTTTCCAGTGTGGCATTACCCACTCTGCCTGTAACTAGGTCTTTGGCAATTATAGAAGGTATGTTATTAACTCTGCCAGCTGCTTCATCACCTGCACTTACTGCAAGCCAATTTTTAAAATCTTTGTTCTTGGATACTCAGCTTCTTCTCATTACAGAGCTTATCACAGGGCTGCAGCCAAACTCTGCTTTGACAATGATCTTTCTTCTTTACTTCCACATTATAAAGTATGGAGAAAATTGTTTTTCAGACACAAATCTCCAGCCTTCATACCATTAATTTTCCATAGTATTTTAATCTGTGGCATTCACTTAATAACACTAAGCCCTTCCTTCTGGATTTCACTAAGTGTATGTATGGAATTGGCTGAGAGCTTGGGATGGTGAAGGAGACGTGATGGCACACAGTATCTGTTGTGTGCCACACATTTTCCTAGCTACTTTTTGTCCTCCTTTTCTTTGTTTTATTTAAGAGACCACTTTTTCTCTCATATTTTTCCAACTCTGACATAATTGAAGGAGATAACAAGCAGTTGCTGTTGAGGAAGAATTAATTTACAGCATAACACAGGAAGCAGCCAAGGAGGGAGTTACTGAGCAAAAGGAGCAGTGTCTTCCAGGCATGACTGAATCCAGAAGACTTCTAGTCTCCTTTAATACTAAGGCTGTCTATTAGTATACTAACTATACTTAAAATACTAATTCTTCATTTATTCATTTTTCCATGCATGTATTGAATCATTTATTTATTCACTCATCCATTCATTCAATAAATATTTACTGGAACACCATGTAAGGAGTTGTTGGAGACTCACAGAAAGCAAGGTTTCTGCTGGCAAGAAGCCTCCAGCTAATAGGGGAACCAAATAAATGAAGAGACAATAAAATATCTAATGAACACCCTGAGCACACTATCAGTGGAGCTGAGAGTAATTGCTTTTTACAAAATTTTAAATGCTGCATAATTATGAAATATATGAGGAAGTTTTCAATTGTGTACATTTTTACTGGCAAGACTTCACTAAAAGTAGTTTAACATTGCACATATCTGTATAGTAACTTAAAAAAAAAGGTATAAGTAATCTTTGGAAGTACCATCACTGTGAATGATTGCATGACATCACATGCCAGGAATACATGTCAGGCACAATTACTAAAATAGCCATTGTAAGGCAATCACTGTAATTATCTTTCCCTAGTCAGACATATTTATAACAGTCAAAAGAAAATCAAGTTGGTCTAAGCAGGTTGAAAAACTGGAAGAAATAGAGGGAAATATTCTGTCTTAATTGAGCATTGATAAAGGAGAAAGTTGAATGAATTAGTAATTTAGCCACAAAGATAAGTGCTCCCCACCTTCATAACTGGTGGAAGGACATGGGTTTAGAAAAAAAACAAACAAACTGATGAAAGAAACAGGACTGATCACCTTTTTTCATTTGAAAAAAAGAAAAAGAACTAATTTGGAGATTTAAAATGTTATTTCAGGCTTTCTCTGAGACTGACAAGAACTTTTTCTTTTCTGGGAGAGGGATTGCCTATCTAATGAAGCTGAACAAAGACTTGAAGAAGTCATGCCATCAATAATTTCTAATTAACTTTAAAAGCAAGAAAAAGTGCAGTAAAGACTTGAAAGGTAGGTGGCTTGCCAGATAGTTGAGGGTCAGCTGAGATCTTAGAACTTCCCAGTGCCTGAAAATATCATGTAAAGACAGAAAATATCATGAGAAGATCAGCTTAAGAAATGTGACAATTCTAGAAGTTATTGGAATATACTTTTTATTTATACCCTTACTTATATTTCTGTCAATCTTACTCAATATTGACTCTATCCTTAAACATATTTATAATTTAATTACAATGTAATTAATTAAAATGCAATGTAATAAATTAAAAGGAGTCTATCAGCTTTTGCTCAAGGAGAGCAAACTCAGGTCTGTATCTCTCTGGATGTGCCTATCTCTTCAGATATCAGGATGCCAATTTGCTTTGTGCCCTCAGTTCTTTGATGGGTCCAGGAAAACTCATCAGTTTTCAATTTGCCTAGCTGTTTTTTTTTGTAGGACAGGAATGATATCTTTATACGTCATACCTAAAACCCAACATTTTTCAAAGGGTTTAAACAAGAATAATGGTGTGATCTATTTTCCTTTTTTAAGATTACTCTAATTTTCAGAGTGAATTGGAGGAGAGCCATCATGAAAGCAAAGAGATTTGTGAGAAGGTCACCAGATTCAATGACTTAAGTAAGAAATGCTGATAGTTTCTAATGACAACATAATCTAATATTGTTGAAAAGATGTAAGTAACAAGGCTAGAAAATATTAAGACATCAAAGAACTGAGATGTCTTGGATGGATGGTCTTCTGCTATGACCTCAAAATTACTCAGGATGAGAGTAGCATTGCGTTCAAAGAAAAAGCACTTGGAACCAGAGAGAAATGCTTCAGTAAATAATGTAGTGAAATGAGAAAATATTGAATGACATGATGAAGAAAACAAGAGCATAGAATATTTAAAAGGCATGAGACTATAACACAATTATGTGTTATACTTATTTTTTATCAAGTTGAATATATAATTGTCTTACAGTGAACTGGAGAGAGAAGACAGTATCTATTACATGTCCTTACCTTTGAATACATGGGATGAGGGAAAATGAGCAGCTTCCACTTGATGTAAATAAAGAAAATGTGGTGTCTGCAGAACTCCAGGTTTCAGTAAAGGCCCTTGAGTAGATGGAAAGGATGTAAAGATTAAGGCTTTACACACTCCATAGTGGAGTTTATTAATCTTGAAACATTTCCTAAAATGAAAAAGAGCTTTGAGAAAAATGAGGAGTGAAATATTTGGTCTGATATAGAAAACAGAGAACACTGATGTGATAAGTGAAAAAGAGACTTAAATTTTTCACATTATATGAGAAGCAAGGAAACAGGGACATGGGCAAGGTGACTATAGCCCAGCAACTCTTCAGGTTTCTGGAGCCTCTGACCAATTCCAATCACCAATTCCACTGACTTTTAGCAGAATATGGGTGGCTTTGGGAACCATGAGGCAGGCAGGTGGCAACCATGCTGGACAACAGTAATTTGCATGCATGTTGCAATTTGATGGCAAGAGAAACAGCTACAATGGGCAGAGGCAAGAGGCTAGACAAACACATAGTGGCCCCTCACAAAAGGCATGGACAGTTGGAGCAGGTGGAGTGGATGGAGAACATTGCTCATTGGACAGAAATCCCTGAGACAGAAATAGACCATTCATCTTGCAGCAGCCACCAAAATTGAGAGGATATAAGCATTTCTTCTTTTCTTGCTTTTTAAGGCTTGTCTTATCCTGCCCCCATTCCTAAGTTACTTTTCAGATCTCTCACCTGGATCATCACTCTTTAGGTGTCTCCTTTTGTGCATTATTCAAGGTCTCCAGCCCTTGAAAACTCTCTTTTTTGTATAAAACCAATGCTGAGTTCTCAATGACAAAATTTCAAGTCTTGTTAGAAAGATTTTGCCTTGTTTTAACTTCGTTTGCCTAAAAAAGAATAAAACATTGTCTTCAGAGAGAAGTGTTTGATGGTTGCATGGCACTAATTATAATTTAATACATTTATTAGAACAGAAGTATTTCTCAGAAAAAAGATATTTTTAAATTACTTTTTGCAACTTTTCTGGGGGCATCAGAGTTGCTATTTAAGAGTCATATCAAGAGTGAATTATACCTAGAGGACCAGGAGAGTAAATTACTGATTTCCAGACAAGGCCTATAAATTCTGATTCTACTTATACAATGTGGCAAAAGGTAAATTTCCTTATTTATGGGATGCTTCGATTTGTTAACCAACGTGTGAAAGAGTAATTCATATATTCTTCGATCATTTCACAGGAAAAATCACATGGCTTCTAGGAAGATGCAAGAAGACTATTTTTCTTATGACAACTTATCCTGCTAGAACCTTTCGAAGTGCCAGTGAAATAGGGTTTTGAATAAAAATTGTTTTAAATAATTATAAACTCAAGTCCCTTTTAACATATAATTTAGAATTCAACTGATTAATTGGTTTCACATTATATTTATTTTTAAGCACAATGATGTCACTACTGCAGGATTAGACAGTTCATCAGAAAGATCAGTCAAAAGCAACTTTGCTCAAACTAGGGTGACAGTGTACAACTTTTTGTTTGCAAGCTCTAGTGGATGCCGTGGTGGACTTTAATGTGTATAACTCTGGTTGAAATAATTACAGTGTAGTATTTGCTTTTTATCCCATTCATTGAGTTTATCAGATTTAGGTTCATCTACAAAAACTTCAAATAATTGGTTCCTACAGATAAAAATGTCCCAATCTGAAAAGCTCAAAAAACAAAAATAAAATAATTTATTCTTAATAAAAGAGAACCTATTATAAGCCACTGTATTAGTTTTCTATACTACTGTAATAACCCACCACAACCCTAGCAACTTAAAATGATATAAATGTATTATCTCAGTTCTGTAGGTCAGAAATATGGGCTGGCTCAGCCAGTTTCCTTCTCTGGGTTTCACAAGGCCCTAAGCAAATTGTGGGCTGACTGGTATCTTACCAGGAGCCTCTGGGAAGAATTATCCTCACAGGGTCATTCAGACTGTTGGTGGAATTCAGTTCCTCCCAGCTGTAACACTGATGTTGCTCTTTCTTTGCTGGATCTCTGCTGGGCGAGGGGGTCCCCTTAGCTCCTGCAAGCCTCTTTGCAGTCTACGTGCATGAGTCCCTACTCTTCAGAGCTGCCAACTGCATGTTAAATCCTTCTTAAGAATGGACTATCACTAACTTCTTCTCCCACCAAATATGTTGTTTGCTTCCAGCCAATCAAAGACTGTGGCTACTAAAGGCTCATGTGATTACATTATGCCCATCTGAATAATCCAGGATACTCTCTTTATTTTTAAATTGTTAACATTAATTACATTTGCAAATTTCCTTCTGTCGGGTAATATAAAATAGCCACAAGTTCCAGGGATTTGAGCATAGATATCTTTGCGGGGGGTCGGGGGGTGGGTAGCAATTCTCTTACCACAGCCTTTAAAAATAAAAAGAAATATAACAAAACAGATCTATGAAAAGGAAACAATACATGGTACTTGATTAAAAAAATATTCTGAGAAAACAACAAAATAAGTCATGGCATGTCCAAACAATAGAACATTATGCAGTTTTTAAAAATCTTGTTTTAAAGTGTATCTAATAATAGCAGAGATTTATACAAAATAACTTAAGCAAAAGCAAAACCAAACTATGTATACTATAAAATAAGCTATATTTTACATACATGAATATATACATATGTATGCAAACATACTTATATCGTTTTATGTATACACATATTTATATGTGTATATGCATAAATATGGGGGGCAAAAGTAGGTTTATGGTTTTTCATATGGAAAATAATACAATAATAAATAGTAATACAAGAATAAAACTTTCACATACAACTGTAAACTTACTTTTGACTCACTCTTATACCTATTTGTGCATAATTTATGAGGTATATGTGATATTTTTACATAAAAAAGTATACAGTAATATTAGCCTGGTAATCTCTATGTAATGATGTTACATTTTACTTCATATGTTCAATGAAATCATATTTTACAAAACACTATAATAAAAAATAAAATGTCATGTTTTAAAAAGTGTTATGTATGATTTCTCATATGGAATAAAATATTCTAGCAAAAGAATCCAATGAGTTTCATACTACAGATAGATCTCAGTTTATTATGAATTAACCAAAAAAGGAGACCCGGTACCCT
This sequence comes from Tonatia bakeri, assembly GCA_004024845.1. Classification (NCBI taxonomy): domain Eukaryota; kingdom Metazoa; phylum Chordata; class Mammalia; order Chiroptera; family Phyllostomidae; genus Tonatia; species Tonatia bakeri. The sequence continues at coordinate 293,985 of PVIA01000881.1, forward strand.
GAGACAGGTGTGGAAAGGCGGGAGGATGATTCATATCTTATTAACAGATCAGTCACAAAATAATTGAAAGTTCACAGAAACTTCTCTGCTAGAATAAAACCTCTTCTGTATTCCTTTCTCTCTAACCTGCAGCATAAAAGTTAGATGTTTGCTTTTCCCCTGTGGGTATCTTAATTTTACATGCCTGTATTTTTTTTTAATTCTGAGATAGGTTGCATTGCAGTGTCTTTACAGCTGTTTCAAGAATCCATGTAGAGTTCTGACGCTTTCCCCACTAAATCTACTAAAGCAATGCCATTATCACTCTCCCTTGACAAGGGTCAAGTCACAAAGAAAGCAATGATCCTTCTCTCACCCTAGATGTCAAGTAGCCCTATACTGTGAGCTGGGGGAAAGAGCTACAATCATTTGATAATAAAGAACATTTACCTGTGCTCCTCAAGCATTCCCACTGTCAAAAACATTTCAAACAGGTTTCTGCTATCATTTTTTTCTTAGAACAGTAAATCACTTCCAAGACAGTTAGCTCATTTCCAAGCCCTGTCCCATACCTTCCTATTTTGTTAATATCAGCGAAGCTGCTTTAAGTGGAAAACACTGACATACATCATTACAAAGGGTTATTACTGTCATTGCTCCACTTTTCTGAATTCCACCAAGAAAGCAGTCACTCCCCTTTGGTCTGAAGGGTGCTCTCCTTCATAGAGGAGAAAAGTTAGCATTCCTGCAAGCCTATAATTGGAGAAAAGGTTTTCCAAAGGTTGAGTACTTTTAGATATGATAGACAGGCCCATGACTCAAAAATAGCAGGATAAGGGAACAGAGGATTTGTTTCTCATGTTTCCTTGGGAAATCTGACCCAAAATGATTGTGGTGATGTAGCTGTCACTTTACCTATTTGCTTGTCCTGATTCAGTGTTTCAGAGAGGCAGGAACTACATAGAAAGTACTCTCTCATTAAAATGTATTGTGACAAATTGAAGATGGTGTCTTGGTCACATGTCACAAATTGGAGGCTTGAGTCTCAGCTGCCTGTGAAGTGGTGGAGTGGAAGTCTGTGGCAACAGGCTGCAGAAGCACACCTGGATTTTCAACTAGGAGAGCCAAGGCAAGACTGGAAATGACATCCAGGACAACCAAAGACAATTCCAAATCACAGATAAGATAGGAGAGTGAATCTGATGACATGTCAGATTTTGATTTCACAGTGTAGTGTACTTGGTGTTGGGGAAGACAAACCAACAGGCCTTACTTCAAAAGAGGCTATGACACAACTAAACTGTACCCACAATAATATACTCACATAACTATTCCTTGCTACTTAGGTCAGGCCCCACCAGCTTTAATATTTGGTATTTTCTTGTAGTTTGACTGGTATGTCATTCCCTGCCCAAATGTGTACCTTTTATTATTATTTTAATATCCAACTATGTCCTAATGATACAGAGAGATCTGATCAGATTACTGGGGAGGAGGAGGGAAGGGCAATGGTAAGCAGCCTAGGACAGAATCGGCTGAGAAGCTGAACACCTCCAGAGCACATGGAATTATGTGCCAGAAGGTTTAAAATAAAAGGAGGACAGAGACTGGTTCTTTGGCTCTCTTCCTCAAGGATACCTGGATGATTGTACTGCAGTTGCCTGCATTTCCCAAAGGACAGTATTTTGGATGGGAGAAGAAATTCCAGGCACAGCCTAGGATCAGGTTGGCCTGGAAGAGGGTGACAGGGTTATTCTTCTTTGGGTGTTATGGGGTGGGGGTAGGGGGGGCTCCAAGGCAGAAGCCTGCCATTCTTCCCAAACTGTGTAGCTTTTGTAACTTATGTTGATTTAGTTTGTACACTAATCCTATATAAATAAAGATAACTAAAAACTAATAGAGAAAGATAGTGGAACTCAGGAGTTAAAGGTTTTAACCTTAAGTGATAGGCTTAAGTGATTAGTGTATACGGAAAAGTGTTATTCCAAAATTGTGTAGCTTTTGAATAAAGACTCCTTTCCTTTGTCACCAAATCTTTGCTTCTGGAATTTTGCTTAGAGGGTGGCAGTGGGCAGCAGGACCCCACTTGTTAGTAACATTAGTGTCAGTAACACTAACACTGACTTGAGGTTTTTTGCCCACATAGTAGAATTTGGCACTTTCCCTATATTGCCTTTGATGTTTCTTTATGAAGTCTCTCTTAATTTTGGGATTTCAGACATTGTAACACAGATAACTAGAAGCACTTTCCCCTGAGGGTCAAAGCACTAAAGCCCACCTTTAGGATTAAGAGGATTCATTGCTGGAATACACAGCCAATGCTTATTGGAAGATTTTCTAATTTCTCCACTTCATATTATACCTGCCCCAATTACAGCTGCGTTGTTCCTGAACAAGTCCTGGAAAAAGGAATATTTCCATCATCTCTTTTTATGGACTGATGATTCTCATACTTCAGTGTATAGAAAAATTACCAGCAAAATTATTTTTTAAAATTGCCTCCAGGATCTACTCTCCAGATAATCTAACTTAATAAATCTGGGTGGTTCCACAAAATTGCATTTTAATAAACTGTCTACACGTTGAGAAAGGAAATAGAGTCCTCTGGAAACCTGGAGAAAAATAAAAACACCATCTGGGATGTAAAATATGAAACCAAATCCTCCAACAATCTTCATACTGTTTTTCAGTATTCCATGTGACTTTCCTTCAGGGAGAGAAAGCTATTTAGGAAGCAAGACTGTTGCCCAAACAATTGTATTTCTTAGGATTTCTTGAGTACAGTCTATCCTTGAGAGGCCAAACTAAGTGAGTCTGCTCTTCAGAGATAGATCTACTTGTCATGGGCTGATTGGTTGATGCCAAGCCTTGAGACTACAGAGAACAGAGCCTAGATCACAATGAGCAAGTCAAGGTAATAAACGCCAACCTCTAGGTAAGGCAGCAGGCCTGCCTTGTGGAGTTACCCACTGTATTGCTACACCAAAGTCACTTTTCTTCCCAATACACAGTGACTTATTTCTAAAAAAAAAAATGTGATTGAATTAATGGTTGTTTTGTCATCTATGATGGTGTATGATCATGTCATCTATTTTGGGGTCTTTAAAGCCTATCAACATGTTCAATAAACAGGTGTTGATTAATGATCAAAGGGAAGAGTGAAAGCACTGAGAAGATAAAGAGAGAAAGACTATCAGATAGAGAGAGGAGATGCTGGTGCTTTAGGAAGAAATGACCCCACTGTCTACTCTATTCCACCCTGATTTACCCCAGACTGAATGCTACATTTTATTATACTTGTTTTTAGTCACATAAAAACCCCCCAAAGTGGTTTGCAAAATTAGGTCATTTGGTTTATCATGAAGAAACCCTTCTACATATTTATATTTATTATTTTTTAAATCTCTTTTACTTCTTCTTTAGAAAATCAGTGATGATTTAGTGTTACAGAGCTAGGAGTAGAAATGCTTTTTGAAGTCTAATATATGCTCTGTTTGAAAGAACTGCTTCTGGTGTCTAAGAATAATTAACGACACACTTTAATTTATGAATGCCTGTGCTTAAAGGTCTTTCATCCATGGAGGGGGAAGAGAGAAAGACAGAGAAGCTAATGGAAAAGTTCCACGTCCTTGTGCGTTGCTGTGGTGTAACATGCAGGAGTGATATTAAAGAAACCAGAGGAATCACTGCTGATCTCTGCTTTACATGTGTGCATTATAAATGGATAACCTCTATATTTTGGGCCTTAGACAACACTCTCCCCACCCTTTGGTTATGATTTAAGAACAACAATGTGATATAAACATGGAGATGAGAAGATAAGTGAATAATGAAAAAGGATGGAAGTGAATAATTAAAAGGAGGTGGGGGAGGAGGAGAAAGAATCTGACTCACAGGGGAACAAAATGTATTTATCTCTTTTGTCTTTTCCATGCACTGTTTCTCTCAACTAGAAAAGATGTCTTGACTCTCAAAGGAAATAAAGGTGACAATTAAATACATGAAAAATAGTAAAAAAGAAAAATAAAGAACCAAGAGGAAAGACTGCCTCCACCCTCAGCTGCATATCATATACAGTGATCCCAATCATCTTCCCATTTATCAACATGAGAAAAGTCAGAGGATTTGATCATAAGGGTCTTCATAGTGAATTTTTGCATCATCCAACAATAGGTCTAACTCTCCTACAGAACCTCTTCACTTGTCTGACCTGCCACTTCCTACTCCTCCCTATGGGTCAAGTACTTGTCTTCAGTGAGCTCACATGCCCACTCAGCAGTTCTATTAGGCCAGTCCTGCTAACCAGGTGGGGCCCACCTCATGACCACAGCCTCCCTTCCATTGACAATTGCCTCAGCCAAAGCTCCCTTGGTCTCTGACTGTCTTTGTTTACTGCCCCACCTTACAACTCAATTAACCCCCAACAGTCTTTACTCCTCCTTAGGTTCTGAGAGCTGCTAGGGCAAAGTACCAAACCAAAAAAACCTGGTCTTGAAGAACATTTTCTTTGCTAATTTCAACTGCCACTTCCCAGTAAACCTTTTATTCTATGTCACCTCCAATAATGCTTCAAGCATTATTATTCAACTTCCCAGAACATCAAAAGATGCCCTAGCCTTCTTCATGTCCTAGGCCTCAAAAGACAATGATCTTTCCTCCTACTTACATGGAAAAGTCAAGACTGTGCCATAGGAATTCAGAAAGCTACCTAACTTCCCTCTGCCCAATTTCATATCCTTTGTTTCTGAAACAAAGGATTTCATGACCCTTCATCCTCTCTAAACTTAATCGTTACTCATCTACCACCCTACATCCCTGCCTGAACCCACCTTCCCCTCTAGGTGGCCAGCTCTAACCTTCATCCAGTCCTTCTCTTCCACCAGCTCTTGACCTTAAGCCTCTGGTTAGTATTAATTTCATTCTTTCCTACCATGGCCAGGCCTATGATTGCCCAGATGGCCTCTTCTCTAACATCTTCATGTACTTAGAGCAGTCTGCCTCCTGTCCTCACTTGGATATAATGTGAGCACAAGTGAACTCCCATCCCAACCCCTTCCACTTGTCAGAACAAATAGTAATCATTTTCTGTCTTACATTTGATATTGTTAAACTCCTAACTATCTTTCAAGGCCTGGTGTTATTTTTCCTACTCAATTCTTGCCCACTTTCATTTAGTTGCTTATATGACTGCTAGGTCCTTCACCAACCTGTTGGTACCTCAGTGCTTGGCCTCCTGCTTCTCTTAGTGAATTATAACCACCAGGAAGATGGGAACCACATCAGAACTAAAGTACACTGCTTTCTGTAGGATAGAGTTTCAATATGTATGAGCACATTGTGTTCAACATTTACTTTTTGAACTCTCCTTCTTAGCTATTCTAGTTTCCCTGTAATAGTTCCTTCTCTGCCTCATACAAGAGCTCCTTCTCTCCTCTTTCTCAATGTGAGTATCCAAATGCTCAGTACTAATCTTCCTGTTGTTCCTATTAATATTCCATTTCTCTCAAATATCATGTCCTTTCTCATTGTAGTATTTGATATTTCTTCTAGCATGTTTCACTATCATACCAAATGCAGTAGGTCTACAACTAAAGTCCACCTCCCCTCCTCCCTAGGAAAAGACTTGTCAGTGGAAATCTCCTTTCAACTTCCCTGCCTATCAGCATCTGCCTTATTTCTCTGTTACTCAGGTTCAAACCTGGCAATTATATTTGACTAGGTCCCTTTTTTCACCACACCACTCCTCCACTACTCAGTTATAAATGGTTTTACTTTCTTTCAAATGCCATGAATCTATGAGTCTCTGTTTTCACTTTTTTTCATTTTCACCAATAACTTTATTGATTTGGATATTTTTGGTATGCCAGCTATTTCCTATGTGAAAATATATTGATTGTTCTCAATTAATGTCTTGATTTGATTGCTATCAACTTCAACTGGTCTACCCAGCCATGGAGGATCACCTGGAGAGAAATCTCCAGCACAAAACTTCACAAACCACTTTTGATACATTTGATTCATTTTCACCTTTAATACCTGCTCCAGGCCTTCCCCTTTCTGTGGTTAGAGTATACAACAACGTATACTCTAACCCTCACTCTAACCTGTTCTTTCCCTTCCAATTTCTCATCACACTCAGCTTTAATCACCTTTCATAAATTCTACCCCAGATCTAAAACATTCAGAGTTTCTCTGTTTCCTCCTACATCAGGTCTAAACTCCTCTGCCAGATTAGGTGCAGAATTTCATTGCTGCCCAGTTTCTGACTACTTCCAACACCCTATCTCCTTCTGGCCAACCTGGTTCCTTCCTGAGTCATGCAAAACACATTCTTATTTCAGGGCTTTTGGTATTACAAAACTTTAGATTGAAATCATGGAGTTTCCTTTTACTAACTAGCTATTACCTTGAAAAATTATTTATTTATTTGAATCTAAGATTGCTCATTTATAAAATGAAGACAATAACATTTGCTTCACAATCATCATAACCAAATGGGGAACTCCTTATATTTCTTCTCTAACACTGCAGCACCTGGCCCGGAACTGAGCACAGCACAGATGCTCAATAAACTCAGACAGTGGTTAACAGGGCATCACTTACCAGTGAGAAATGACCTCAATGATAAAGAAAAATAAGATCAAATATAAGAATATTAAAAACAAAGTTAGAAGGTTGAAGCAGCTCTTTATGGAGATTTTTCTTAAAAGACTTGAAAATAAAAGGCTCTCTAATAACCCTGGATGAAGACCCCAAGTAACAAAGGCTTACATTAAAGTAGCATAAAAAGAACAAGTCAGAAGAAAGTTTCATGAGAAATTTAGAGGGAAACCATGCTGCCATCTATTATCTGCTTTTCAATTTTACTCTTCTTGTGCCTTTATGGGGAGTAAAACCACTTTCTGCTTTTGTCTCTAGTTTCAAATGAGGAAAAGACAATGCTATGACAAAGGATGTGCTCCCACTCTGCTGTTTCCCACAGCTCCTAAGCCTATAATTCTATTCTTGATCACTGCATAATTATCTTCATTATATTAGATCATCATATTATCCTTCCTTCATAAATGAGGAAACTGAGGTTCAGAAAGATTGTGACTCACCTCCTTAAGTAGTCCTCTCAAGATATTAATGTGATTAAATCCCTGTTTCTACAATAGGCCAATTGTAAAAAGCTTTTGCGTCAGGTTTCTCTGACAGATCTGTGTAATACAAAATCACTATAAGAGCATCTAGACTTGACATTCTTATGTATCATCTATTTGTCCCCCTGAAACATAAAGTTCTTTCTGTTGATGTGGTTGAAATGAATGAAGTCAAGGCCATTCTTTGGGGTGATATCTTCCACACCCTCTTACTTTTTTTTTTTTGCATCTGAAATAATTCTGTGCTTCAGCGGTAATGCAGTGACAGCTTTTGAATGTGGATCTCCAGGGAGAGCAACTGAGAAGAAACTAGAAAGACTAGGACCAGGGAAGTAAACTTTTCAGGTTGGTTATTTTTTTATTATATTTTATTGATTATGCTATTACCATTGTCTTCATTTTTTCCCTTTTGACCCTTCACCACCAAGCCCAACCCACTCCCACTCCCTCAGGCAATCCCCCCCCCCATTGTTCATGTCCATGGGTCATTTTATATTAAGTTCTCTGGCTACTCTATTTCCTGTACTGTACTTTACATTACCAGGGTTATTCTATAACTACCTATTTGTACTTCTTAATCCCCTCACCTCTTCACCCATTTTCCTTCCCCCTCTCCCATCTGCCAACCTTCTGGTAACTCACTTCTTTTCTCTTGCTTTTTAGAATCTCTCTTTATCTTTAACCTTCAGCCTTTTAATAATGATGTGTCTTGAAGTGGGCTTCTTTGCATCCTTCATAATTGGGACTCTTTGAACTTTCTGGACTTGCATGTCTATTTCCTTCACCAAATTAGGGAAATTTTCTTTCACTATTTTTTTTTTTCAGATAGATTTCCAATTTCTCGCTCATTCTCTTCTCCTTCTGGCACCCCTATGAGGCAACTGTTGAATCTCTTAAATTTGTTCCAGAGGGTGTTTATATTATCTTCACTTTTTTTTATTCTTTTTTCTTCTTGTTGTTCTGCATGGTTGTTTTTGCTTCCTTACATTCCAAATCATTGATTTGATCCTTAGTTTCATCCATTCTATTGTTGTTTCCCTGTAAATAGTTTTTTTTATTTCAATTAGAGAACCCTTAATTTCTGTTGGGATTTTTTTTTAAAGATTTTATTTATTTATTTTTAGAGAGGGAAGGGAGGGATGGAGAGAGAGAGAGAAACATCAATGTGCAGTTGCTGGGGGCCATGGCCTGCAACCTAGGCATGTGCCCTGATTGGGAATCGAACCTGTGATACCTGGTCACAGCCCGCACTCAATCCACTGAGCTACACCAGCCAGGGCCTGTTGGGATCTTTTTTAGGCTGTTGAGGTCCTCACTAAGTTCCTTGAGCATCCTTATAACCAGTGTTTTGAACTCTGCATCTGATAGATTGCTTATCTTCATTTTGTTTAGTTCTTTTTTCTGGAGTTTTGATCTGTTCTTTCATTTGGGCCATGTTTCTTTGTTCCCTCGTTTTGGCAGCCTCCCTGTGTTTATTTCTACATATTAAGTAGACCTGCCTTGACCCTGTGTCTTGGTAGTGTTGCCTAATGTAGTAAGTATCCTGTAGAGTCCAGTGACACAGCCTCCCCTATCACCAAAGCTGGGTACTCAAGGTTCACCCTTTTGTGGGCTGAATACACCTTCCTCTTGTAGTTGAGCCTTGGTTGCTGTTGGCAGATCAATGGGAGTGATTTACCCAGGCCAGTTAGCTGCAAGGACCAGCTATGACCACTGACCACCAACCTCTTCCTTTCATGAAGGATCAGCTGTGCAGGGTAGTGGTGCTCCCATGTGGTCTGTAGCTATCCACTGGGTATGTTGGCCCTAGGGTTTCCCAGGTGGTGCAGGTCAAGGTCAGCCCACACCTGTGTTTTGCCCAGGGAACGCTGTCTGAGCTGTAAAGCAATCTAAAATGGCTGCTATTTGTGCTGGGCTTGGAGATTCCCAGGTGAAGCCCAGCTGTGACTGTAATCTGTCACAGAAGCCAGTTATTTCTTGTTTGATAGAATTTAGGAGCCACCAGCCATTCTATGGAAAAGCATTGTGGTATACCCATAAGTTGGGTAGGGTGCAGCCTCTGTGGACCTCTAAGGCAGGTCACACAGTGTTAGCCAGGTTTATGGAGTCTCAGATATGGCACCAGCCTACTGGCTCTGTGAGGGGAGGGGTCAGTAAAAGGATAATGGCCTCTGCTCACCCCAATGCCAGACACCTCAGTCTCTCCCTGTATACACTACTGGTGTCCTTCAAGCTGCCACCACTGTGCTGGAGCTCAGAGGGAGCAAGTCTGAGTAGGTGAGTCCATGTGTGGGTTCCCCAAGGGGAATTGCTTAGGACTCCAGCAGCCTACTCCACCAACTCAATCCCCACTGGTTTTCACAGCCAGAAGTTGTGGGGACATATCTCCCTGGCAATGGAATCCTGCGCTAGGGGGCCTGGTGTGGGTCTGAGACTCCTCACTCCTAAGATATCCCTCCTGAGTTTTTATCCATGTGGGTGAGGGACTAGTGTATTCTGCATCTGTGCCCTTCCTACCAGTCTGGATGGATGTAGTTTTTTCAGTTCTGTAGTTGTCAGACTTCCATTCAACTTGATTTCTGATGGTTCTGAATGATGTTTGTCTTGAATTTTAGTTGTAATTTTGATGTGGTTGTGCAAAGAGGTGAGCTGTGTCTGCCTATGTTGCCATCTTGGCCAGAAGCCTCAGGTTGGTTCTTATAGAGATTAATCAACTGCCCAGTGTTCAAATTTTAGATGGTCTGGAGTTGGTTACTAATAGACTGATATTTGTGGTAAAACATGGCAATGTGGCAAGTATAAAGAGCAGAAGGTAATATTTGGCATCAAATGTGTAGACAAACTTGAGCGCCAGGGATACCAATCACTTTAAAGTGGGATCACATTGAGAAAAATACAGGGGCTTGGTCCTAGAGAAATGGAGCTGGAAAGAACTAGGGAGGTTTTCAGAACCCCAGTGAGAGAGTTGAGGATCGGAATGATTTTAATAGATCAAAGGAACTACAATGTGAATAAGAAATTGAGGAATAATAAGAAGAAGAAGAAGAAGAAGATTTACTGAGGACTATGTCCCAGGAGCTGTTTTAGGCATTGCACATAAAAAAATATAGATGATTTTTTTCATTCAGTCACTCTATTAAAAACAGTATTATAATCTCATTTATGAAAGGTAGTAAAGTTTTAAAAACCTGATGTCAATACAAAATAACCTAAGCACCCCAATGTTCATAGCAGCACAATTTACAGAAGCAACCTAAGTGCCCATCAGTAAATGAATGGATCAAAAAACTATGGTACATTTGCACAATGGAATTCTACACAACAGAAAGAAAGAAGGAGCTCCTGCCCTTTGGGACAGCATGGATGGAACTGGAGAGCATTATGCTAGGTGAAAAAAGCCAGGCGGTGAAAGACAAATACCGTATGATCTCACCTTTAAGTGGAACCTAGTTAACAAAACAAACAAGCAAGCAAATAGAACCAAAGACATTGAAATTGAGACAGGCTGACAGTGACCAGACAGGAGAGGGGAGGGCGTAATGGGGGGAAATGGGCGAAGAGTTTTCAGGAATAACTATAAAGGACACATGGACAATAACAAGGAGGGGTGGAAACGGGAAGGAGGGAGGGAGGTTTGGGATGTTGGGGAGGGGTGGAGGAAAAAGGCAGAAAACTGTACTTGAATAACAATAAAAAAAGAAATTATTTTTTGTCCATATGTCCTTTATAATTGTTCCTGCAAACCCTTCACCCTTTTCCCCTATTACCCCCTGCCCTCCCTCCTCTGATCGCTGTCAGGCTGTTCTCAGTTTCAATGTCTTTGGCTATACTTTGCTTGCTTGTTCGTTTGTGATGAAAGACAAATACCATATGATCTCACCATTAACTGGAACCTAATCAACAACAACAACAAAAAGAAATTAAAATTAAAAATGCCCTGATGTCAAAGTGAGTTTTAGTAAATGGGGATGGAAAAAATACCTAACTCAGATTGTTCTTATAGGGATTAGATGAGTCCGTGTAATGAAGAACTTGAAAGAATACCTGGCACATAGTAAGCACTGAATAAATGCTAACTCCTACTTACTAAAAACAAATAAGCACATACTTGTATTAATAATAAATTGAGACATAAAATACTTAAGTAATTTGATCAAAGTTATGTAATTATTCGCTGGTTTGATCCAATCTATGAACCCGTTTCTATCTGGTTCCAAATGCTGAGCTCATAAACACTGGGCAATGGAGAAGTTTAGTCATACCCATAAGGTACTCATATTGTCAGGGGCAGGTTGGAAGAGGGGTAGCAACAGTTGTAGCTTGGTGGACATAAGCCTAGAAGATCATCCTGGTACACAGTGAACAGGACTTTGAGCATCAAGATATCTGGGCTCCACTCATGTTGGAAGATGATGCTCCTAACACTAGGGTTAAGGTGTGGTTAGTCTAGGCTCTGTCTGTTGGTATGGCTGACCTGCTGTGTGAAGTTTGACAGTTTTTGTAGCTAAGAAGACATGAACCACTAAAAACTATCTGAAGGATGTATGAGGAAAAGACAGGTAGCGATCCCAGATTTCTAGAAGTGGGTGGGAAGTTTGAAAAAGATTTTGAGGTAATGTTATATATTTAAAAGCAAATTTTTTGAAACCAGACTTTATAAATGATTTACAGGTGCAGGTGTCAACACACTCCTGGTCTATTATTTAATCTTGGCTTACATTAACCAGTAGCACAAAACTGGCCACTCTTAGGGCTGCCCATTAATCCCTGCTAAGTTAATGGTTTACGACTTTATATGAGTTCAGTTTTGTCTCTAAAATTTTGCACCCAAATTTGCAAATGCTTAGCTTGACCTGCATCTGTGAATGTGTTTAATAAAGCATTGTGCCTCATCTGCCAAAGAATTTTCTTTCATTAATTATGAAAGTTAAGTGTTGTGTAGAAGGAAGTAGCTCTGCCCCTTTGTCTTGAAAAGGGCCAGAGACATGAGATAAACAAATGTTTAAAACATCCCAAAATTTAAAAGTGCTGTTCTTCATACTTGACCTACCCATTCTACGTGGTGGTAGACACATACATTATCAGCGATAAAATAAAAAAGCAGGTTCAAACAATCCTGTGATTGTTCTGATACTATTTTTTTTTCCTCTGTAAATGATCCAAACTCAAATTCTTCTGCAATGGCAGTTTAAAAAGTGACAGTTAAATTAAAAAGCATACCTTCCATCAGCTTTGATAGAACTTCATAGACTATGAATAACTTAAATAAATAACAAAAACTTTAAAAACTGTATTCTTATATCAAATTAGATAAAAGTTGAATTGTTTCAGACAAAGATTTGTTCTTTTCTTTTTTCTTAATTCTTGACAGACCACCATTATATCAGGTAAGCATTGCAGCAATTAATATTTAAAATTAAGGAAATTTTTCCATCTCACCAATGCCAATTTTAACATTTCACAATGGGTCTTTTTGGCATTCTAATTATTATTATAATTTTATTAATGATTTTGCATAGGATAATATTTGCTTCTCTTTTAATGATCACTATCACTTCATTTGGAGTTGTATCACTGTATTAATCTGGATTACTTATAATTAATAAAAAAAATGTTTTTTCTTCACATTTTGGTCTCAGAAATATTTATCTACATATATTTTATGAATATTTGACTAAATCTATGTTGCTGTTTAATTTGGGAACTGAATAGACTTCTTCATTTGAAAGATATTATAGCTTAGCAGTTAAAATCTTGCATGCTGGAGTCAGACTATTTGGATTCAAAGCCAATTCTTCCTCATTCTAGCTGAATGTGATGGGACAAGTTATTTAACCTCTTTGTTCCTTTTTATTTTAATATATAAAAGTAGAATATAGTGGTAGTATCTAACTCATAGAGTCATTATAAGTATTTAATACCATAATATGTGAAAAATGGTTATAACTGGACCTGGCACATCATAAATATTCACAAAGTTAGATTTTCTTTCTTTTTCTTATTTTGTTCAAGTATAGTTGTCTCCATTTTCACCCCACTATGACCCCTCACCCCATCCAACTCCACTTCCCCCGCCTTGAACCTACCTTCTTTAGCTTTGTCCATATGTCCTTTATACATGTTCCTTGATGGACCTTCCCCTATTTTTTCACATTATCCCTCTCACCTCCTCTCCTCTGGTTACTGTCAGTTTGTTCTTTATTTCAATGACTCTGGTTATATTTTCTAATTATTTGTAAAATATAAATAATTAGCAAAATTTGGTTTAAACAAATAATTATTTTTGTCTTTGGAATCAAACATGCTATAGTGTTTTAAGTCTTGTTCTTTGTTCTAACTGCATCATATTGTAAAAGTTATTTGACTCTCTTGACTTCATTTTCCTTGTAGAGATAGATAGAGAGAGAGAGAGAGATGGAGATAGAAATAAACAATAATAGAAATATTGCTACACACCCCCAAAAAGGTCAGCAACAGGTTACTAAGAAGGATGTGCACACAAAACAAATAGGGATTATATAAAAAAATTTCATCTAGGGGATTTACAAGAGCTTATTTGAGTTTAAGAAAGATTACTTGGGAAGAAGTGAAATGTGCCCAGAGAGGATATGGAAAAAATATATGGAAAGCCTGGTGAGCAGGTGAGGTTGCTGATGTTAGGAGATTGCAGTACATCAATTTTCTACATTTTGGAATATTTGAGTGTTTTCTGTGTTCTAACACTGAAATTACTTTAAAAATAGACTAGAGACTAGAGGCTATAATGTTCAGATTTACTGTCTAAAATGATCAAATTAGACATCTATATATCTATTTTTTATCTATCAAATTACCCTTATTAATTATATTATTGAGATCCTCATCACATAATATCCTTTTTTGGTCTATAATGGACTCACAAAGATATGCTATTGCCAACTTCTTTTTTATCTAATACCTTTTGATATATACTTTTTGATATCATGGTATTTAGAACATAAATCTTTATGATTCACATCTTTATTGAGGTTTGTATCCTTTATCAGAATTTAAAAAAACATTCTATGCACTTTAAAGATCTGAGCATAAAGTGAAACCAATATGTTCTTTTATCTATCTTCCTTGTTTTGGGTTTGATATCCACTGAGAATTCCTTGATAGAGTTTTCACTATTGAAATATATACCAGGTTGTTAGTGAGGAAATGAACAATTCTCTTTTTTCTTTGTTTAAATTTTAAGATTTTTTTCAGTTTGCCTGATATTAATTTATAATTTTCAATGTCATTATGTATCTCACGTTAGCATATTTATTTGTTTTTTACTATAATTCAGAACCTTTTTAAAAATATGGAATTAACTTATTTTCATTTATTGCTTACAATTGATAAATTTGGGTTTTATTAATTCATTTGATGCTATGTTTGCTGATTTTTCATGGACTTCTTTGCATTATACTGCTTTTACCTGTTGCTATGTTTGTTTTTTTCTTTTCAAGTTGGGATGCAGTCAATATGTTTTTAAAGTCAACTAATACTTAATATTAAGTAAGAACACATGCTTTGCAAGTGTGCAAAGAAAACAAAAGCACAAACATATTTGTTATAATTGCCATCATGAAATAATCCACATTTATTCTTTACCCCTCAGGCTCTTCTTGTTCCCTCCGCCTGCTCCAGTAATAACCTAACTATGGCAGCATTCTTTAGTCCAATGAAGGAATGTATTCTAGCTTAGTCTAATACATGTCATCATAATGATCATTTCTCTATAACATATTTATTTAAATATGCCAATTGCCTGTGAATACAGAAATTTGCCTTTCTGGTTGAAATGTCATAGCCTGGTACAAACATTCAATAATAGTGCTTATGAGGCTGCACATATATATCAAGTGACTATGTATGCATAGAAATATATAGATATTATTTATTGCATAAAGATCTGAGCATAAAGTGAAACCAATATGTTCTTTTATCTATCTCCCTTGATATAGCTCCACAGCATAATATAGCTTCCAGCATCTGGAAATGCTGAGGGTAGAGTCAGCTCAAAAGCTACTCAAAAAGTTAAATCTTATTGCAAATAATGTTGATAGAATGTAGTACCCTCATCAAGCCTCTCCTGAACAATTAATTGTATGTCCAGGTATAATCCAACTTAGCAATTCCTATCTGATATAAGTTACAGGAAGTAGCTTAAATGATCTTTGTACACATGACACATATCAGCCTTTTCATTCCTTTTTAAAAATCAATATTTGTGCATCTCCTAGTTAAATTTCAGGTAAACACAATCTAAATCCATTTCAGTGAGAATAATGTTAACCAAGACAAATATAGGACAGTGATCTGAGCAAGAAATCTACCTTCAGTATGACAATAATCTATGAATCAACATGTCTTAGGTAATACAGTTGTTCACTGTACTTTTGAATTTACCTAACTGTGGTCAAGAGTGGCTGGGATTCAGTAAGAGCTAAAAGTCTACTTATTCTATGATTTTATCCTAAAGATTTCATCCCACTTTTTATCTGGATAGCAAATTCCATCATATTTAGTGTGGTGTTCAAAAAGAATACTTTTTTTCAGCATGGGTACCATGTATCTCTAGCATTTTCATGGAATGAGTAACTAAGACTCCTTAGAGAGGAAAAAAATGAAACACATCAGCTGAATCTGGCAAGGGACAAGGGCATGTAAATGAAGGGAGTTAACCCCTCACCCAAGAGGTGCTCAACATGGAGGATGTGAGGAGTCAGTCCGAAAAAAGATGGAGTCAAGGAATCTGAGTATAGTCTTAGAGATTGATTTTGTCAAGAAATGACTTCTCCGTGATTTTGTATAATATTGAAGCAGTAACTGGGAACATGTTCCAATGTGCTCTATAATAAAAAGGTAAAAATCTAAGAGAGTAACTTTAATTTTAAAAATTCCAGTTCTGGAGGTCCTGAACTGGTGCCCTAGCCCTCTTTTTTGGCAGCCTAGTAAGGACTGTAATAGGTGGTAAAGAATCTTTCTTCTATCTCAGTGAGACAACAGCCTATGTTAATGGAGAAAGAGGACAAAGACTTAGGAGACTTTCAATGGTCAACAATGAGAAACAATGGGTGTCCTTGAAGATAGGTTGCCAGATAAAATATAGGACACTCTGTTATAGCTGAATTTCAGATAAAGTTACTAGTATTGGTATGTTCTGTGTAATTCATTGCTCATCTAAAATTTAAATTTTACTGGACAACCTGTATTTTGTATTTGATAAATATGAAAACCTTACTTAGGAAGTTTTTTGAGAAAGAGAAGCCTCAAATAGCTTGGAGTCCTCATTCTCCTTCCAAATAAATTTATTTTGATTACCTTGCGTTTTTCCAATAACATATCTTGATTATCACTATGTAGTTTGATCTGTCCTGGAAAAGCAAGTTGTTGTTTTTTCTCAAATTGATAAAATATTCTTAAATGATTCTGAAATTTCCTTTCATTATGCTGAATTATTATCTATTCCCTCATCAATATCTTAATATATGCACCACTGCCAGAACTTAAATCTATTGAGTTCTCACGGTTATCAAATTCATGTTCCTTTAAAAGATATGATGTACAAAAGAAGAAAATACTGACTAGTAAATGATCCAATCTGTAAGGGAAGCCAGAAAGAAGGGGAAAATATAGTAATCAAAAGAAAAAATACAATGAGTTTAAATCTGGTCATTATAGTGTTTAGTTTCTCTTATAAGTAAATTAACATTGAGTAAACTCA
The DNA here is from genome assembly GCA_004024845.1 of Tonatia bakeri. Taxonomy (NCBI): domain Eukaryota; kingdom Metazoa; phylum Chordata; class Mammalia; order Chiroptera; family Phyllostomidae; genus Tonatia; species Tonatia bakeri. The sequence goes on from PVIA01000881.1 coordinate 310,842, forward strand.
CTGCATTTGCATTTTTAGCTCAATCTAAGGATTGTCATGGCTTCTTCCTAATTCATACAGAGATTCATTCCCTTGTGTATTTCTCAAGCTTTAAGATGAATATACCCATTTATCTTGTCACTTCGACAGTTTCAATTGAAAGGCCTTTTAACTGATGTCAGTAAGAAAACTACTGCTATTTGTAAAAAGAACTTGAGTGAGGCAGTTTGCAGTTAGAGATATATTTCTCTCACCCATTCTTCCCTCAAGAGGAAAACAGTAGCCTCCATTTTGGGAAAAGGAAGTGTAAAACATGCTCAAAGATTCATAACATAAATCTGAATGACAACCTCTCATGGGTGTGTGTGTGTGTGCGTGTGTGTGTGTGTGCGTGTGTGTGTGTGTGTATCCTTGGAGTTGACATGTAGGCCAAGGCATTAGACTCCTCAAAGAGACTTGAAACAAAAATTATCTCACTAAAATTTGCAAGGCAGAAGTGATAGGCTCCTATAGTTTTCCTTACAGAGGTTCCTTATTAATCAGTGATTATAAGGGAGGGAGTGAAATGTCCAGGTAGGGTTTCCCAAACTCTGGTCAGCCAATTAGATTTCAGCCCTCACACCATGGGTTTGATCTCAGATGCTTGTGCTATCTTTGTCTTCCTGCAAAGACCACCTATAATTTCAAAGAGCATCTGGTGATGGTAAAGCCAGCTGGTTGGCCAGTTGCTATACCTCCTGGGAGATGGATGGAGGTTTCCTGGCTACCCTGCACTACTACCATTTCTGGATATTGGTATACATGTTGTCCACAATTCAGAACCTCCAGGTTTGGTTCTTCTTAGCACAGTGAATGTCAACATGCTTAGAGGTCAATTGATGCTGGCCTACAAAATTAGAATTGCCCAGCATGCTGAAGGTCATATTCACATAGGTAGAAACATGCTGTGAATTCAGGACTTTGGAGCAAAACATAGCTATGCTGTAAATCCTGTGCATTAACATTTTTTAAGGTTAATTCACACAGAGTTTTATGGTCCTAACCCTAGAATCAAAATTCTGAAGGGATTGTTGACATGTCCAGCTGCCTGATCTTAAACATGACTTTATTTTTCAGAACTGTTGTTTCACTCATTGTAAAATAAAGAGGAATGGGTTGATTAAATGATGTTTAATGACCTTTCACCATTTTCTTAGCAAGGTGATGCATTTGGTAGCAGAAACCCACCTACAGAAGCTGAAACACAAGCAGAGGTTCATTTTTCCTCATGTTGACAACAGAAATGCAAGTTAAATAATGCAAGGCTGGTACAGAGGCTCCTCAATGCCAACAGAGAGCCATATTCTGGTATTTTCTTCTCAGTGAATGGCTTTTGATTCCATACTTTTCTCCTGTGGTTTCAAGATAGGTGCTCTATCTCCAGCAATTGTATCAAGGCAGGAAGAAGAGCAGCAGACAGGTTCCAGCTGAGCATATCTCCTTATTAAGAGTTTACCTAAAAGCTCCAAACAAAACCTTACATCTAGCCAGCCATAACTATCTCATGGATCCATCTCTAGCTGCAAGAGATGTTGAAAAGCATGCATTTTTAACTGGGCATTATGCTGTCCATATGAACATTGCATTCTCTTGGTACAAAGGAGATAATAGATGTTGGGTAGTTGGTCCAAGCAGAATATGCTATAATCTTCAAAATTGTATATTTCTTGCCTTTTACTGCCTTTATGCAATGCATCTTTTAAATCATTGAGAACAGACAAAAAGCATTAAACAAAATTTTGTGAACAAAGAGCCTCTGCATCTTTGATGTCAGTTACCCTGAACTAAGAAGTAGGGTTCTGGAACTCTGACCTCCTGACTCTCCTGAAGGTTGTCCCAAGTTGTATGCCATGGATATAGTTTTTCACTTTCTAGACTGAATTTTTTCCTACTCATTCTTCTTTCATTTCTATGCTTATTCTCCGTTCTTCTTTTCTTTCCTATCAATGTTCTATTTGCCAGATAAACCTTTTGAGGGAAATTATTTTCTTAATAACTGGTTCATTTACATCACCTAGTTGGTGCTATCCTCTGCATATGACATCCTTCTTTTAATCTATTTCTATCTTTCCAAGACTGGATGACTAAGGATTAATAATGAATCCTTTCCTCTAGTTCATTGTTTCAGTGATATTTCTTGCCAATATTCTTCACTGGTGTGGAAGATTAGATCATTGTTCACAACTTTCCATGCCCTTACTATACTGTAATTACTTGTGTATGTCCTTTGCCATGTAACTTTGTGGTACTACCCACTTAGATTGGGCAGAGTACATCACCTCCCCATTGATACTGGATTTGGCCACATGTTTGGCTTTTGCCAGTGGAATGCAGGTAAAAGTATATGTTTCAGTTGTAAGTTAAATTCTAAGAGCCTCATGTGTTTCCACTTGACTGCTTATATTTCAGCCATTCATCATGGAAATATTTCCTAACAGCCATTAGCCCAAAAAGGATTAACAGACAAGAGAGATGACTTAAAGTCAACCTCAAGCAAAATCCAGCTAAATGAACCTTGAAACTGAGCTCCTCCAGCTGACCCACAAAACTTAGTAATATAAAGCTGTTTCAATAAACTATTGATATTTTAGGATTTTCTGTTACACTGGGCACTATCATGGAAATACCTGACAAACTTAATTGACCCAAGGAAAATCTGCCTTCTCTGTGGTATTCATGGCTACAATTAGTGGTTAAAAAGTGAGGAGGTGCCTGAATGGTAAATTGACTTTAAACTCTGTGGTAATTCCAAAGGGACCCTTAAGATCTCTATGACTTCTAAACTTTATTGCAGAACTAACCACATAGGGCAAAAATAGTCATTAAAACCTCAATTAGCCATAGAGGGAGAACCATTGTCCAAATTTTGTTCACTCCACTGGCTTCATTGAAGTAAATTTCTATGTTCATGCATTTTTTTTTTGATTACACCAAAACCCTAAACCTACTCAGCCAGCAAAATTTAAGCATACAAATGTAATACTTCTCAGAAACTGTGAGAACTCCTTGAAATAATGGTGATGGGGAGGTTTAAGGCATTAAAATAATAAATAATTCACCAAACCATTTAGCTTCTGAAAAGTGGGGCAGTTGAGGACTCAGGAGGAAATTGTAGTTACTCTCTTCTCTATAATTGACAAGTGCACCTCGTAATAAACATAAGCATCTTCTCAATTAGCACAGGACCTGGATATACTTCTGGGTGCACAACAAAAAACACTACCTCAGTCCCTGGATCCTAGTCATTTATGGCAGGTGCTTCCAGAGGAACACATACACCATCCATTCTAGTGACAACCAGTAAGGCCAAATAATAGGTTACTGGCAGGACCCTGGAGAAACTTGGGGAAGAGATGTTTCCTCAGGAAGTTCAAACCGCCTGCCTATGTTGGTTCCATAAGGGAATCCTGAGACACACACTCAATTCTTTGTCACCAAGTCTTCCCTACTTGAAGTAAAATAAATTAGAGAGCACCTGCATCTGGTCACCCTCAGAGGGACAGTGGCTGCAGCTGGTTTCTCTCCCATAGGACTTTGCAGTTAGATGGTGCCCATTCTGGCATCTTGTCAGCTGGCAGCCCTTCCCAGGGATCTTAGAATTCTATTTTCTGTGCTCTGAACACTTGCTGTTGTTTGTAATCATCCAGTGACCAGTGGAAGGTATAGAGGGGAAGTATATATGGTTCAGTAAACCCTCTGTAAGCCTGAGCTGCCCTTAAATGAAAGGTGACTTGCATGGATAACAGGATGCAGTACTGTGAAGTTCAGGTAGCTATAGAGCCTACTGAGAAACTGCCTGGTGCTCTGTTTTTTAACATGCCAGGAAAAAAAAAAAAAAAACAGAAGTGCCCTGGTTGGTGTGGCTCAGTTGGTTGGAGTGTGGTCCTGTAACAGAAAGGTTGCAGGTTTGATTCCCAGTCAGGGTATATAACTGGGTTTTGGGTTCCATCCAGGTCCAGGCATGTTAACGATCCCCGGTCCAGGTGCATACATAGGCAATCAACTGATGCTTCTCTTTTGCATTGATATTTCTCTCTCTTCTTTTCTCTCTCTCTAAAAACAATTTAAAAAATGTACTTGGGTAAGAAAAACAAAGAAATAAGAAATGTGAAAGCAATTTTGTTTCTACTAAGGGGAAGTCATGCTTCTTTTGCTTCTAAGATCTGAATTACTCTTATCCATGGGGCTAGGAAGGCAGTAATCACCCATATGTTTCTAGACAAAAAAGAAGTTGCTAAGTAAATCTGAGTCACTCAGATGATAAATAGGCGCTTTTTTTTGTATTGATGAGCCAGAGTTTACAAATTCAATACTTTTCTGGGAAAAGGCAGGCCATGGAAATAACCAATGCTGACCTTGTAGGATAAATTCTAGTTGACCTGTGGCTTTCTAGAAGACAATAGGAGGTGGCACAAACTGAGCAAGTTAGAGTTCTTGCCCCGTCTCAAGGGAAATGCTGCTCTCAGTTCCAGCTGGCTCTGGCTATTTGCAAAAATAGACTTCTTTTTTGGAACAAGGACCAACAGCAGCACTAGCACTCATGGACATAGAACAATGGGGCTTCCCTCATTTCCTTTTTGGGGAAAAAATAAGGCTCCAAGATTCTTCTGTGATTGAAGCAATGCATAGAAAATGACTGATGTTGGATGGTCCCACAAGTTTGAGGCATTTGAAGACTAGTTAAAAGCCAACAATTACACCTAATAAATTCTTGCGGTTATAGAACTAGAATACTGGTGAATTACCAGTGAATTTTTAACAATGGAAATTACTGTTCTAAGATTTGTAAATTGTGTGAATTTTTTAGTTGCTTCTATCAGAGTGAATTATAAAAGAGGAAATTGGGGGAAGGCATAGAAAAAGTAGGTATAATAAGTTGCAAAGAAAGAATAAAATGTTTTGCAGTGATATCTAGGAAAAGTAAGGGAAGATAGGAGAAAGTAAATCTCTACTCTGGGTCCATACTCTGATGGCTTGTAAGGCGGGAGAGAGCTGAGGAGTATGTAAGAAGTATACATATATACACGCTTAGTGAGAGGAAGAACAGAGTCAAGAACTTCAAATGACACAATTGGTTGGCTCTTGAGTGCATGGTTGGAGAGCCAGATGAAAAGGAAAAAACCTTGTTTAATATATTAAAAATAAATATGGAGATAAATAAATATAGGAATTAAATCTAAGAAAAGTAATCCAGAAACACATGTATGATGTAAGAGTTCACAAATGAAAATTAAGAGCACAGCCCTGAATGGTATGGCTCAGTGGATTCAGTGTTGTGCAAACCAAAAGGTCACTGGCTTGATTCCCAGAGACCAGCTGGGGATGTGTGAGAGGATGTGAATAGATGTTTCTCTTGCACATCAATGTTTCTCTCTTTCTCTATCCCTTCTTCTCTTAAAAAAATAAATAATTTTCATCCCTTTAAAATGTTGAGCATTTTTTCATGTGTCTATGTCTATGGGCCCTCTGTATGCCCTCCTTGGAGAAGTGTCTGTTCAGGTCCTTTGCCCATTTATTCATTGGATTGCTTGTCTTCCTGCTATGGAGTCGTGTGAGTTCTTTATACACTTTGGAGATCAAATCCTTGTTTGAGATATCATTGCAAATGTTTTCCCATACAGTTGGTTCCCCTTCCATTTTGCTGATGTTTTCTTCAGGTGTGCAGAAGCTTTTTACTTTTCTTAGTCCCACTTGTTTATTCTTTCCTTCAAATGCCTTGCCCATGGGGATGTATTGGTGAAAATATTGCTGTGTGGATATCTGAAATTTTCCTGCCTATTTTTCCTATAGAACTTTTATGGTGTCATGTCTTATATTTGTCTTTTATCCATCTTGAGTTTATTTTCGTGTATGGTACAAGCTGGTGGTCTAGTTTCATTCTTTTTTTTTTTGCATGTACTTGTCCAGGTTTCCCAAAACCATTTATTGAAGAGGCTGCTTTTACTCCATTTTATGTTCCTGCCCCCTTTGTCAAATATTAACTGACCATACTGACATGAGTTTCTTTCTGGGCTCTCTATTCTGTTCCATCGGTCTATGTGTCTGTTCTTATGCCAGTACTAGACTATTTTGATTGCAGTGACCTGGTAATATAGTTTGATACTAGGTACTATGATTCCTCCTACTTTATTCTTCTTTCTTAAAATTCCTGAGGCCATGGGGTCATTTATGTTTCATATACATTTTTGAAATATTTGTTCTATATCTGTGAAACATGTCATTGATGTTTTGATAGAGATTACATTGAACTTATACATTGCTTTGGATAGTATGGACATGTTAATAATGTTAATTCTTCCAAAATGAGATACCAGTTCATACTGATCAGAATGGCCATCATTAATAAGTCAACAAACAACAAGTGCTGGTGACGATGTGGAGAAAAGGGAATCCTAGTGCACTGTTGGTGGGACTGTAGACAGGTGCAGCTACTGTGGAAAACAGTAAGGAATTTCCTAAAAAAACTAAAGATGGAACTATTTTTTGATCCAGTGATCCCACTGCTGGGATTATACCCTAAGAATCCTGAAACACCAATTCAAAAGAACCTCTGCACCCCAATGTTCATAGAAGCATTATTTACAATAATGCTTCCAGCCAAGTGCTGGAAACAGCCTAAGTGTCCATCAGTAAATGAGTGGATCAAAAAACTGCGGTACATTTACAAATGGAATACTACACAGTTGAAAGAAAGAAGGAACTCCTACTCTTCATGACAACATGGCTAGAACTGGAGAGCATTAAGCTGAGTGAAATAAGCCAGGCAGTAAAAACAAATACCATATGATCTCACCTTTAAGTGGAAACTAATCAACAAAACAATGAGCAAAACAGAGCCAGAGGCTTGGAAATAAAGAACTGACAATGCCCAGAGGGGAGGGAAAAGGGAAATAATAGGGGAAAGAAGGGTAAGGGGCAAGCAAAGAAACATAAATAGAGCACTCATGGACAGGGACAATGGAGGGAATTAACTGTGGGAGTGTGAGAGGATGGGGTAGGGATAAGCAATGGGAAAAAGGCAAGACAACTATAAGTGAATAACAATAAATTAAAAAATAAAAAATAAATAAACAAAATCTTTTAAAAATATTTAAGAAAATAAAATTAAGAGCACATACATATCATTCATAATTTAAGAATTTTTAATGTCACAAATTTAACTTTTAGGGAAACATATTCATTAATTTTTTAAAGATTTTTTTTTACTTTTAGATAGAAGAGAAGGGAGGAAGAAAGAGAGGGACAGTAACATCAATGTGTGGTTGCTTCTCACACACCCTCTACTGGAAACCTGGCCTGCAACCCAGGCATGTGACCTGACTGGGAGTCAAACCAGCAACCATTTGGTTTGCAGGCTGGTGCTCAATCCACTGAGCCACACTAGCCAGGGTTGACTTTATTTTTTTTTTTTAGTTTTAAATATGTTTTCTGTGTCAAACCACAGATACCAAACTATACTGGTTTTATTAGAAAGTAATTTATTTGAAGGATATTGGGTAGCTCACAAAATCAGGAATGCCACATAGCAAGTTCAAGAAAAGAACAAGGAATAAGGGAGGTAAGAAGCAGCCAATATCCTACCAGAGCCACATCACCCCTGCCCATGAACACTCACTGGTGGGACATAAAGCTTATTATTTCACAGCATTCCACACAATATCTAGGCATAACTACTCCTTTGTTTTACTTCCTCGAGATACAAAGTTTTGGGGAGCAGTATTTCATTGTTCCAGTTTAAGTGATGTCTGTATTTTAGCTGCTCAAACCTATGGATTCCACAAGGGAGGCAAACTTCTCATAGGATTTCCCCAATATAGGAAGATTGTTCTAAAACAAGCACACAAAAAATGACAAGTGCCCTTTAAACTTATTAAAGTGTACTTTTATTGTATAGTTTCTACTTGTTTCTCTCAAGAAGAGTTTTCTTATAATAACTATTATATCAGTCATGAATTCTTATACTATGGAGCTTTCTATTACCTAAGCACATGGCAAGGAAAAGATTACCACATTAATACATGAATCCAGGTGAAATTCCAAAGATGTAGTTAAACTCTTTCTGTTCAACTAAAGTCAATATCAGTGTTGATGAGTCTAAATTATTGAGCACCACTGTGGTGATGAAAAGCAGAGGAAAGAAGTTAAAAGAGAGAGAGAAACAAGATGGAAAACAGAGAGAGACAGATATGTAGAAGAACTATCTCCACCAAAAGAAATATACAGAATTAAATAACTAATAATAATCATGATATTCACAGCTAAAAATTAACGTATAAATCATTGTGAAAATTGTGCATTGATCAGAGTCAACACTGGCATTTCAATGAAGAGCATGTCTCAAAGGAGTGGACTCTGACCTAGTTCATTTAAAAAATCCAGTAATCCATGATCAAATTTGTCATTTATTTTACTCACTACTTTAATGGATATACACAAGCACCTATCATGAATAAAAGATCAAATAATTGAGGAAAATAAAGAACAAAAAGAGAGAATCAAGATAAATGAAAAGGAGAAAAATACACAATTTAAGCAAAAAATAATAATGTGTTATAAAACAGTATTTTAAATTAGTTTCATGCTTCAGAGAAATCCAAGAAGCTACAGTGACTGGACAGGCTAGTCCTAAAATTCTTATGGAAATTCAAGGGACTATAAAAACAATAATGTGATTTCAGGAGGAAGGATGAAGATGGGGGTGGAAGAGGATATAGGGGAGATAAATGGTGATAGAAAAAATAAAATATTTTTTTAAAGAAAATAAAAAAGTTTGGAGGATTTCACAATTTTAAAATCAAGAAAGAGAGTAATTAAGAGTGCATAGTACTGACACAAGATAGACCAGCAGACCAATAAAATGAAACCCAGAGTCCAGAAATAAACCCGCACAGCCCTGGTCAATTGATTTTTAAACAAAGGTACCAGGACAATTGAATGGAGGAAAGAATAGTCCTTTCAATAAATGGAAGGTATAAAAATTAGATTTTCACATGCCAAAGAATTAATTTAGGCTCTCATCTTACACCACATACCCATATTAACTTAAAAGGAATCAAAGGCCTAAAATTAAGAGCTAAAGCCATAAAACTCTTCAGGGACAGCAGGTGCAAATCTATGCACCCCGCATTATACCAGTTTCTTAGCACAAAAGCACAAAAAAACAAAGACAAAATAAACTGAACTTCACCAAAATTAAAAACTCTTTGCATCAAAGGACACTATAAATAAAGTAAAAAGTCAACACACAAAATATCAAAGCATATAATATTTTGTCTTATATCCAGAATATAAAAAGAACGCTTACAACTCAATTACAAAAAGACCAATAACATAATTTTTAAAATGGGCAAAATATTTAAATAGATATTCCTCCAAAGGAGATATACAAATGGCTAAGCACATTAAAACATGCTCAACATCACCACTTATTAAGAAAATGAAAATCAAAACCACAATGAAACACCACTTCACACACACTAAGATGGCTAGGATTCAAACAAACAAACCTGTAAAACAAGTGAAGAGGATGTTAAAATAGCAGTTCCTCATGCATTGCTGGTGGGAATATAAAATGGTACAACCACTGTGGAAAATAGTTGGCAGTTCTTCAAAAATTAAAACATAGGACTACTATATGACCCAGATATTCCATTGCTAAATATATACCCAAGAGAAATGAAAATACATGTCCACATGAAAATTTGTATGCAAATGTTTAAGTAGCTTTATCCATAATAGTAAAAAATCAGAAACAACACAAATGTTCACCAACTGAAGAATGGATGAACAAAATGTGGTATATGAGGTCTGTCCAGAAAAAGTCCAACCATTGTTAATATAATGAAAATGGCTTTTGTGACATCAGTGTATCCTGGCAGCCAAGGAAAGTGGATTGGAATGGGCATGTGTGAAAAAGATGACATCACTGTACTAGTCAGTGGGTGCAGTAGAGTCCGTTAAATGAGCATGTGTACTGTATGGCCATCACATTCACAATGACTGAGTGAGTAGAGCAACAAATCTGCATCAAATTTTGCCTTAAGCTTGTACATCCCTCCACAAAAATTGTTCAGAGGGATTATTTCAGAAGCCCACAGCAATGGGCAACTGGTGATTGGCAGCTTCACCACAATGTGCCAGCTCATGCATCAGATCATGTGCAGAGATTTTTGGCAAAGCATCAAATCACCCAGGTGACTCAGTGCCCCCACAGCCCAGATGTGATGCCCTGTGACCTCTGGCTTTTCCCAAAACTAAAATCACCTTTGAAAGGGAAAGAGATTTCAGATCGCCAATGAGATTCAGAAAAATACAATGGAGCAGCTGATGGCAATTGGGAGAACTGTGTGAGATTCCAAGGTGCCTATTTCGAAGGGCACTGAGGCATCATTGTCCTATGTAAATGTTTCTTGTATGTTCTTCAATAAATTTCTCTATTTTTCATATTACATGGCTGGATACCTTCTGGACAGACTTCATATTCATGTAATGAAGTATTAATATTCCACTATAAAAAGTAATGAAGTATTATATTAAATGCTACAACATGGATGAACATTGAAAATATTATGTTAACTGGCAGAAACCAGACACAAAAGGCTACCTATTATATAATTCTCTTTATATGAAATGGCTAGATTAAGTAAATTCATAGAGACGTAAAGTAGATCATTGGTTTCTGTGAGCTAGGAAAATGGTTATTGAAACCGAGTGCTAATTGGTACAGGGTTTCTTTTTTGTATAATGGAAATATTCTAGAATTAGATAATAGTCATGGTTGCACAACATAGTGAATATACAGGAAAAAATAACACTGAATTCCACATGATCATAGACATGGAAAACAGTGAGGTGATTTCTGAGAGGAAGTGTTATAAGGGGACTAAATTGTAATGGAAAAAATATGATAATGATGATATAAAAAATAAAAAGATAAATTTTTAATTGTGTGAACTATATCTAAATTTTTTATTTTTTAAATTATATTTTATTGATTATGCCATTACAGTTTTCCCAATTTTCCCCCTTTATCCCTCCTCTACCCTGCATCCCCCAACCCTCCAGCAACTCCCCCTTTACTTCATGTCCATGAGTTGTACATATAAGTTCTCTGAGTTCTCTGTTTCCTAGACTATTTTTTACCTCTCCCCATCTATTTTATGCCTACCAATTATGCTTCTTCTTCCCTGTACCTTTCCCCACCTATTCCTCCCCTCCCTCTCCCCACTGAAAACCCTCCATGTGATGTCCATTTCTCTGGTTTTGTTCCTGTTCTAGTTGTTTGCTTAGTTTTTGTTTTCCTTTCTTTTATTTTTTTTTAGGTTCATTTGTTGATAGTTGTGAGTTTGTTGTCATTTTACTGTTCATATTTTTATATTTTTCTTAGATAAGTTCCATTAACATTTCACATAATAGTGGCTTGGTGATGATGAATTCCTTTGACTTAACCTTATCTGGGAAGCACTTTATCTGTCCTTCCATTCTAAATGATTGCTGAATAGAGTGTTCTTGAATAGGTCCTTGCCTTTCATGACTTGGAATACATTTTTCCAGCCTCTTCTTGCTTGCAAGGTTTCTTTTGAGAAATCAGGTAATAGGTTTACGGGCATTCCTTTGTAGGTAACTCTTTCCTTCCCTCTTGCTGTTCTTAAGATTCTCTCTCTGTCTTTAATCTTGGGTAACTTAATGATGATGTGCTTTGGTGTGTTCCTCTTTGAGTCTAACCTCTTTGGGACTCTCTGGGCTTCCTGGATTTCTTGGAAGTCTATTTCCTTCTCCAGATTGGGGATGTTTTCCTTCATTATTTGTTCAAATAAGTTTTCTATTTCTTGCTGTTGTTCTTCTCCTTTTGGCACCCCTATAATTCAGATATATTGCGATGTTTCAGGTTGTCCCAGAGGTTTGTAAGACTCTCTTCATTTTTTTGAATTCTTGTTTCTTTATTCTGTTCCAGTTGGATGTTATTTCTTCCTTTTGTTCCAAAACATTGATTTGAGTCCTAGTTTCCTTCCTGACACTGTTGGTTCCCTGAATATTTTGCTTTATTTTATTTTGGATATCTTTAATTTGTTTTTTTTTTCATTTTTTGACCAAGCTCAATCAGTTCTGTAAGCATTTTGATTACCAAGGCTTTAAATTCTCCATCATATAGGTTGGCTATATCCTCATTACTTAGATCTCTTGCTGAGGTTTTGCTCTGTTCTTTCATTTGGGCCCTATTTTTTGGGGGGGATCCCTGTTACATTGTAAGGGGGTAGGGCCTTAAGTATTCACCAGGGCAGGGAAAACCTCCTTGCTGCACTGTTGCACTGCCTGTCTGGGAGGGGCCAGAGAGGGTACAATGCAGATCGCCTACTTGTCTCTAGTGCCCTTTTCTATGAACTCTCATGTGAGACTGGGAGTTTCTCTCACCATGGCAACTACCATACTCCACAGCCACCTCTGAATCTCAGTTTCCCCTTAAGTCAGTCCCTCCTGCACAGCTCGTGGTCTCACAACAGCCAGCCCTGCCCCCATGGTCCGCCACCTCACTGGTCTAGTTGTTCTGTTGACTGTTTCTTTAGTTCCATGGTTCTTGGAGTTCCATGAAGTTTGCTTTTCTGGCACTTCTGGTTGCTTATTGATTTTAGATTGGTTGTCATCCTCGTTTTGGTTGTGCGAGGAAGCGAAGGGTTTCTACCTATGCTTCCATTTTCTCAATTTTTAAAAAGAGGTACTTGTAGTTATAAATCAAGAATATGCTGTTTTGAAAATAATAGTCAGAAAGTGAGAAACTGTTCTTAGAAATTAAAAACATTACTAATAAAATAAAACAAAAAATATTGGCAAAATATTACATTGATGCAGATTAAGATTAATTTTTTACACAAAGATAAACTTAAAAAGATAGCAAAAAATGAACTAAATATATGAAAGTATATTTAAGAGATATGAATAGTTCAAAAAAACATCATTGATTAAATACATTGTTTTTCACACTGCAGCTTTAGCACTTTAGTGAGTCACAATGTCAAGGAAATGCCATACAAGTAGCATTTTAAAAATGAATTGGGATAGATAAGCATGTACTACACACAGTAATATGAATATGCATATTTAACAGCATGTAATATAGTTCATATTTCAGATTGTGGGCAAACTGCTTGATAGTCAATGATGATCTAATAAAGCAGTAATCAGATACAAATAATGACACTGTAGGGGCAAGTACAAAGAAACAATAAGAAATAATTTCTTCATATTGAACAGAAGCACAAAATCTATTAGATTGAAGGGCCAAGCAAATACATACAGAACAAGTAAAAAGCACCCACATACAGGTGAAATTACACAATTTTAGAGATAATTCTATATATTCAACTGCTTAGAGGGCAAAGAATAATGCAGTGCTCTCCTCAACTTTTTCAAGGAGAAAAGAATCTAAATGAAAACTTCATGCCTAAAAAAAAATATCAATAAAATACAAGAAAAAAAAAAATGAAGGTACTTAGTGACAGGCAAGAACGTAGAAAGTTTACAACCCACATGTTCTTTATGAAAAAAGAAATTGCTCAAGACGTAACTCTAACAAAATGGGGGTAGGGGGAAGCCAAGAAAGAGGATGACATGGAATATATACTCAGTTATGACTCAGAAAAACAGAAAAAAAAAAGATTGAAAGCCTTGGAAGAGGAATCCATTAAAATAAGATGCTGAGAAAATTTCTTTACCACAGTTTAAATAACATGTACCAATTTCTTCTCTGACTTAAAAACATTTCTTAGTTTTATAGTGAACAACATGTATATAATTTTTATATTGTGAATTCTGTGGTGTTTTCAATTTTTAGAAATCAACTGATAAAGTATGACAAATATATGGGTACAAAACTGATACGTACTAAGAATCTTAATGTAAATATAACATAAGTGATAAAATATGGCTTACAGATAAGAGAAGAATTATTGAAAGAAGGACAATTGCTCTAATTCTTTCATTTTAATATCAGGAATAAATAGAAGCTGTCTAAAGTCAATATATCAAGAAATAGAGGTGAAGGTCTTAAAGGGAACAACTAGATAAATTAGAAATAAGATGACCCGGCCCTGGCCGGTGTAGCTCAGTGGATTGAGCACGGGCTGCGAACCAGACATCGCAGGTTCGATTCCCAGTCAGGGCACATGCCTAGGTTGCAGGCCATGTCCCCCAGCAACCGCACACTGATGTTTCTCTCTCTCTCTCTCCCCCCCTCCCTTACCTCTCTAAAAATAAATAAATAAAATCTTTAAAAAAAAAAAGAAAGAAGATGACCCAAAAAAGTATGGAGAGTGTACGTATTTTAGAAACATTTGCTCATGCATTCACCCCTTCGGTAGCCCATTTAAAGAAGATTAGGGCTATCTTTGTAATTTCATGCTATGGTATGAAGAAGGATGTGGTAGATTAATCACTTTGAAGGCCCCAGTTAATGGGACCTCTCTTTACATCCAAACCTTTCTGCCATGTAAATATGCAGTCCTCTCCCATTCTGACCCTGAGCTTAGACATACAACTTGTCTTTGGTCACTAGTTCCTTAGCAGATTTGATACAGGCAGAGGCTTGAAAAGCATTTTGCCTTTCCATTTCCTCTCTTGCTTCTCTTTAATGCTCTGACTCATCTGCTTCTGCTGGAAAAAAAATATATACTGCCAATTCCAACCTAACACCTCAGGGTTCTTTGTAGCTCCCTTGAGCAATACTCTCACTTTATGAACATCAGCACTGCAGTCTTTCCTATAAGCCAGCCTCCAGCCTCTGTCATGGACTTGAGGCACTGGGCCACCTATATGGCCACAATCCTGTACACAACACTGCCACCAAAAATAACAGTGAGTCAACACAGGTGACTATGCTAGTCACTTAGCTTTTACTAATGCATGTTCAATCCAAATTTATAATAACCCAATAATAATAATAATCACTTAGCAAACAGCAATAATGTCACACAAGAGAATCTGGGGATAACAAACCCAAGTCCCAAGTGTCCAGATCAGGTCTGGAGAGTCTACAGCAACTTCAGAGTCAGTTAGAGCAGGGTTGATCAGAGCAGTGGAACATCTCTTGGGTGTCTTAGTTTCTTTTGGCTGCCTTGGCTGTCTGTGTGAAGGCTTTTGCTTTTTAAAAAATCTTTATTGTATTGTTTCCACTACCATTTATTTAGTCCCCTTTCATCCTTCTCTCCCTAGCAATCACCACACTGTTATCCATGTCCATGAGTCCTACTTTTATACAATGTGATGTTTCACCAGCCTTTTATTAACACATGTTGTTTTGTGCCACCTCGATGAGCATATGTTGATTATATTGCTTTACTGTGTGTACTCTCAGAGGGTGGTATTACCCTTCATATAAGCACATGTTGTCTACCATGTTACACTGGGCATTGTCAAGGGGTTGCATTATTTCTCCAAGTCATTGCTTTAGTGTGCATGCTCTAAACAAGGCTCCTTAGTTGATAGGACTGATGCCATTTTAGTTCAGTCCTGCTGTCCACGCTTGCCTTCTCTTTTTCCATTTTTATAATTCGCTTCTCTGCAGCAAGTACTTAATCCCCCTATATGTAACCAATCTCCAGACCATGCTGGGCACCTATGTAGCCCTTGGTCCTATGTGTCTGAGCACCACCACCTCCTCAGGTCCCAGCACTGCTTGACCCCTGACCCTGCCACTCACTCCTTGGTGCATAACTGCACCTCTTTAGCCCTCACACCCCCCTGCCACCTCCTTACCACCTCAGGCCACACTGCTGCCTCCTAGCTCAGATAAGGGAATGAAAAGGGAAGAGTAAAATAAAACCCAATAATTTTTTTATCTAAAAAATGCAGTTAGTAAAACTGTATTGAATAACTTGGGAAAGATACTTATTTCACTTCCTGCTTAGAGTCTACTTTGAATGTCCCATTATTAGTGATACCTTCTACAAGGATCATATTTTCTCCCTGATACACATAAAAACTGAATTTTGGTACCAGTATAAAATATGCAGTAGTGATACACTGAAGCAGAACTCTTTGCCTAATGTCTACCATATTTCAAGAATACAAAGAACCTTTAAACAAGTAAAATACCATTCCAAGACTATCAAATGGGTAAATCTTAGCATTTTTGACAATGTCATGTACTGGCATAACTACTAAGAAAAAAATAACTCTCACATGGCAGGGAGTAAATTGGTACATTTTGGAGAACATTTAAAAATATCTACTATATTTGAAAATGAGCTTGTTTTTTTACTGCACTTTACTTTGAGCTGTATTTCCTAGAGACAAACTGAAGATGTTCATAAGGAGACATGCCAAACAGGTTCATTACACATTGCTAAAAAGAGAGATATATGGGCAATGACTTATGTCCATAAACAGGATAATAAATAAATGCACTGAATTTTTTGTAATTAAAAAATGTTAAATAAACAGTTAAAATTGATAGTTATACAATAAGTACATAGGTATTTTTATTTTTCTTAAACTTTATAGTACTTCATAATAGAAATTCTCTCTCTCTCTCTCTCTCTCTCTCTCTCTCTCACACACACACACACACACACACACATACACACACACACACCCCAGTCAAGAAGGGTCAGATTTTGGGGGATAGAATTTCTAAGGAAGGATGCCTATGAATACATATGTTTCTCTCTTCCTCCCACACACTGTTGTACAAAACAGATATAGTATCTACTCTTATAAGGTTAATAGTACATTGGGAGAGGCAGATATTAAGTAAAAAAAACAAATAAATACACAATCAGCAACTGTGCTAAGTACTATGAAATATAGATGATATTTACTAGAGACTAGGAGGCTGAGTAAGTAGTGTAGTCAAGGATGCCTTTTCTAAGATGAAATACTTAAGCTGAAGCCTAAAGAATTAATAAGAATTAACCAAGAGAAAAGTGGGGAAAGTATTCTTCTAAGCATATGAAACATCATGTGTAAAATCCCTGATACTGTGAACAAATTGTCAAGTTCAAAGCACTGAAAGGATGACTGTATTGCTGAGCAGAGTAAGTGAGAAAACAGAATTGTCAGACACAGGGAAAAGGCCAAGATCAGGAATTTGGACTTTATGCTAGAAACAGTGGAAAACCACTGAAGTAATTTAGGAAGCAATGTATTATGATTTGATTTATAGATTTAGAAGTTTAGGTTAACTGCTAGGTGGAGAATTGACTGGATAGACTGGAGAATTGACAAGACCTTTAAGATAAAAGTTTCAAACAACCATATTCATACAAGTATTAAGTATAATTGCTCACAAATCATTTTAGGCTAATGACTAACCTCTGGAGGTATGGTACTATAAGGAGAGAGAAAAAAAAGTTCCTCTACCCATTATCTTCAGTGACCAGGACTCTGCAAGTTAAACTGACAAAGATAGATTAACAAGAGAAAACCATGAAAATTGTATTTGATGTTACTATTTTTGTGTGGTATGGGGACTTCACAGAAATGAAGTTAAAATTCCTAAAAAGCTTCAGTTTTTTTTAAGTTCACATATTTTTAAATTAAAAAATAGTGTTTTATTTTTATTTCCCCACCACCACTCTCCCCCACCCCAGCCATCCCTACTTCCCACCCTTGATCCTACCCCTCTTTGATTTTGTCCATGTGTCCTTCATACATGTTCCTGACAAGCCTCCCCCTTTTCCCCTCCCATCTCCCCTCTGGTTACTGTCAGTTGTTCCCAATTTCAATGTCTCTGGTTCTATTTTGCTTGCTTGTTTGTTTTGTTGATTAGGTTCCACTTATAGGTGAGATATGATATTTGTCTTTCACCAGCTGGCTTATTTCACTTAGCATAATGCTCTCTAGATCCAACCATGCTGTCACAAAGGGTAGGGGCTCCTTCTTTCTTTTGCTGCATAGCATTCCATTGTGTAAATGTACCATAGTTTTTTGATCCCTTCATTTATTGATGGGCACATAGGTTGCTTCATAACAGCACAATTTATATAACTTCAGAGCTTATAAATCATACATCAAATCATATAAATTGTGGAGTTTTGTCAAGAGATAGGAAAAGGGGTTTGAACTTCTAGAGGCAGTAAATTGTAGAAGGGTAAACATATGGGAGAAACTAATGTAAGATAGGCTTATTTTACTAAGGTTTGTTTATGCAGATTTATGTCAGTGCCCTCTCCAGCAATAAAAGTTATGTCTACATTCTTATGCCAGAGAGGGGAGTAGGGACACCTTCACAAAGGGAAATTTCTGTCCTGATTTCAGACATAGAAGGGGAGAGTAGAGAATTTTTTCCAAGTGTATTCTTTCTCAATTTTTTTCAGCTCAAAATAATCCTAATGCCAAAGTGGCATATTTTCAGGTGGCATATTCTGATCTCCTTAAGTACACTGGTAACAGTATGGGTTTTGGAGAAAAAGAGCAATGAATTGGAATTTCAGTTCCACCACAGTTCTGCTGCTCTGTGATCTTGAACAATGTTAATAACAGACAACATTTACTAAATTCTTATTATATACCAGACACTGTATCCCAAGTTTTATAATCATTGTCTCATTGGATCCTCAAAACAGCCCTATGGAGTTAGATATCATATAATTTCCACTCCAGTACATATGAGAACACTGAGACTACAAAGTTTACTAACTTATCCATGCCATGTAACCAAAAGTGGTGAAGTCAGGTGTGGGCTTAAGCAATCTCAAAATGCCATGCAAAACTTTGCAACACTGGTGTCATAGCATCTTTATTTTATCTTTAAACTGAGGGTAAAGGGCAAGTTCATATGATTAACACATTAAATGAAATAACATATGTGGAGTTTTAAGTCCACTGTTAGCACAAAGTTGCTATTTTTAATTTTATTTTAAAAGAGAAAACACAACTTTGCTTTTAAAAAATGTTTTAGAAATTTCAAAGTGCTTAGGTGCTCATGAATTTCATAGTCCAGTAAGTTAAGAGAAATTGAGAACATTAATGTCATGCACCAATGCATCATTTTCACCTAGCTAAATTCATGATTTTTTTATTGACATTAATGCTCAGAAATCAGTCATCAACAACCATATCTGGAAAACACAAAGTAGAAGTGAAGAATTGGTAATCATCTGGGCAATCTAACCTGAGAGCCATAATATTCAGCTGGAGGGAACTGAACCACCTGGACAGCTGACAAAATTGAGGCTTACAAAGGTAAATATAGGGTGAGTGAATAGATGTTTTCTTAGTTCAATGCTGTGATTTGAGAATAGATTAAAAATATCACAATTTGATTTTTTTTTATGAAATAGAGGTGGTAGAGTCAAACTTTCCCAGCCAAAATGCTGGCAGAATAAATCATGGTAACCATCCCCCAGGCTCTTTGTTTGATATCTCAACAGTAGAAATAGCAACCATGATCTCCCACTTCTACAAAGGTACCACCTGCTCTCATATGCATGTAACACTTTATAAATGCTGGGACACCTCAGAAAATATGTTGCAATTTGATAATGATGAAGCAATAAGTATCATTATTTCATGAGCACTGAAAGCATTTTAAATTATGACTATGTCTTGGTGTACTATATTCTTTCTACAGGACACAGAAGTCAAATAATGTATCTATCAGCCCAGCACTGACTATAACTGCTGCCCTCCTCCTTCATGAACTATCCATTCTCAATTGCCAATCTCAGGGCCTCAGACAGACAATTTAAGTAAACCAATTCTCTATTCTGCACTTTTACAAATGTTTTAGTTCTCCACTTCACTGTATGTGTGAAAAGATAAGAAGTATATGAGAACAAAAACTGATCCTAAGTAGCAAAACACTTACAGCTATACTTTGAAACGATATGTTCCCCTGAGGCTCAGGTGGGAAGGGCAATATTTAAACCTAACCTCATCTTGCTTTAAACCAGATAGGTGTGAGAAATCACCAAAAAGGAAGAGAGAGAGAGAGGGAGGGAGAGATCCTTACTGTATTTGCCTCATTCTATATTATTGCACTGCTTAGAAAGAAAAGAGAAAATGAAAATGAGGAGAAGAATGCACCTCAAATTTAATATAAGAGCAACAGAAAAAAACAGCAGAGCAAAGTGGGGGCAAAGGCTTTAACACCCAATAGAACAGCCTTCATATTTTATTCTTTCTAGCTGGTGACCTTAGCTAAGTCACTTAACCTCTTGAGCCTCCTTTACTATGTCTGAAAAATAACAGGTACTTCATGGGTAGGGGGACTGGAGGATAAAACAAGATAATATATATAAAATATTCCTTTGCTTGCCCCTAGAGGATTCATGGGCAGGGACAATGGAGGAAGATTGATGGTGGAAGTTGGGGTGAGATGGAGTAGGGGAGAACAGTGGGAAAAAAGGTGGGATAACTGTAAGTGAACAACAATAAATTTAAAAATGAAACAAAAAAATATATACATAAAGTGTCTATAGCTGTACCTGGCATGTGATAGATGTTCAATAAATGGTATTTATTATTATATTATCATTACATTATTATAATTAATTACTATTTTTTTAAATTCATAAGCACTAAAGCCACAGAATACT
The DNA here is from genome assembly GCA_004024845.1 of Tonatia bakeri. Lineage (NCBI taxonomy): Eukaryota > Metazoa > Chordata > Mammalia > Chiroptera > Phyllostomidae > Tonatia > Tonatia bakeri. The sequence continues at coordinate 331,391 of PVIA01000881.1, forward strand.
ACTTCTGAGCCTCTAGATACTACCAAACTGCAAACTGCAGACTGTAATGCCCTTAAGAAAACTTTAATGATTAGAGAGTTGTTGAACAATTTGACATTTCTTCAGTAGTTCTCAGGCGCAGCATCCAGCATGGTATAGGACAGGGCATTGTTCCCATGCATGGTAATGCATATGAATATAGCACACCCCTAAGCTCCCCAAAGAGAAGGTGGGATTCTTGACTTGATTACTGGTAAACTATTTCAACATTCATGATCCAGGAAATCAGGAAACATTTTTCTGCCAAGAGCCCAGCCTATAATTTGAGGTTTTCCCTTTTTCTTTGTCTGAGCTACTTTCTTCCATAACGTTTGATGTAGTTTGCACCATGGTCACCTTCTGTACGAGATTTTTTTTATTCAGTGTACACTATATAATCATAATAATGTAAGCTCTTCAAGTACAAATGTGATTCATATTTACCTTTGTATTTCTGTCATCTAAACAAAGTCAACAGATAGATATTCACATGGCTGAATCTGCCTTTATAAGACCATGTATACTTAAAATACACCATATGGCAGACTAAGTACTTTACATGGCTGATCTCATTTAATCCTCCTGAACACCCTGTCAGGTAGTCCTATTACCATTCTCATTTTACCAGTGAGGAAAGAGAGACTTAGAGAATTAAAGTAACCTATTCAAGTTATACAGCTACTAAGTTTTCCATCAAGACCAGGCTATTAGCTTCCAAATTCCAGACTTTGAATCACTACTTTAACTATGTCTCTTCTCTTTTGGGTAGTGTCCAAGAGACTCTTTCTTGCCCATTGAAGTGTTCTCCTCTGTTATTCCAATAACATTCTGTGCATTTCCTTCAGAACACTCATCCTAATTTGAAATTATATATTCATTCACATAACTACTTTGTTCGTTTCCCCTCATTAAACTGTAAGGTTAAGTTACATTAATCTGTATTATTTGCTAACCTATATGTGGCACCTCCCAAGGTTCTAAACACACAGTAAGTATTCAACAAATATGCCAAAGGAGATGGAAGAATAAATGCACACTATGAATGAAGGTCAGAGGAACTATAAGTTCTTTAAAAAATAAGACTGTGGCTATTCATTCTAGTTTCCCCAGCATCTGGCACAAGGCCTATTACAACAGAAATGCAATAAATATTTGCTAAATTAATTAATGAATATAAGTAGGTGATATATAAATAGATTCATATTTCTGAGTTTAAGCCATTCTTCTTTTTATTCATTCATCAGTTAGCAGTAAAAATATAAATTTTGAGTCACCTTCTAGGAGGGAAGAAAGATATTAGACATATTTTGGAATAACTTTAAGCATTTCTAGTTTTTACCAGAAAGACTTTTGAACTTACCTTCTAGTTGTGTGTTTCTGAGTCCATATTCTCTTCTTTGCAGTAAGATGTTTCTAGGCTCTTGGTACGCTAAATTTTTCTTTCTTGCTCTATGATCTCTGGCATCTAGAGCTGTGGCATCAAAGTATGGTCTCTGGTACCACCCACAGCCTACTGAATCAGAAACTTGGGAAAGGGTCAACAATCTGTATTAATAAGCCTTTTAACAGAGCCCTGGTTTACAAAGGTAGTATGCAATCACCTGCAGCACTTGTTAACACTGAGATTCCTCAGCTCCACCCTCAGAGTTTCAGGAAATCTGGAGAGGGGACTGAGAATTACATTTCTAAAAAATTCCTGGGTGTTGTTAATGCTGCTGGTCAAAAAATTATGCTTTGAGAAGTATCAGTCTAGTGTCTACCAGGGGTGTTAAACCCATGGCCCATAGGCCATATGCAGCCCAGGATGGCTATGAATGCAGCCCAACACAAAATCGTAAACTTACTTAAAACCTTTTTTTTTTTGCTCACCAGTTGTCATTAGTGTGTGCGTATTTAATGTGTGGCCCAAGACAACTCTTCTTTTGGTGTGGCACAGAGACACCAAAAGGTTGCACACCCCTGGTAGACATAAGTCTAGAGTTCTCAGATGTAGCCATGTATTTTAATCACCTGAGAATTTAATGACTGGACTGCACTACAATTAAATCAGAATATCTGTGTGGGGATCCATATACAGGAGCGGACAAAGGAGGCTTACAGATATGAGTATGCAAAACACAGAGTTTGTTCTTATATTATTATTATTTATTATTATTTTCCATATAAACCACTATAGACCTACTTTTGCCTACCCCCTGTATTTCAAAGTTCCTCAGATGATTCCAATATATAGGCTGATTTTGAGAACCACTCTTGATCAGTGCTTCTCAAACTTAATGGGAATACTGTTGCCTAAGGTCTGGGGTAGTCTGCTTATTCATAAAATATGGTCTACAGAGCAGTGGTTTGAACCTCCCCTAGGACTTAGAAGAAATGTGAGTCTGTGACTCCACCTCAAACTTCTGCTTTAAAATCTAAATTTTAACAAGACATTGATTATTAAGCAACTTAGTGTTCAGACAAGTATCTATGCATGCACAATTGCATGCTTTCTCTAAGTCCTTCTGTCCTTGTTCTGACATCGTCCATATTTTCCCCCATGTTGTATATCATGCTATTCTCCTTCTTTCCATCCACTCAGGGTCTTCAAACTTCCTGAACAATAGAAAATTTGCAGTCCTTTTGTGTTATGATTTCCATAATTTTAGATGAGCAGAGCATCCCAGGAAATGAGGTAGTGTGTGGATGCATTCATAGAGGAGGCAGATGTTTTAAGGTGGGATGGGTGGGTATTCCTTCCTAATTCCACTGATGATTAAAGTGTAAGAACCAGCAGACTCTTTACAGCAGATGGAGAAAAAAATTTAAACTGCCTCTGATGAGTCAGAAATCCATGTTCTATTATGGGTTCTTTGACTTTGGAAAGCTTGTTTTTTTCTGAGCTCCAGCTAGTCAAGCTGTGGATTAACTTTGCCTTTAAAAAAAAAAAAAAAAAAGAGGAGAAATAGAAAGCAACAGTGCCAACAGCCAAGTTCACATTTTCTCCTGCTACTCTGGGGGATAAAAATGGATAGGTTTAGCATTAGCCTTCAGCATGGAGAAGAGGATAGAATGCAGTGTAGAAACTCTATGCATTCCTCTTTAGATGAAAAAAAGCATGGAAAGTATAAAAAAGAAAACAGAGCCTCTGAAGCACAGAGAAAACACTACAGCAGTATTATTAAAGTGACAACAAAGAACATAATTGAGAATTGATGTGAATGCTATCCCTGGAGAGATGAAGCCACAATAAGGAAATGACAATAATAACAACTAACATTTACCTTACTCTCACAAAGAGTAATACCTTACCCTTTGTCTCATTCAGTCTCACAATGTTATGAAGGACCTATTATGTGATTCATTCCCATTTTACAGGTAGACAAAATTAAGGCACAAAAGGTCAATGACCTAAACAAAATCACAGAGATGATTAATGTCAGAACTAGGCCTTTGATGATGTCTGCTCACATTCTTTCACTGTGGTGACATGAGGATTCTCCTAATCTAAGAGAAATCCTGGACGACCTGTAGGGACAGACAAAGGAGGCTGGTGAGATTACCAAGTGACCACCCAGAGCAATGTTTTAAAAAAAAAAAAACACTCAAAACTATAAGTCACATGAGTGCCTGTTACACATCTAGTTTTATGAGACACATCTAAAAATTATGGTTCAAAATATTATGGATGGGACCTGAGAATTTGTATCTTTAAACATGTGTATGTTGGGAGCTGCCCTGCCTGTTTTCAGGAGCTATAAACACCCCATGGTTAAGGCTGAGTGAGTGACCTTCAGACCATAAGCCAGCCACAAAGGAGACAAAGCTTATCTCCCTGGCAGGGGCACCGCCTCTGCTCCTTTCACTTCACCCTGCTTGGCCCCAATGCTTTATCAGTTAGCCAATGATGGGTAAGATTCCTCAAGGGAGGGATGACCTAAGATAGGCACAATCATAGGAGCCCCTAGGAAAGGACTTGGGGGTTACAGAAAAGGGGTGATGGACCCTCGCTCCTTGGCTTTGATATAGCCTGAGTCATTCTGTCTGCAAGAAGTCTCCAGACCTCTTGACTGCCTTATTTCCCCTGCCTGACTTAAGCCTGAAACAATACCTTAAACCTGAAACAATGCTGCAGGTGGGTGCCACCTTGTGCTGGAAAGGGCAGATTCCCTAGGGCCATCAGGCCTAAAAAACAATATGTAAAATCCTATGAAACCTGCTTTGTTTAGAATGCTCTCAATTAAATGATAAGGGCCCAAGCAGGAAGTGAGTTCTTTCTCCAAAGTTTTATGGCCATTTAACTATCTGACCCTGACTCAGAATAAGACCTCAGAGTTCTCTGAATGTTATCTATTGTTTAATCATTTCTGCCTGACAATGATTGATGAGCTTTATGTATACACCCTGTATTCCTGTGCAAATTAAAACCAATAAAAGTTTGTCAAGGCAAGGATTGGGATGCTCTCCTCTTGAGAGGGTGGTCAAGGTGCTCTGAGGCTTGCTCTCCCCTTGAGAGAGAAGTCGTGCTGTTCCTTTTCCTTCACAGGACTCAGTAGTCCATGTGAATTTATTTCGTCTCACCGATAACACCTCAGACACTGCGGGCCGGTGTCCATGTCATGTGTATCCATATTTTTCTTTCATTGGAAAAGATAAGGGAGGATTGATCTTAACTCATTAATCTACAATTGGGTTTAGAACAATAATTAAATAAAAATGTATGCTCTTTTAATATTTTAATATCTACCTCTTTAATACAAGTGAGTCCAAGCCAGTTCTATATCAATTCTATTTTGTTGTCTTTGTTTTAAGAAAACCATCTGTCAGTTAAAGGGCTATTTTGATATGATATAACCCAAGTAAGGGTCCTTGATCATTGTAGGCCTGAGCTTTCTGCCCTATGTTCATGTGCTGCTTGAACACAAATATGTAAGCCTACAGCTTTCATATTTTAGTTGAAATAATCTGGCAACCTTCTCTGGCATTCAATAACCCTTGCTCTCAAGAAAAGAATTTCACATACAATCTAAATTTTTAATATGGCAATTTAGCTCCTTTTATATGTGTTGCTAACTTTTTCATACTGATGTTTACTGCTTCAAAACCTCTTTTTAAAAACAGAATATAAATTCCAGTAGGTAAATAACCAAAAAGTTAAGTTGGAAAGACTACATGGACAACCAGATGGGTAGGGCATAAGAATCTATGCTGATGGATCAGTCTGTTCACTGATGAGAATTTATGCCACTAGGATGCAATTGATTCAATGTATAGGCACTGAGTGAGAGCATATGCAATGTCAAATTGCAGCATATGTGAATTATAGAAGTTGTCAGAGAAAGAAATACTGTAGTGATAACATGCCAATCTACAAAAAATATGAAAGAGCTATGGGCCAAATAAATCATGGTAATATAATTTAGGTTGGCTTTAATAAGAAGAGGTAACAAGAATAAAGTGTATAACAATAATAATACCAAAAATACTGATAGGTAGCATTACTCAGCACTTACTATGTGCCACAAACTATTCTAAGCACTTTATATAAAATATCTTAACTATTCTTGAAATGTTATTGCTGTCCCTACACACAAAGAAACTGAGGCAGAGAGAGATGAACAAATTTGATTAAAGTCAAATAGTTTATAAGTAACTGGCATAATTGGATTCATAGGCAAATAGCATGTGATTCAAAATTGTGCCTCAAGGCAGCTCAGCTCATATACAACAAATCTTTGTGCCATTTCCTTCCATCCTTGACCCCTGTCATTGTCTTAAACCTTCTTTTATTGAAATCTTTGTTTTCCACATGACTGCTAACTTGTGGCTTCCTAAAAAGGGCCTCTTCTGATTTCTTCAGTTCACCACTTTGAAGGGTATTTCTGTCCACAATGGGATGATGAAAATTGTTAGTCACAGAAGCACGCCTGAAATGAAGTATAGTGTGATGGCAAATTTCCACCAAATCCATGAAACATAAACAACCAGTCTTTACAATTCAGAACCAAACAACTCCACGTCTCTCATAAATTACAGTGATTAAATTTAAACAAGGGTAATGACTACATAATCCCAGGCACAGTTCATCTACATTTTTGAATGTGTTAAAGTCCTGTTGAGGAAAGCTCTTGAGCCCTTTAGGGATTACTGTTCATGTCCTAGATGCTGCTTGAAAAATAATGCAGGCCTGTTCAGGGATAGCTAATCCAAGATCAGAATACACATCTTGTCTTCCACAGGCATGAAGCACTTACAATTTCCAAAGCCTACTTTGCCCTTCTGTTCACCTCCCCCATCTTCTTTGAAAATCAGGCAAAGACTTCTGGTAAATAAGGAATCCTCTTTAGTTATTGCAAAATCTCCTTTGCAACCAAAATGAAATTCCCCTTGGAAATAATTGTAATGGGATCTGAGCTATGATAAGATATGCACATTTATGTGGAGAAGTAAAGATTGATTGACTCTTTTGCTCTAAGAAGAAAACAGGTTATTTATCGATTAGATGTTTTATAGCATCTTCCCTTTGAAATATTGGACGTATGCACGGTTGGGGAAAATTTTCCCAATGGATATAATTTATGCGGGGTGAGGGAAGCATGTGAGAGAAATAGTAAAAAAAATCATTAGGAAATACCCAGGAAACCCCTGGAAGACCAGGTATAGGATAATATACTTGTTAAGGAATCTGCTATCAACAAACTTGGAGAAAAAGCTAAACCCCAGTTTATCAACAGGCAAATAAAAAACCAAGATGCACACACAAGCATGCACATGTTCACACACACAATTTTAGAAATAATTAACTGAAAATATTTTTAATTAAAGTAATAAAAGCACCTGGTGTCTTGTGATCTCCAAGCAATATTGCCAAGAAGCAGGGCCCAGATCTCCAGAGCTCTGCAAGCCCTCTTTCCCAATTTCTCCTTCTCCCAGCATGAAGAAATCTCTTTAAAAATGAGAGGGGGGATGGCAGGGCCTTAATTCATCTCTCCCTTCTGCTTTTCCCAGACAGTCTGCTCAACTCAAAAAATTTCTCCTATTCTGAGCTTTTGAATCTTGACTAGGATTGAAACACCCATAGGAGTTAGCTAGATGTGAAGTAGCTTTGGGAAATAAAAGCTAGAAGGTCTTTTTGGCCTACATCTAGTTTCATCACTGCCATACAACTCCCTGAAAAAATAAACAGAACATCAGTTACTTGTTTGGGTAGAAAAGGGGGAGCTAGGATAAAGCTAGGCAGAAAGAAACAAAAATTAATAGATCAAAATATTATCCATCCACCCATGCATACCACCACACCATAAGGCACAATGAAAGATAAAATTGCTCGATAGATGTACAAGCAGAGAGCAAAAGGGCCGAAGAAGAAACAACTAGCTTTATTGAGGGAATATATTTTTCTTTACAACAATGTACTGGAAGACAAATATCTTAGAAAACCAAAATCTCTCAAGGGTTTGTTTATCTTTACGTACAAAGAAGACTAAATTATCTGCAGCAAAAATGCCACTCAGTGCCTATATTTCTTTATATAGTTAAAGTATTTTGATGGATTTCCTCAGCTAAGTGACAACAACAATGCAAACTAATTGTCCAGTTTTTGGCTTACCCGTCTATGTTAGGGAGAAAATGAACTGAATTTGACCCTTTAGTAACTATAGACTTAATCTTTCTCATAAGTAAAATAGGCAAAATCCAGTTATCCAGGTTGCCAACCAGCTGAGATGAGAAACTACATGAGAAGTTTCCTTGTAAATTTTAAACCACTACATTTGTTAGTCATTCTTGCTTCCTTTGCAACATCTATTGAAGGTAGCTAACAGCCCAAAATTTCACACTCCACTCTTTGCCCCTGTAGACTTTCCTTGCCCACTTGAATTTATGTCTGTTCTGTCTATTGTTTCTCCTTGATGCAAGGCTATCATTACCATTGCCTCCCTCTGCCCACATGACAGCTCCATGCCTTTGCTGCCGATTGGCTGCTGTTATAGGTGATGGAGGCCGACACAGATGGATTCCAGCAGTTCTCTTGAGTATTTTATGTGCTTTTGCTGATTTACAGCCAGTTCAGCATTCCTTTAAATGGCCATAAATTGGATTGATGTCATAAATCATATCTAGAGAAAGTGCCTGAGTCCCAGCTCAGGCAGCTATGCTAATGTCTGTGAAAATAACAAAGAAACATCCTCATTCAGGCCTGACTCTACCATATTAAAAGGCCAAATTGTAAGGAGCTGTCAGTTACTCAGAGGGGAAAAGGTAAAAGGGGGAGAAAAATCTTAGTAAAGAATATTAATAACAGCCAGGAAGAATGTACAGATGTGTGCCAGTGAGAATAAACAAGGGGTGGGGAGGAAGAAGGGCTTTTGAAAGAGTGATAAAAGAGAGGGCTGTGTATGGAAAAGATAAATGCAAATGAAATACACTGTATGGCAATGGATTATATCAGCAGTTGATATATGGGATTGAGTACCACACTGTTGAGCTGGCAGCCATTAACATGATATAGTGGATGTGATATGCTGGATGATGGCATTCCTGGTGCAGGGAAAATAGAGCACACACTGCAGTCTTTCAAAACAATGGTTCAAAGAAAAGACAGAAAATTATAGCACTACAAGTTTATAAAACTAAAATCGTGTGAGATAATTATGAATTCTGATAGGGTTCATTATTCTTTATCTATCACCTCTCCAATCTCATCAGGAAGCAAGAGGACTCTCTGTTCTACTCCACAGGAACATTAGGATGGCAGGTTTTCCATTCCATAAAGAATAGCAAAAGTGACCTGGATGAGTTCTCTGGTGCATGCACTTCCCCTGGATGATTTAGCCAGATGTTGGCAACCCCAGACTTCCTCAGGAGAACTGTTTTGAGCTGCCACTCATCTTTGGGATTCCTAGGAATTTAGTTGATTCCCAGAAATTATCTGCTACTCTTAGCTCATTCACAGATTCCTTCATCAGACCTTTATTAATAACCTGCTATATGCCAAGCATAGGTACTGAGGTTTCAAAAGTTAATGAAAGGAAGTCTTTGAAACAGTTAGCTATTTTTTGTTATCTATCCCTTGACCTTTACATTTGGATAGTTTCCTCTCACAACATGTTGCAGCCAGCCCATATAAAAAAAGGAGCAGGACACAATGTTTCAACTCAAGTGTACAAGCCAGTGTGTTCTGGGCCCACTACTCGTTCTCAAGGAGCTGGCTCTTGGGGCCTGACTGTATTCTGGCATGCTTCACACACTGTTGGCACAGAGGCTTTCACAATAGGTTAGACTCCTCTTTTTGGTATATTGGACATTAATTTCCCACCCAGTTTTTGGCTTTGCTCACTGCCCTAGTTTTGGTATCGCCTATTACCAAAGCTTAAAGTTACTGGGAGAGAAATCCTCACCCAGTATGGACACACACACTACCCTCCTATAGGAGACCATTCTGCATGGTGTGGACACAGCTCCCACTCAGAGATGCATGGGACCCATGCCCACGGATAAGTTCTCCAGTGGGGAATCAGGCCTGCATTGCACTTAGACTGCTACAAGACTTGCTTCTGTTAAAAATCCCTCACCCTGAGTGGAGGTAGCAAGTGCTTACTGTAACTTCTTAAAATCCATGCTAAAACTCTCCAGTATGGAGTGTAACTGGTCCAACCACTTTTCCCTTGAAATTTTCAAATATCCTTCTTCTGTGATGTGATTAGTGGCATCCTCTCCTTTGTTTCCTGTAAAAGGTAACCACCTAAAGCAAACCTGGGCATAGTAAATGAGGACCATCACGTAATGTGCCTAGAAAAGCAATAAAAGCTTGTCAAGGCAAGGGTCAAGGCTTTTTCTCCTCTTGAGAGGGAAGCTGTGCCATCCCTTTTCCTCCATAGGACTCAGTAGTCTGTGTGAATTTTTTCTCATTCACAATGTCACGGACCCCATGAGCTGGGGTCCACATCACCCTCCTACCCTACCTCAGTCACCACCACACAAACCCCCCACTTGCATTACATCAACCACTCAACACCCACTCTGTCTGGAACTGAGTATTCTGATGCTTCCTTGGAAATATCTTTTCTTTTTGATGGACCCTTGATGTACACTTCCCCTTTTCTGTGTGCCTGTTTCTATCCTTGATTCTCCATTATTGTGCATTCCCTCCCAGTGATCTTATCCAGTCTCCCAAGGGTCCAATTACCTCCCGAATCCTTCATTTCCTCTTCCTCCCTTTTGAACTCTAATCTCAGTCACCCTGCAGAACTGTCCATTGAACAGACCAAACTCATGTCTCACAGACATTTCAAGTTCAGGAAGGAAAGGTGTACTCTCCTTGATGTGTTTTCTGTCTCTAGAACTTGATCATTTCCCTAGTCACTCAAATGAAAACATCTGAGTCATCCTTAATTCCTCCTTTTCTCTGACCAGTCTCCTGACATAATCAGTTAGAAACTTTCTGCCAGTCCTACTTTAAAAATGACTTTGAAATCTATTCCTGATTCTTTATTCCGATGACCACTGTTTCCTGTTCACTGTGGTACTGGCTACTAGCTGATCTCCCCACTTCTATTTTTTTCCATTCTAATCTACTCCAACCCACTCACTGCTATCTGGGTATCATTCTAACACATGCATCTGATGATGTCACTCTTTTTCTTAAAATCTCCCCATTTACTACACTATAAAGAATAGTATTTGACATAAATATATATATGTCAAATATAAATATGTATATTTGTTCAAAACTGAGAGATCATATCACTTAGCAGGCATTCAATAAGGCATCAACATACTTTCTAACTTTATCTCAAAACACACAGCCCCAACACATCCTCCATTGCTGTCGTCAGCCTGGGACATTTGACAATCCCTGCGCTTGCTGCAGGGTGTTCACCAGGTCAGTAAAGGCAGCCCACAGAAACAGACAGGCTCACCAGACTGGCACCAGGACAAACCTGTTCTTCATATCTGCAACTCTACTGCAGCCGCTCTATCATCCTGACATTTCCCTCGAATCCTCAGAAGGACACACCTGCTTTTGCCACGGTCCTTTGGCATTCTTTGGCCTGCTTGTTACAGGGTGCAGCCAAGAGGGGGGGACCCCAAATGGACATTTGAAATGGGGCCCAGAACTCAAGGTGTCCAGAGATTCTAAGATGTTTTTTTTTACCTCTTCCCCCCACCACAGGTGTGAGTTGGGGGAAGGGGCACACAGAGCAAGAACGTGCAGGGCAGCTTTGCAGCTAATCCATGGCATGGTTATTTAACATATCTATAGCCTTGGGCTGGTTGCCTGAATATGCTAAATAGCTATGGCCATGCTCTGGGCTAGGGGGATGGAAAGGAACACCTCCCTGAGACGTGACTAGGAGCAGGTCCCCTGAGAAAGGAACACCTCCCTGAGACGTGACTAGGAGCAGGTCCCCTGAGTTTCAGCACTTGGGTGGGAGCTC